>JBBBDQ010000713.1:2320000-2497500 GCA_037127315.1 Ascarosepion bandense
AAAGGCATTCCGGTTAACACTGGTTTGAAAAGCTTATACCTCTGGAACCAAGCGTTTCTCGTTTCTGGAAATATGTTTAGGAGTTTTTTTTTTCATTATTTAGATATAAGGGACACAGTCCTAAACTTATGCCATCTATTTTTGAGACCATACATACATAACGTTCATTTCTCTTTTTATTCCTCTTTTAACAACACATTTTATTTAACAAATATTTGGCTAACCCATGGGCTCTCCTATTAGTGTTCTCACTTGCCTATTTCTAGAGTTCTTAGAATCCAGCTTCTTCAAATATATTATACCTAACAATTCTACTTAACATATATAGATGACATTATTTTATCTCCATGATACTGACCAGCTAAACATACTGACAAAACTCAATGTAGAACCTACCATCAAATTCATTTATGAACATGAAACTAACAATTCTTTAACTGTCCTTAATAATACATAAATTAGAATATAAGGTTTACCATAAACCTACCAAGGAAAACTCTTATTAATTTCTATTACCACGACGACCAAAGAATTAAATCTGGTTTAATTACAGGTTTCAACCTTGGAGCCCTCAGAATATACAGTCTTAATTATTTACCTGAAGAAGAGATATATATTGAACAAATATTTAAACATCCTCACTACCCTCACTATTTCATCCTCAATGCCAAAATACATGCTAAAAAACAAAACCCTTTTCATATGAACTTTCAAATTAACTGAACCACTAGAATTGTTACCACCACCTCCAAAAATTATTGGTGATATTGTCAGATTAAAAAAGACACCAAACACCAATTTAAATTCTGGGATTTAAAAAACATAGTGTCTACAGTGCAATAGCATATGTAGGGAAAACATCACAAAATCTAAAAGCGCAGATCTACGAACATAAAAGACTTACATTTGGACACGTGTTCCAACTCTTGTATTACACCCACATAATGTAGGACAGTTTTGATTTTTCAAATGGTGGTTTAATTTAAAAAAAAAAAAAAAAAAAAAAAAAACCTTTTAAGGAGGAAGTACTTTAAAAACATTAATATTACTACCAACCCTAAACACATGATTAAAACATTACTTCCACATATATATAATTCATAAACACAAAATACCAATAGATATTATTAAATAAGTTAAAAGATAGTTCCTTGTATTAATAACAATGCAATATTATTTTCTCTATATGAAGTTGATTCCATAATGAATTTATTTTCTCCCTATTTCCCTTATCTATATTTTTCTCACTGTGATATATTTTTAGTTGACTATTATTATTACTATTATTTATTTTATTATGAGTTTTATTATTGTATATTATTTTTATTGCTTAACTGTAATGATTTAGTATGGTATTTTATATGTATGTTTCTTATATAACTATATTATTGTACTAATTTTAATACATAAATATTTGGTATTTTATTATTTCATTAAATGATTTTAATCATTAACATCTTATTTTTCAAAATTTATATATAAAAAGTTTGCTTAATACATTTATACATTATTTTTGCTAGAATTTTAAATGAAAATATTTTTACAATTTCACTGAAATGCACAAATTCATGATTCTCTCACATTATTTAGAAAAGAAAATCTTTCTATCACTTTGTCAATATACCTTATTTCATATATTAACTTTACTGACTCAAACACTCACCTTCACACTTTATTTCTCATGCACATACATGATTTTCTCATTTAAAAAAAAAAAAAAAAAAAAAATTCCATCGCTTGACATGTGTACCCAATATTTGCTACATATTTTGAACAAAAACGTATTTCATCACTGTCATTCACACATACTAACGTTACTGACATATACAATAAACAACTAATGTGTTTATTACTTGTGGCACACACGCTTAAACAGACAAGTGTTTTTCTTCTACATTTAATATTCATCCATTGCTTTATCACGTGTTGTGACATGTATCCGACTAATAAAATCATACCTCAATCAATATACTGTCTTTTGGATTTTTTAAGTTGTCTTTAAAGAATCTCTGAAGAAGCTTGTTGAAGTGTTTAAAGACTTTCTTACTCCTTGTTTTTTACTTATTCTATTCATAAATATGCACACACACAAACTTATTTGTCTAAACATTATTTTAGAATGGATAATCATATTTGTTAGAAAAATATATGTCCTCTGGAGGATACATATTTTCCTAACAAGAGTTCTAGAACATTCAGACGAGTAGATGTAAATGTATTAATTATAAAAAACAGAGCATCTACTCAAATATGAGTAGCCATCAGAAATAATGTTTAAAAAAAATTAAAAGATATGGAGTTAATGCATTTTGTGTGTGTGTGTGTATATATATATATATATATATATCACTTAAAGTCCATCCCTACAAATTTTTCTTTTTTTTCTTTTCCAGACCCACTATTCATGAGTGTGGATAACTTTTCAAACTAGCCTTACAAGTTCTTGTAGAAATGTTCTACTGAAAAGGGAGATGCCTTAGTCCAACAGGCATAGATAGCATCAACGTGAATTTTCAAAATGCCAAAAACAAACACACACACACATTGGAAAAAAGTAGAAAAATTGATCAGTTGGTATGTAAAAAAAACCAAAAAAAACTTAAGCAGCCATACAGTTAATTGTTTAAGTTAAATCCCTGAGTAATTGGCATTTTTTTTTTTTTATAAATATAAACTATAAACGATTAAAGTATTGCTTACTCAGATTTTTGATGTAGACTAGTTAAAAGAAAATTTACCAATTCCTGTGTTGAAATTCCTCTTTCTCTCTGTAATACATAATCAGTTTAAGACAGAAAAAGGCTAAAACTAAGTTGGAGGCCCTCTTCTATGAACTATGTTCCTTCAGGGCTTGCCACCTTCCTCTATCTCCCTTGTGCTCAATATGCCCCATGAGGATTAAGTTTTCCAAGCCCTCTTTCCTCATTATGGATCCAAGGAATTTAAGCTGCCCCCACATTCTTTACCTTTTTCCTTGGTACTTCCTTGTTGTTTACTTACTCCGTCCATGAAATTTTCACTTTCTGTAGAATCACATTTCTGCTTTGTCTCAGTGATGGAAAAATTGTCTAACATACACTGCCATATAAAAGAATGGATATCTCATAGC
Organism: Ascarosepion bandense; assembly: GCA_037127315.1. Lineage (NCBI taxonomy): Eukaryota > Metazoa > Mollusca > Cephalopoda > Sepiida > Sepiidae > Ascarosepion > Ascarosepion bandense. The sequence continues at coordinate 2,323,110 of JBBBDQ010000713.1, forward strand.
AGTCAACACTTCTTTGTTTCTAACAAAATTTTTCCCCATTTCCCAGCACCTTTCTTAGCTTTAGGAATGCTTGTTTTATTAGCCCAATGCATGTTCGATGGTAGAATACAGGTAAACATTGGTAGGTAGTGATGAGCTGAAACTCTCTTGCAGTCAGACTTAAAGGACAACCATGATTGCTTCCCCCTCCCAAAATCAACAGAATTTGTTGTGATTAAATATGTACCAATTAGAAGGAAATGAAAGTCTCGTAAATCCTATGATATCACAGGTAACTGGTTACATATGAAGATGTGTTTGTTTAATTCATTTCAATAAGAACATGATTTTAGATAGCTTGTTGCATAGCAACAGCCTAAGATGAAGAGTAAGCTTATAGTAATTCTATATATATTCAAAAAGAGAAAGGAAAAAAATGACATGACTCAAACCTCAAGTATTGTTTGAGGCAACCAAACTAATCAGATTGTCATACTACTACTGTCTTGTCCTTTATAATTGTCTGTGCTAACAGCTGATCAATGAATCCATTGAGAAAGAGGCATGAAAAAGCAGCTTTATTTGGACAGGTAGGCCTGCTATAAACATGCATGGCAAACCATGTTCAGGTACTATAATAATACTGTTAATTTCCAGTTCTGCTAGGTATACACATGGCCATATCTGACTACCAGGCACGGGTCTGGGCCAATCCGTGCAATCATAGTGAAAATCCAAGCAAGGAAAATGTCTTTGTCAGAAATCAAACTAAACAATTCACGAAGAAAGAAAGAAAAACGAAGAAAACATCCAAATGAACGCAGTAAAAATCTGTTTATTAATTTTGGGAGAAAAGACTGGCTATACTCAGAAAGTCCGAACCCAATTTCATGTTTTCGTTCACGTTCTGTGCCTAATGTCCATTGGAATAGCTAAAAAAAAATCCACAAAAATCAGTTTCTGGAAACAGATGATGTCATCACTTTGTCAACTAACAAATCCGGGCAATTTTCTCTGTGTCCGGTGTTTTTTTTTTTTTTTTTTAGCATCAGCTACGGCCCTGGGTATACATACATGGATTCACTTAGCTGCAGGCATTATGATGCATCTTATGTGCATACCACAAATTAATCTTTTGCAAAGAAATTGTGTAATGCATTCTTTATCCAATTTGCACTGAATCACAGGTTAATGGCAAATATTCTTCTAACTAGGTGCAGCAGGACGTGCTCAATCAGTTTTGCCTCACACAGACTGCACACCATCTTTTGATACCGAGAAATTAAATTCCTGGGTTAGCTTTAAATCAAATTTAATGTCTGTCAATTTCAGCTGAAATAGCTTTTGACTCATAAGTTGCTCTTATGTTTTTGATCAACATAACTTTCTCAATACTAACATGAAACGTGTAATACTTGCACGCTCAATATCGGCGATTTTATTAGGTGAAGTAACTGGTATGTACAGCATGCAGATGCTTGCAAATCAGACATGCCATTTACATTGACATTCTCACTTTTGCTGACATTGTGCCTGGCATAAAAAAATACAAGTGAAATGTGGCTGCTTCCATTCTGCCGACAATTTAGACTGCAGCTTTTGTTTCTGAAGAAACATTCACTTAAGAGAACTATAAAGAGTTCTGACCAGAAAACTAACTTCATATTTATTAATCTGTTTAAAAGAAACCTGAAGAAGAACAAAACTTTGCAATTCACTGAGAACTTTTGTCTCTTTTTCATTCAATCAGGAAATCAAACAAAAGATATTGTATTTACACTAAATTATTTGAACTGTTGTTCTCATCTTTGCTACATTCAAGACATTTCAGGCATTTCTGGCCTTCTTCAGGTGATATCTCTTGGAATTTCAAACAAAACTCTTCATTCAGTCTTTTGAATTTGTGAATGCGAGAACCGTTCCAATAGTGTAAATAGTTACAATAAATTAAATGACCCATAAGAAGTTGACATGTTGTTAAAGAAACAAATCAAATCTACATTAGGGAAAACTGATAAATATGCAAGAGTTTGGCAAATGTCTACTTTGACATCTTTCCCCAATGATCTGCCATCATCAGCTTTTATTTCACAGGAACAGCATCAACATTAACAAGACAATAGGATTCTTGCTAAGCAACTGATTTCTACTTCAACTGTATCAGTAGAGAAATATTTTAACCAGTTTCAACTGTTTTTAACTTTCTTGAGCTATACATATTCCATTGTCTTTCAGTAATAATTTAATGATGGAATAAACTCAACCCACTGTATATTAATCATAGGGGATTTATAGATCATCAGGTCTTTGTATAAGTATGATATAAAAATGCTTTTTCAGTTCTAGTATTGTTTGTTTTTGAGGCTTAACGACCTATCAATCCTTATGGGATCATTTTAAGGCCATAACCAGTGATTTTTGGGTAAGGTTATTTTATTTTTACGTTTTTCTTTTCACGATTCATTGGGAAGAGCAGGGTCCCCAAGTCCTACCCTTGTTAGTTAACCCATAACTGGAGGGAATGGACGGATTAATACCTTTCCCAAGGGTACCAGTGCTTAAGTGAATGCAGGGTATTCAACTGGAATTCGAACTCGGCTCACCGATTTCTCTTTCCAAGCCGATATCCACTGCATCACAACGCACATCCGTCACTATACGCTTACAGCACCTGGTATTCCCAAGCGGTCACCCATCTAAGTACTGACCAGGCTCAACGTTGCTTAACTTCGGTGATCGAGCGAGAACCGGTGTATTCAACATGATAGGCTGTAAGCCCCACAGTTCTAGTAATCTTTGAAAAATGTATTATAACAAAAAAAAAGAGGCAAACATGGATAAATGTGCCCACAATTACATGGAGTGTCACAAGAACAATTTTTTTCCCCATGATGCTTTCTTACCTACCATCAATCTTTGGTAATGTTTGTTGTTTTTAAAAGCAATGATTAGAATTGGAATGATGACGCCTACAACATATCTTGCACATGCTCAATAGGGTTTAAATCTGGAGAGTGTGGAAATCAATAGAGTCCCTAGAATTTAATTGAGTGTTCCTAGAATGAATTTTGTGTTAGCCCCCACATCACAACCAGGCAGGATAGCAAGCATTAAAATGTGCAAATAGCCTACAACAAGATCTCTGGACATCTAACTTGTCAAGGTTTAGAGTCACATCACGTTGAAATTTAATTTTTAGGGGAGCTTTGAAGTAATAAAAATGTGTTATTCTGCTTTCATAGTTGAATACATGGCAGAACATACTCAACTTCTGTGCATATACATGTTTGTGTAGATATAATTACTAGAGGCAGTAATATGTGTTTTATGCTGTAGTTTTGTTGAAATTAATTTTTGGAATACGGTTTGATTTAAGAAATTATAAGATATTAAATAGATTAAATGTTATGAAAGAGTTTGTTTTCGTTGGTTTTGTGTAGCAGCATATCAAACCTCCAATGGTCATTTAATGCCAAAATCTATTTTGAACGTAACTGCATGCCTTCAACATCAGACAAAATGTATGGTTGGTCATTTTACCATAAACATGTATTCTTACTAATTATACTATAAATCAGTATTCCTGGTCATCATACAATAAAAATACATTTTTTAAAACTTTAGTGTTTTTTTTTTTTCTTTGAAGGTTCACTATTTGGTCAGAGTGAACCTGGGAATAACAGCAATTAAGGTGATTCTATATATATATATATATATATATATATATATATATATAGAGAGAGAGAGAGAGAGAGAGAGAATAAAGAACAAGTAGAAAAAAAGTGTCTTTAATCGAACATGTTTCACTTATAACAAGCTTCTTCAGAGATTTAAAAATCCGAGAGACAGTACTTTTAAATGAGGTATAGTTTCAAAGGTTAGATACATGTTTATTAATATTTTTATGATTATTTATATATTATTAGTCAATTATGTTATAATAATCTTTATTTCATTGAAAGATACTAACCATTAATGTTATTTAGTGATTTATTATTTCATTGAAAGATTCTGTTAACATTTTCACTAGAATTTAAATGGAAATATATTGTTTATATTCATACATGATTCTCATGTTATTTTGAATGAAAATCGTTCCATCATTTGATTTCTCTCAATGCATACATTCATAACTGTTCTCTCTTATTTTATTTAAAAATAATGTTTTGACATAACAGTTAAACATAAATTTTATCTTCTAAATTTAATATTCATCCGTTGCTTTATCACACGTGACACGTATCTGCATTTAAAAATACTCTTGGATTTTTAAATCATTCGTTCTTATTAAATCTCTGAAGAAGCTTGTTATAAGTGAAACATTAGATTAAGGATACTTTTTTCCTACTTGCTTGTTCTTTATTCTATTCATCTTGTTGGATTTCTATCCACACACACACATTTGTGACCAAAACCAACATCCTGGAAAGTGCCAGTAGACAAAGCATCAAATTACTGACCATGGAACACTTTCTTCGATGGTCAGTACATGTAGCGAGAATCATAGTGTTAAGGTTTCGATGTCTAGTCTTATTCAGTGAGCTCTCTTCAGGGAAAAGATTTTATGGTGGTCCTCTTTGAAGATACAAAGATCAACTCAAAATAACACTGAAACCCACTGGACTTGAGCCAAAATCCTTTGAAATGCAAACTAGAGACTATATTAACTGGCAATGTTCCATCACCATTGGAACCAAAACTTTAAAGCCACCCTAAAAGAAAATCTAAACAAAAATTAATCTTGTCTTCCATCACCAAACACTCAATGCCACTGGCTTTTTTATGCCAAAAAGGAAATGATCAGCAAAGAAAATATGTTCTTGGATAAGGTTGATGACATATATAAAGGAATACTTCATTAAATAATAAAGTTTGGTTTTTAGTCGTTTTGTCAAAATATTATAAAATTCAGCTTATAAAATTTATATCGAGGTGGGGGGGGGGAAAGAAAAAAAAAAACAAAACAAAAGAAAAAAAAACACAAAAACAAAAACTTACTGATGCAAACGTGGCAATATATTTGAGATTTTGAACATAATTCTGTGTTTGTTTGCCAGGTGAACGCCGAGAAAACCAGAGAGAATAGTTGAACTGCAGCTGATGTTCACCGGGACCAGGTTTCTGATATATATAAATAAAAATAAATAAATTAAAAATAATGGAAAAAAATAATTGGAAACATTGTAAATAAAGTAAAGGTTAAATATAAGGAAATACCGGAAAGTTTTGTCCCAGTCAAGAAGGGATTCTAAAAAGAATTCTGATGTTCAGATTTTAAAGAGTGAATTGAGCTGAGAACTTTTCAGTACATTATAGATGCAAATGTTTGTCTTGATGAATTTATTGGAAAAAAAAAAAAAGAAAAAAAATTTGGTATCTTACTATATATATCTCAGGTCACCTCACTGTGAAGCGATGATTAACAAGCTAATCTTTAATAGCTTGATTTTTGTTAAACACGCAGATATCATTGGTCTTTATCTAGTCATCAAAGTTAAGCAACACTGAACTTGATCAGTACTTAGATAAGTAACTGCTCAGGAACATCAGGTATTAGAAACAAAATTTTGTTTTGTACCTGACTAAGGACAGCTAAAATTTTTAGAGCACATGAGGAAAGAGGGCTTGGAAAATTTAAGGCAAAAAGGGACAGGAAAACCTACCGAGTGAACTTGAGTAAATGGATGACAAAACAAGAGAGATAACAAAAAGACAATTTATTAAGAGCTACAAAGGACAGGAAATTGTGGAGATCCATGATAGTCAACATCCTGAAGGGACACGTCATATAGAAAAAGAAGGAAAGCAAGCTTGAGTAAATGGATGATGGAGTAAGGTTTAGAAGAGATAACAAAAAGACAAAATTTATTAAGAGCTAAAAAGGACAGGAAATTAATTGATTTTTTAATTTTTTTTTTTTTTTTTACAGCATATCAACTTGTTGCATGTTATTTGAAGCCAGAAAATATTTTTTAGATTGTTAGAATTTTGATGGAGATAATTTACTGAATGAATGATACCTGTAGGACTGGAAAAAGTTTAAATCATCAATTGGCTATATCAGCTGTTCTTCAATGAAACATTACTCAATGATGATATATGCAATTTAAAGGTTAATAAAAGTACATAAAAAAAAAAATAAATAAATAAAAATGAACATACCACACATTTTTTAACTGGTATTTTACCATTCTTGTAGGTTTTTTCCTGACTTTCATCTTCACTGTCTTCAATTTTCAAACTGGAAAAAATAAATAAGATTAAAATTTTTTTTTTTTTTTTTTACAAATGGTGCTGTCAAGAAAAACGAAATGCAGTTTATGATAGACAAATGATAAATGGTAGGGTATACAAAATAGGTATGCTTGATGTACAAGTATATCTCAATTTAAAGATTAAAATATTTTTTTTATCATCAATTGTATCATTATTTGAGGCATGCAATTAAGATACTGCTTCATGAAACTTTAATAGTTACAATTGTTAACATTGTCATCCAAACATCGTTTACAAAATGTGTTAGAGGAAAATTGTCCTAAGTTGAAATGAATTTAAAGAATGTGGCAGGCTATGAAGGAAGGTTTACAAAGGTGAAGAAACAATTGAATTTATAAATTTTGAATAATAGTGTTCCTTTTTATTTTTTTTTACAAGTAAAGAGAAACATGCTTGGGTGATCATATCTCTTTCGAGACATGATCGCCCAAGCATGTTTCATGTGTGGCACTTAACTGACTGACACATCTTTAAGTAAACAACTCCATTTTTTTTTTTTTTTTTCAAACTGTAAAATTAAATGTCCAGCAGTCTAGAAGCATCAAAAGTCTTATTAAAGAAAAGTATCTCTTGGCATGGATTAAATCTGGATTTCATTTTTTTAACTTTTAGGGGAACTACTTTGTAGCTAGGCATGTTTTTACTGTTTCAGTTAGAGGGTCCCTAACCCTAACCCAATAAAGCTGCAAAGACAAAAGGGGTTACAGAGTGTGAAGGAAATGGAGAAAATGAGAAAAAAAAAAAAAGAATGGGATTCAAGTAGACAGAAGATGATGATGATTGCATTTAAATCTTTGTAGATTGTAGTTGATTAGAATGCAAGAAGCTCCACCAATGAGAAAGGAGAGAGAAGAAACTGTCAGAATAGATCTTATGGTTACACTTAACAATTTCAACAATAAAATGATCAGACTTAGCTACCAATCTCATCAGTTAGTCAAGTGCCATACACGCTTGTGTGATCATGTCTTTTTCGAGACATGACTGACTGGGCAGAAGATTATCCTGCAGTAGTTTTCCATTGCTTTCTGCGGTAGACTGGTTGCCGACAAAGGCTATAGAATACCAATCTGTCCTGCTATTTAACCCATAACTGGAGGGAAGAGACAGATTAATACCTTTCCCAAGGGTATTTGTGTGTAAGTGAATGCACTGGATTCAACTGGAATTCGAACTCGGCTCCCTGGTTTCTCATTCCGAGCCGATACTCACTGTACTACAACGCACATCCTCATACCATGCTTAAATTCATGAAGTTGAGGTACTAAAAAGAAAAGCTTTTCAGAGAAATTGCCATGAAAATATTTATAGAAACAGGCACAGGAAAAGTTATGTTAAAGTGGTGGAAAATGAAGCTAAGATGTTGGGTCAAGACTGGTAACATTGCAGATTCTTTGGATTTTTGTCAAGAATCTTGGTATACATAACAGCAGCACTAGACCAGATACAGTAACAATATCCAATGCATAAATGAATTTTAAACTGTCATGTGTTGGCCACTTTTTAGTTCTGTATTGTCTATATATATATATATATATATATATATATATATCTATCTCGCCCGGTTCACACTCCACCCACGTCTATTGAACAGGTGAAGAGGCTCATCCCTTGTTCCCTGTTTAGGATGCGGTTTCTGGCTTTATCTTTTCCAATCTTTTTACTCTTACGTAGCCCCCTGCGCATCAGTGGCGTTACCACCTTGCTCGGGGTGATATGATTAAAAAAAAAAAAAAAACAACAAAAAAAATATAACCTTTTGTTTTTATTGAATAATGGTGAGAAAATTCTAGTTCAGATTAAGGTCAGGTCAGGCCAGGCTTAAGCCTGCTACTGGTAACATGTTACCCAGTACAACCAGCCACATGGATAGATGGTTGGCATCTAAACCATCCCACCCTACTAGCTTTTCTGATAGTGAGGAGGGTCGCATATCACTCCACAGGACTAAAACCAAGACCTGTCAAAGGGTAAATGAGATTGTTACAAGAGCTCATGAAGTGTTTAGTTAGGCATCAGGAAGACCATCCAGCCTTATTAAACCTTGCCCAACCAATAAAAAAAAAAAAAAAAAAGTTTTGATATCAGATACAGAGGTAGCAAAGGGGGAGGGGAAAAAAAAAAAACAAAAAAAAACTAAACAGTTTACAGATTATAGGCATATAGTCCAGTTAGTCAGTTAAGTGCCATATGTGATACATGCTTGGGTGATCATGTCTCAAAAGAGATATGATCGCCTATGCAGAAAGTTTTCCTGCAGTAGGTTTCCATGACTTTCTGTGGTAGACTGGTTGCCAACCAAGGCTATAGAACCCAAGGTCTTGTTATTTGACCCATAGCTGGAAGGAAGAGACAAATTAATACCTTTCCCAAAGGTATTTGTGCATAAGTGAATGCGAGGAATTCAACTGAAATTTGAACTTGGTTCCCTGATTTCTCATTTCATGCCAATATCCACAGCACCACAATGCACATCCTATAGTCCAGTACCTGAACTATTAATATTATTTGACACTTAATGGTATTTTGTGTGTGTCTCTCTCTCTCTAAGTCAGTATAGGACAGGTTAGGTCCATTAGGATCTACTACTGGTTAACCTGTAACCCAGTACCACCTAGGTCAGGGTTAAGTAGTGGGTGACTAAACTGGCACCTCCACCAGACCTCTGGGGTTCTGGTGAGGAGGGTGACCAGTCACCCAGACAGAAGTAAGAACAAGATCTGTCAAAGGCTGTCAATTCAGGATAGCAATGACAGCCACCTGGCAACAGCATGTCAGCGGACAATTGCGGAGGAAATCACACAATAGATTCAACGTATGGAAAGGCGATTCTAATAAAGTGCTGTGGAATGCATTTAGGGCAGACTGAAACAATAATATCACTGTTGGCCATCCACTGCATCCCTGTCTCCAGCAGTCTCAACTATGTTGTGCCACCGGACCCAGATGGAATAAGAAGAGAAATTGTGGCTGATGATCATGCACAACTTTCCTCACTTCCAAGCCCTGTGGCTAAACTGACCCTCAATTATCAATGATGAGGCCATCGCTTGGCTCCCACAGGTTCCTGTGGTCAGATCGCTTGAAGACCCACCAACAGAGGATGAAGTTTCAAAGGTCATTGGACAGATGTCCTGTAGAAAGGCACCTGGTGCTGACTCAATCCCAGCTGAGATATACAAGTATGGTGGCCCAAGGCTGACCAGGAGCCTGACAAACTTGTTCATAATGTAGGCCCAAGAAAAACTGCCCAAAGAATTTAAATATGCCTCAATCATCCACCTGTACAAGCAGAAGGGGGTCAGAAATTTCTGTGACAACCACCATGGCATTTCCCTGTTCTCAATAGCTGCAAAGAGCCTAGCCAGTGTCCTGCTGAATTGCCTTAATACACATCTAGAAAGTAACCTACTCCCTGAGAGTCAATGTGGTTTCTGTGCAGGCTGAGAGGCAATTGACATGATCTTTGCAGCTCAGCAACTGCAGGAAAAGTGTCAGGAACAGAATGTAGATCTGTATATCACCTTCTTTGATCTCACAAAAGCATTTGATATAGTTTGCCACAATGGGCTGTGGAAGATCATGGCAAAGTTTGGGCGTCCAGCCAAATTCATTGCAATGATCAGAGAGTTTCATGATGGCATGAATGCCAGAGTGCAGGATTAGGGTGAGTACTCCCAGCTTTTCTCTTTGACAAATGGCATAAAAGAGGGCTGTGTGCTGGCTCCAACTCTGTTCAGTATAGTCTTCTCTGCAATGCACATGGATGCCTTTTGGGATGGAGATCTGGGTGTTAGGTTCCATCACCGCACTGATGTTCAACCTTTGAAGGTTGCAGGCTAAAACAAAAGTGAAGTTTGCCGATGATTGTGCACTAAATACCAGCTCCCAATTGGATATGCAAAGAAGCATGGATCTCTTTGCCACAGCTTGCAAGGATTTTGGCCTCACCATATCCACTTGGAAAACTGAGGTCCTGCACCAACCAGCATCTACAGTCCCTTACATTGAACCCGTTTTTGTAAATGGTCAGAGGTTGACAGCCACACACAAGTTTGTGTATCTTGGCAGCACACACTGCACAAACATCGATGAAGAGATCATCCACAGGATAGAAAGAGCTGGCGCAGCATATGAGAGAGAGTCTGGTAGCTCTGTGGACTGAGTATAGACACAAAGCTCCAAGTGTATAGAGCTGCATTCCTTCCATCCCTGCATCTATGCTCGCAAAACATGCAAAGTCTATAGCAGACATGCAAAACTGAATGCCTTTCATATGAAGTGTGTGTACCCACCTCAATATCAAATGGCATCATAAAATTCCAGGCTCAGAAGTGCTAGAACGTGTCAAGTGTGACAGCATTCACGCCATGCTTCAGCACTCTTAACTTTGATGGCTGGTCATATACACCACATGGAGGACAGCCAACTACCGAAGAGGCTCTATGGTGAACTCTACACAGGGAAATATTTGCTTGGCCGGCCAAAGTTGAAGTACAAAGACAGCTTAAAAGAGACCCTCAAGTGCTGTGACACCTCATACTGGGAATCCACTGCTAAAGATAGAGCTGCCTGGAGATCCCAAGTGAAATCTGGAGTTGCAAAATTTGAAGAGAGTCATATCAGGGCCCTCAAAGAGAGGCACCAGAAAAGGAAGGAGTACAAAAGTTCCAAACAGCTTGGGTCTGCCCTCTATATCCCCTGTCCCTGCTGTAACAGGCTCTTCCATACAAAGATTGATCTTATCAGCTACCTCTACACCCACCCAAACCCTTAATGACCAGGAATCATGGTCTTCTTCACTTGCAAAGGATGAACATCAAAGTCAGTAGCCTGAAAATATTTTGATGAGAAATTTTCCCTGTATGTTCAATTTGTGTGATTAGTATTTACAAAAGTGCATTGAAAAATACATTTTTTTCTCATCAGGTTTGTGAACTTTGATGTAATAAAAAGGCTCACGTTAAAATAGCATAGTATGTATGAAAAATAGATCCAAAACTTAATAAAAATGAACTATTTCCATCAAAATGTTCATGTTAAAAAAAAAAAAATTATATATATATATATATATATATATATCTCTCAAAGTATGTAGTTATTTTCTAAAAAATTTTTTAATCCTGACACGTTCAAAATTTTGGTAAATATCCTGTTTTTTTTTTTTTTGATTAGTAGAGAGCCAAATTGTTATGAGAGTTTACAATGGAAAACGTAATATTACATAACTCACTTTCTTTTCTGGTGACAAACATTAATTTGGCAAATCTTGCAAAAAATCATAATTAAATTAATGAAACTTTTAGGACTTATTCACAAATGACATTTTTGAAATCATTTTAAAAAATATTGCTAAAGATATATTTTTACATTTATTATCCCTACTTCATGTAAATTCATGAAATTTCAAGAAATTTATTGTATGCAAAAAAATTTTTTTTTTTAGTTAAAAAACATAAGACTCATTGAGGAATGTAAATCATGTATATTTTTTTTTTCCCAAACCATTTAACCTTTTTACAGAAAGTTTGCTCTGAACATTAAAATAAAATAAAAATTGCAATAAAACTATGGCGTTCAATTATATAAGCTTTTAACTGTCTTAATAATTATAAATTTCAGGCAGTCTGAAGAAAAGTTTTTTTTTTTGGTTAATAATGAAATTCTGAAAGTACCATTTTCATTTTTTGTTTAATAATAATAATAATAATTTATAAAAGTTTCAAAAATATTTCCAAGATTTGTAGACATTAGGTTGGTAGGTTATATTTACTAATTGAAAAGTTTAACTCAAATCATCTTATTGTATTTATATATAAAAAAAACAAAACAAAAAAAAACAGCATAGTATGAAGGACATAAAAGGTCCCAAGCTAAATAAAAAAAAACTTGTTTTTATCATCATTAATGGGGAGCCAAATTGTTATGAGAGTTTACAATGGATAAAAGTAATATTACATAACACTTTTTCCAGTGACAGACACATTAATTTAAAAATTCTTGCAAAAATCAAATTGTTGAATTTTAATGAAACTTTCAGAGCTTATTTAAAAAAAAAAAAATCTGTTTCCACTCTTCCATTTAAATTCATGAAATTTCAAAAAATTAGATTTTGTAGGCAAAAATGGTTTTATTAGTTAAATGCAGGACTCGCTGGAGAGTGTTAATCATGTAAAACCATTTAGCTACTTTTATCGAGAATCTGCCCGGAATAGTAAAATAAAAATACAACAAAACTATGACATTAGATAAGCTTTTAGTTTTTTTTAATAAAGACATAACCTGAAATAATAATAAAAATTATTCTGTTAATTTTTGTTTTAGGCCCAAAGGCTTTTGTCCCTTCAAATTTTTCAGAATAGCCTTAATTCTGTGCAAATGTATATGCTGAACTCAAATCAACAATTAGTTATTGAAGAAACCGATCTTTTTGTCCCCATTATCCACTTACATCTGCTGCTGAATGGTTTTAGGCACAGGAAAAAAGATTTTGGCCTATTTACTTCCTTTCTCAATTTCTTCGGTAAATTGAGTATTTGCATGTTTTTTTTTTCTTTTTCCCTTTTTTTGGTAATTAATTTCAGAAGAAAGTTAACTTTCAAATATATGAAAATAAGTGATAAGTGCAGTTTTACTTAACCTTAAAGTTAACTTAAAAAAAAAAAAATCTATTTCATATATTTGAAAGTTAAATTTCTGAAATTAAGTACCCCCACAAAAAAAAAAAAAAACATGTAAATATACAACTTTCTGAAAACTACTGCATTCCTATTTTTTTTTAACTTCCTTTCCAATTGATGTAATTCTTGTTTTATTTTCAATGTTAATTATAAAAAAAAATGCTTTACTGTACTAATATTGTTCTTTATAATTTACAAGTATTTTCATATAAGAAGGTTTATTTTCATATATTTTAAAGTTAACTTTCGCCGGGGGGGGGGGGATTAAGTAAAATCACAATTATCACTTATTTTAAAATTTATATATATATATATATATATATAAGTCGCGTATTAATTTCAGTAAGGAAGTAAATAGGCCGAAATTTGTTTTCTACACTGAGTCATTCAGCATTGTCAGTGTGACAGTAGTGGTGATAAAAAGAGCGAGATGAAGTTTGATCGTTTTTTTTTGTTTTTTTTCTTTTCTGATCGTTAACATCAATAAAAGGTAGTTTGTTTTTTTTTCTTTTCAATAACTAATTGTTGATTTGAGTTCAGTTCAGTATATACATTTGCACGGAATTAAGGCTATTTTGGAAAAATTTGAAAGGATAAACGCCTTCGAAACCTAAAACGAAAATTTACCAAATTTTCTTTGATAATTAATGAAGTTTTAAGAATTGTTTTCATTATAATAATTTATAAAGTTTCAAAAAATATTTTGAAAATATTTCCAAGACTGTAGACTGGCAGGTTGTATAGTGAAGACTATAATTGAAAATTGCAAAGCTTAATTCATATCATTTAGCCATTGTATTTTAAAAGTGATTTGTGTGTGTGTAGTATTTTTTGTATGGTAATTTTTCTGTGTACATTAAAAGGTCATGTATTTCAGGGTTTCTTCCCCTTACTGAGAAAAATTTGTACTATCGTCACTTGTGACCACCATACACTTATCTTGCATCTGTCAACACATTTCAATTATGATGAAAAGGTTAGAAACGTCAACTGTGTTTAAAAATAGGCTTGTTCGAAATTTCATGTTATAAGTAATACTTGTGTAAATCAGATTAATTTAACATTAAATTTATTAATTTTTCGAAAATTATGTGTCACAGATGTATATTTTATATTTGCAAGGATTTTAGAACCGTTTACAAATCTGTCAATCACTAAAAAAAAAAAAAAAAAAAAAATTCCATTTTAGATATAATTTTTGTTTGAAATACACTAGAGTATTTTGCTTACTGTAAAATAGTATATCCATCGAGCTTTCGAGCTTTTAATTAAAATAAGTTTCAAGAAAACTTAAAATATTAAATTTAAAAGTTAGTTATCAGAAATGAGTGGAGGTACCTACAGCAAAATGTTTGTTTTTAAAAAGTGATTAGAATTTAAATAAAAACCTAAACATGAAAAAAGTGAATTTATACATTTTTTGTTCTTAAAATTAAAATAACAGTAACAAGCACACACACTGTTAGAAAAATGTGATTTTCAGCAGGATAATGCAGGGGACAAGTTCCTATCCTGCAAGAGAGCGTAAATACATACTGATATATATATATATATATATATATATATATATATATATCTATATATAAAAAATTACTCCAAGTCAATTACCATTAAAAATAATGTTTGAATAAGTTGGATTTCAATGTTCATTCATGCGTACATAACATGTACAGGGTGAGGTGGGTAAATTGTCATTTCATATTTTTAATTTTGTCGACTGCACAGTAGGGTCAGTTGGGCATCGTCTGCAAAAAAACAGAGCACCATGACGCAATTCGCTCTACCAAAAACTTAGAGACGGCCTGCTACGACCCTTGGCATTTGCCCCAGAAGCTCAAAAACGAACTTTTCATAGTGTTTGTTTGGGTGTCAATCTGAGGAAAGTGCACTGCAGAGCGTTTAGAAAGTTAGGTGGATCAATAAGTCTGTAGCCTGGCCGTTGTAAGGTGTACTGTATTTTGATGTGAAGAATTTACTGTATGTTTGATCATCTGTGCGATTAAATATTTTAAAAAGTTCATTGACAAAGAGTTTACGTTGAAAAATAAAATAATGTTAACTTGTTTTATTTTATCAGTTTGTGAACATTGAAGTACCAATTTAAATTGACCCTTTTTTATTTTTTTTTTTGCTTACTGCTAAAAAGAATATTTGAAATAAATTCTCTAACAAAACGTGCCGGGATTAATTGGAAACATTGGTTAATTTTTTTTTAGCTGATTGAACAACAAGAGATTTTGATAGAACAAACAAAACTTCATAACTTTTAGAGCGACTTAAATTGTTTTTTTTCGTTTTTTTTTAATTTAGAAGTCATTTAATACTTTTCACTTTATTATAAATTTCAATTTATTATTAAATTTTATAAATTATTTATAAAATAAAAATCCAGCGTGTTTTTTTTTTTTAAACCAAATATAGCGGCTGGCAAAATACACAAACAAAATCCAAATATCAGTTTTTTTTTTTAAACCAATATAAATTTTTAAATGATTGGACTAGCACTTTTTTAAAAAAACCAGCAGAGCGAAAAAAAATGTCAAAGTATTATTAGTATTTTTAAAAGTCAATATTTTCAAACATTAGATAACTACATCACAGTAATAATTATAAACAGCGAAATACTAGAAAACCCCATTTAAACCATAAAATAAAGTCTAGAAAGACAAAAAAAAAAAGCCCTAAAGTGGGAAAAATTTTCAAGTAAAAATGATTTTTTTTTTAGTCTTGTGAATTTGTAATTATACAATGTTGCAATAATGATTATGAAAATGGATCGATTACTTTCAAAAGTGAAGTTTGTTTTTGGCAATTAAATCTTGAATGTATTGTCAATTTATCAGGAATGAAACAATTTGCAAGAATTAAAAACGATTTTGAGGAAACAATAAGAAACAGAACTATTAAAAACAGATGTAAGCCTTGTAACTAACTAAAAATTAATTTTTGCGATTTGAAAAATATATGTTCTTAAAATTGCAGAAAATTTTAAACTTTAAATTCATTTTCAAAGTTATTTATAAATAAAATAATGGAAGAAAATTAAAAATATTAAAAAAACAGCTCATTTTTCTAGTTTAAAGTTTTAACACAATTACTGAAATAAAGTTAATTGCAAAAGTTTTTTTTTTTTTTTTAGATAAAAGTACCTGAGTTTATGTTGGATTTTTTTATGAATAGATTTTGATAAAATTACGATAGAACTCTAATAATGAAAGTTTTCAACACTTTCAAACACGATTTAAAACCGTCGAACAAGAGAAGCGAGAATGAAATGTAGATTACTATTGCTAACATTGTTTTAAACGGATTTCAAATCTATTTCCCGCAAATGATTAGTTTCACAAGTTTTTTTTTTTTCGCAAACTCATTCATTTAATTTTTTTACCACTCCTCACAATATCACGTACATGCTTCTTGTGAAAGTAGAAAAGTTTTTTTTTTATACAGAAGGTGTGTGTATATAGGGAGAGAGGATCTAAGGGATTCCTTCACACAAGAGACATATCCATTTCGTGTGGGGAGTGGGGTATTGAGAAAAAAAAGTACACAACACTAACAGTTCTAGAATAAAACGGAAACCACACTAACGAATATATATACTTCTCTAGTTGGACTAAATATTTTAGAAGTATCCCACGGGTACAAAAAACAAAGTCGAACACTTGAAACTTTTTTTTTCTTGTTAGACTTACTTCACTTATACTTTTTCCTCCAACAATGCAAATAACGTACAATAAAAAAAAAGTTAAAAAGTGAAAATATAAACTGTTTTAAACTTAACGCAACATACAAACAAAATAATACTTTTCTTAGAGAATATGGAACTTTCATCATACATTCTAAAGATTATATATTATATATATATATAAATAAATAAAAGAAAAAGATTTATTTTCTTTCAACGTGATAACATTTAACACTAACAGTACACTTGCTTTCAGTAAAGTTAATTAATCTAATTTACAGAGCATGTTGGTGGGAGGGAGAGAAAAGTCGACGTGAGAAACTAAAGGATTCGATTTTACGTTAAAAAAAAAAAGAAAAAAAATAGTTTGTTTTTTTGACGGTTTTCCAGTTTGGATTACTGAACTAACCTATTCAGAAATTAAAATTGTCAAAATGTGGAACATTTTGTTTTTAAGCAAAAATAAAGAAACTATCATATCATTTATTTAATTTTAAAATAAGAGCCAAGACAACTTGCTTTTAAAGCTAACTTAATAAAAAAAAGAATAAAACCCGAACGTAGACAAAAAAAAAACAAAAAAAACTAATTAGTAAAAAAAAATTAAAATACACGCGGAAACAGTAAACAGGTATCGAACCTGACCCAATAAATAATAATCTCAATTATTGCAGTAGAAGTCGAATAAAAATAAAAAGATTAGCTCAGAAAAATCTTTAAACAGCAGCAAAAATCGATTACATTACTAATTTTCTTTTCATGCTTTTTCTTTTTTTTAAAATCGAAATTTTTCTTTTCTTTTTTCTTTCTATAATTATGTCTTTTTCTTTTAATTTAACACACACATACGCAGCAATAGGTCCAACCTTGAAATTTCATCGACTGGCATGTTGAATGCTTTTGGTCAGCACCGCAGGTGAAAAAAAATGAGTGATTTTTGCTTTGTTGTTGTTGAGGTGAAATTTTTTGTTCAACTTTACAAGGAGATTTGTTGAGGATGGTGTCTTATTTTTCTCTGCCGGATAACAGCGCTAGGGGGAGGGCGAATGAATCTGGACGTCTTTTTTCTTGGCGTAATGGTCACTGATACACGTCACTTTGTGTTTAGGGACGGTTAGAAAGAATGTAACGATTAGAAAAAGGAAGATTGATATAAAAATATGATATCCACTTCACACGTCAGCCACTCTACCTAATTTTGCATAGACTAAAATTTGACGCTCAGGAAGTTATATACATTCCCGAGTTATCTGCCCTTGGAAAAACTGCTGCTGCTTTTTATCTTCAAGGGAGATAACTCAATACTGCACTTTACATTAAGGCTGTAAAACACAAACAGTTAGAAAAACAAACGAAAAACTCAACAAACTTTGTAAATGTACTGGATTCGCATTTAATAAAACGTATAAAATGTAAAAATGTGTTAAATGTTGCAAAGACGAAAAGAAGAGGTATTGGCTGAAACATTTGACTTGTCTGAATAAAGTCAAAGTGTCAGGCTCGGATGGGTGCGCGTTCTGAGCTTATTGTTTGATTTAAAAAATAATTGTACAAGTAAGTAGTAGATGATTTTGCCTTATAATTTTGTACCACTATTTGATGTCACTTGTACCAAAATATATTCATGAAGTCTGAAATATTATCTAATGTCGCAGTTAACTTTTTAGCGGTTACCTACTCTACTGGCTCTGTCTAGAGAGATTAATGTTTTAGATTCAGCTCACAAATAAAGCAAAAAAAAGTACTCGTAAATAATATTCCACTTTCGAAATGTTTTACATTCGATATTAAAAGAAAAGCTAATCTTTTCCTCATGGTTTAAACGTAATAAATCGCACTTTTTAAAAATTTAATTTTTATTTAAGATTTTTTAATAAATGACGTCACAATACAAGTTAAGGGAGATAATCCCAATTCAAACTTTTATGAAATTGAAGTGACAAAAAATTAGAGCAATCTAATAAAGTATATTTGTCTTTGTCTGAATGGCAGAGGTTACGCGACATGGTATGGTGTCTACGAGACGCTAGAATTATTGCATGGCTATATCCATGATTGATGCCGACTATCCTTACTGCCCCGTGGGGGAAGCGGTGGCAGATTGGGTCCCCAGGCAGTGCTTCATGATGACTCTTGCTATCAACATTTCTTTTATGTACCTACATTTATACGTTACAAATGAAAATAAGCATAACTGGCTCAAACAATGATTTTTAGACATCATGTCTTTTTTTTTTTTTTTTTTGGTAAAAATCTGTGAAAATTTCCTATTTTATATCCATAATGTTCATTGTGTTAAAATTTTTCAAGTTTTTTAAAAGAAAAAAAACAAAAAAAAAACAGTTGATGTAAAAAATTCCAGAAAACATTGTTGATTTATTTAATGATCTATTATGACATTTGTCTCTAATTTGTATTTAGATACATTGTATTTATTTTCTGGTTGAATTGTTTGCCTATATTTCATATGATCAATTAATGTACATAATTAGGTTACTATAAAATCTGCATATGAATACTACCTAATGAAAAATGAGATTCCCTTATGCCTGGCATATATGTATCCTCTGCTAAGTTACTGTGTTCATAACGATGAAGTTATATTTCCACTAAAAGTCATGCCAAACAATAATTTCTTAATCTAAATTTTTGTTTTCCTCTAATTGCCAATGCATCCAGATTTTGAAAGTCTATCTTCCTGGTTGTATATCTAAGAGAAAAAGCAGTTAATTCTATTTTTGTTTTCCCACTTCAAATTTAAAAGTCTGAAGCTTTGAGGCATATTAATTTCACTGATTAAATCTGCCATAAGAAGATAGAAGTCTTGAATGAAGAAAATAATCCAGTTTTTATTTCTGTAGCATAAAACATGTCAAATGTTGTATGAGAGAAGAATGTTACAATTGATTAGAAATAGAAGAATCCACAAAAAACTTAGGGATTTTCTAAAGAAGATGATAGAAATATCTTTAAACAAACATTTCTCTTCAAATAGTGAAATGTTCCTTTCTTTGAAAGAAATTTATATAGGCTTAAATCAGTAGGTATGATTATACTTACTACTTTATCTTATAGTTTGAGTTTTGTTTAAAGGCATATCAACCCCTGTGGGTTATTTAATGCCAAAAAGTTAGGGTTTTAAGGTATTTTTTTAATGTTCGATTGTAGTGAGAAGGTTGATTTAGTCAGAGTTTGGTGAAAAGTTCTTTTTTGTAATCTTTTTTTAATTTTAGAAAACGGAAGATGTCTTCTAGCTTTGTATTCAAAATTGTATTACTGGTAATAATTTTTTTCTTCAAAAATGTATTGTTGGGAATAGTTTTTCTTCAAAATTTGTATATTTTTTTATAAAAGTCTATTTTTATACTTTCATAGTGTTTTGACACCAGTTTGGGGGTTAACTATTTTCCCATAGCTGGGACCCTAACAAGTGCTACCAATCCGGGTCAGGGTGGACCTGACCCGGATTGGTCAGGTCCACCCTGGGAACAACAGCAATTAAGAGGTGGTTCCATGCTTCTCAAAACCTCCCAATCAGAGGCCTTGCTGCTGGATGCAGTTTACCGTTATACCCAGGACCATTATTATGTAGATTCTGATTGTCCTTGGAAGTTCATCATGCTGAATGATGTTTGTTCTTGTGGAAACATAACAAACACTGTTTAACTTCATCTCCATCAGCCTATTTAACCGTTTTTAGTAGGGTTAGGAGCTCCGAGAGAATAACCTTTTGAAACTGATTTGAATTGTTGCATTGATTTAAAAGCTTACTAACCTTGTTTTCCCTCTGTGGCTTATCAACCTATTGCAAGTTATTTAAAACTGGAAAATATTTTTAGATTATCAGAATATTCTTTTGAGATAATAATGGTTTAGTGATGCAAGTCTTACTAATTAACCCATAGATAGGGGGTGAAGAGATGAACTCATACCTTTTCCAAAGGGTATTTTCATATAAGTGAATTTAATGAACCTAACAAGAATTGGAACTCTGCTGTCCAATTAAAAATTTAAAACCATTATCCATTACACCACCCATACATTGAAGTTTACAGCACCTGGTAATACCTCTACTTCTGTTTAAAAGACCAGGGAGGAGTGTGAGCCAGGCAAATCTATGTACTCATAATAGTTGTTTTTTTTTTTGTTTGTTTTCCCCTAAGCAAGGCAATAGTGCCACAAGTGCACAGGGGGGGCTACATAAGAGCAGAGTGAAAGGTTACATAGGCAGAGAAAGAGGAACTGGTTAGTGGGGGGTGTCAGAGAAAGTGCAAGAGAAGGATGGGAATACTGGTGTGAAGAGAGTTGCAAGAGTAGAGTGAAAAGGAAGAACAAGATACAGTGGGTGTTGGGGAAAGGATAAGAGAAGGCAATTGACATTGCATTTAAACTCTTGGAGATTGTAACTATCAGGGAAGTAAGTATAAGGAAGGAATTTCCACAGGTGGGAAGTGCGAGAAAAGAAGCTGATGGAGTAGAAGTGGCAGCTGCATTTGGTTAACTGTAAAAGAGTAGGACCTTATTGCCAGTCTGGTTGCTTGAGTAAATGTTTGTAGAGGGGACATCAGTGAGCTAAGCATCAGAGCAGAAGCCATGAAAATATTTGTAGAAGAGACAGAGGGAAACCACACCTCGTCTGTGAGAAAGTTACTGGAGTTGAGCTGCCAGGTTGTGATCAGTTACATTGTAGATTCTCCTCTGAATCTTGTTGAGAACCCAAGATGAATAGCAGGGGCACCTGACCAGATATGACAACAGTATTCAATGCAAGGGTGGATGGTAGATTTGTATATGTGCAAGATGGACAAAACTTCCTACATAGTGACCCAACCTTCCTAGCAGTAGATTTAGCTATTGATTCAATGTAGTCATTCCACTTGAGGGTGGAAGAGAGAGTGAGGCCGAAGAGGCACAGTGTATTGTATTCAGGGAGACTAGCTTGATCCATGCTGATGGAGAGGGGAGAGGCAAGGAGGGACTGTCTATGGTGGTTGACAGATAGCAGCTTTGTTTTGGAAGCATTAAAGTTTTTCAACCATTTCTTAACCCAGTCTGCCACAGATTGGAGGTCTTTCTCAAGATCAGCAGCAAAGTTATTTTTGTCCACCTTGGCAGATTTCTTACTGATGCAGAAGTAAATAGTGGTGTCATCAGCGTAAATGCCTACTTTGGATTTGATCATGCGAGGGACATAATTGATGAAGATCAGAAAGAGCATTGGACCTAGGATAGAGCCCTGGGGGACACCCACATTCGTGTGATAGAATCTGGAGGCATGCCTATTCAAGATGACCTTTATTATACGGTTTGATATGAATGACTGGATCAAACCAAGCAAGCATCCGGTAATACCATAGTCCAGTATCTTGCACAGAAGGCCGGGTGCCAGACCCTATCAAATAACAGCTTGAGTTTTGCTATTCTTATTGAGAGCCTGGTATATGTACTCAGTGATGGCTGTTAACAAATCAGCAGTAAACCTGGTGTAGTGGAAGCTATACTGTCTGTCTGAGAATAGATTATTGGCAGGGAGGTGAGATTTTGAACCCTTTCAGCATTGATGATAGCTGCGAACACTTTGCTGAAAATTGGTAGGAGGCTGATAAGGCAATAATTAGAGAAGTCTGAGGGTTCTCCTGAGTTCTTAAATACAGGGACCACACAAGAAAATTTCCAGCAGGCAAGAAAACAGGAAGTAGAGATGAAGTAATTATAGAGTTTAGAGAGGAGAGTTTGGGGGCACATTTCTTCAAGACAATGATGGGGATTCCATCAGTGGAGGAGAGAAAGAAAAAAATAAAATGAAATAGTGAATAAAATTTTAGAGTTCAGTCACAACCATTAAGAGTACAGAGCCGAAGCAAATGCTAGAAGAAACTGGAAACCCAATCCTAAACAGGAAACAAGGGATAAATTTTTACTCCTATTCAAAAAACCTGAGAGAAAATAAGAAAATAATGAAGTCTTCTGAAATAAGCCTTTATTTTTAAGATATTATATTATTAAAAATAAAAAGTTTTATATTTTGTCTATATTTCTGAGATGAAGTATTGTAATTATTTAAACTATTTACATTGTTTGGACTGCTGTCCTCATCTTTGTTGCCATATTTACAATGTTTTGGCCATGGAATATGCCAACCTTCTTCAGGTGATTGGAATTTCAAACCAAACCCTTTATTTTGTTTACAGGTGGGGGATTGTTCTAGTTTTATGAGTCATGCCTTTTCCAGATGTTTCAGTATCAGTTATTTCTATTTAATTCAACTTTGTCAGTTATTTCTCTTTAATTCAACGATGTGCATTGTGGTACAGTGGATATCGGCTTGGAACGAGAAACCGGGGAGCTGAGTTCGAATTCCAGTTGAATCCATTGTATTCACTTACGCGCAAATACCCTTGAGAAAGGTATTAATCCGTCTCTTCCTTCCAGTTATGGGTTAAATAGCAGGACAGATTGGGTTCTATAGCCTTGGTCGGCAACCAGTCTACCGCAGAAAGCAATGGCAACCTACTGCGGGATAATCTTCTGCCCAGTCAGTCATGTCTCTTTCGAGACATGATGGCCCAAGCGTGTATCACGTATGGCACTTAACTGACTGAATTCAACTAAGTTTTTTTGTTAATCTCTGCTGTAGCCAGTAACTCAAAACTCTTTGTGTCCAGTTGCTGCATCCAACCACCACTTTTATCCCCTGGGTCATGTGTCCTTGAGGGTCAATTCAAAATTCATATTACCTGAAGTAGGTTGGAGCATACAATGCCCAAAATATCATGAATTGGGCAACAAAGATGGGGACAGCAGTTTAAACAATGTAAATGACATAAAAATGTTTCATATTTAAGACCAAAGTTTGATACAAGATTATAGATTATGATTAGATGATATTCCAAAAGTAAAAGAATTACAGTATTTACATTATTCGGACTATTGTCCTCATCTTTGTTGCCATTTGTATGATGTTTCGGCCGTTGTACACTCCAGCTTTCTTCAGGTGCTAGGAATTTCAAACTAAACTCCTTATTACAATCACTGGGGTATATGAACTCCATTCCTTGACAAATGCCTCTTTGTACAAATGGCAACAAAGATGAGAATAATAGAAAGACTATAAAACTAACACATCTCAGAAATATAGACAGATAGTAAAAGAATTAATCACTAAAAATAAAGTTGAGCTAAATGAATAATAATTACCAGATTATATTTTATTAGGTTATTATGAGTAAAAAAAAAACACAAAATGTCTTAGATTTTATGACATTCTTTTGAATTCTTAGCAGACCCTTAAAACATTCTCTTTTGTATGGGTTTTAAAATTAAGGATGAGTTCAAGTGAAAATTACCTATTCTTTTGTCTAATCAAAAATCAGTAGTAGTAGTAACGAAACATCTGCAGTCTTTACTTAAGCTGTCTACCAATGAACTTTACTTTCAGTAAAGTGTATATTATAAGTTGACTAATTCTAAAGAAAGTAAATGGAAAATCACTTTGGTAAAATAGGTCAAGTAATAATAAAAAATAAGTAATTAGATACTCATAAGGAGTTGGTAGGCTTACAAGTAATTATATATATATATATATGTATATATATATATATATATATATATATATATAATTATGAATTAATTGTATATTGCAATAGGAAATTTCTATGTTTCAAGATAGATTCTCTTCATCAGTTGATGTTGGTTGTGAAAATAATTTACATTTAAATAAAAAAAAAAACTATGGGTCTGCAATTTATGTATGTGGGAAGATATAAAATTTATGTGTTTTCCTTTTAACTAATCAGAGTATAAAGGATCACTTTGGAATTTGGCCAGTAGTTTCTAGGGAAGACATACTTTTTCCTTCCTTTTTTTCTTTCCCTTCCTTTCCTCTTTCCTTCCTATTTTCTTCCCTAATGGTCAAAGTGTCAGTCTGCTTTTAACCTAATTTTATTTTCCTTTTTTCTTTTTCTTTTTCATTTTATTTTTATTACTTCTCCCTTTATCTTATTACCTTTGATGTGCCTATTTTAGTACCAAAAATGTCCTTTCTGCTTTCTTCATATTTTGACCTCCTCTCCTAGAAAGCCGGACAGGGGTGAAGAAAGAAAACAACTTTTTATATTTATTTTCAGGAAATTTACTCTTCTTATCAGTGCATATCTATTTCTAATTTTTTCAAAACCTTTGATTTATCAAAAACATTTCTATTTTTTTCCTGCTGTACTTCCTGCTATCATTATCCCATCTTTCTAATATCTAATTATTTATTTGTAAAAAGTTTTATATACCAATATACCTTATTTTGATATCTCGTTGATATATATATATATATATATATATATATATATTAGTTTTTGGTCATAATTAAATTTCACCAGTACCCAGTTATATTAAAAAGTGCTCAATACATTTATATTGTAGAGTTTTTTAAATCTTGCTGCTGACCTTGAGAGGGATCTACATTCTGTGATGAATTGGGGTAAGAAGTGGCTTGTAAATTACAATACGTCTAAGACCAAGCTGTTGTCTGTCAATCATCACAGGCAACCTCTCCTGCTTCCCATAAGCATGGACCAAGCAAGTCTCCCTGAGAGCAATACACTGCACCTCCTCAGCCTCACCCTCTCTTCTGATCTCAAGTGGAACCACTACATTGAGTCAATATTAGCTAAGATTGTTGGGTCACTGTGTCGAGCCAGAATCTTTTTCCCCGCTTGAATCCATGCTGCATATATACAAATCAACCATTCGTCCATGCATAGAATACTGCTGCCATATATGGTCAGGCGCCCCTGCTGTTCATCTCAGTGTTCTTGACAGGCTCCAAAGGAGAATCAGTAATGTGATAGGTACTGACTTGGCAGCTCGACTCCAGCCACTTCTCCACCGATGGAATGTGACTTCTCTTTGTCTGTTCTATAAATACTTTCATGGCTTCTGCTCCAACGAATATTCTTATACTTCCTTTGTTATTACTTTTTAATAATATTCATTTTTTTTTTTACTTTTCACTTATTTTATGCCTTTTTTATTGATGTTTTTTTTAAAATTATTTCACCCTAAGCAAGGCAATAAAGCTGCTAAAATGCAACAAGTTACTGAGTGTGAAACAATATGAGAAAAAGATTATTAATGAAGGAGGGAGAATAATAAAAGAACAGGAATTAAGAAAACAGAAGATAATGATTGTCATTGCATTTAAATCTTTTTAAGATCAAAGTTGACTGGAAAGCAAGAAGCTGGAAGAGAGTTCCACAAGTGAGAAGTGCAAGAGAAGAAACCGTTAGCATAGAACTTATGGTTGCATTTAGCCATTACAAATCCTGCCACTAATCTAGTATCAAACTTAAATTCATAGAATCTGGATAGCACATTACCATGAAAGCATCTAGTCATTTCAAATGTAAAAAGATGTAAAATTGAACCTCAACCTCAAGTAAGGAAAGTGAGAACTTTCAAAATCATATAATGAGGTTCATGACAAACCACAAATTCTCAGATCAGTTTAAAATTGAAGAGCTTTTTGACATAATTAAGCTAATTCCTATGATGCCCACCAACAAAAGTAAGCTGTTAAAACTATATCTAAATCTAATCTAAACTTATTTATAAATGGAACTTTGTCTGTGTGTGTGTGTGTGTCCGTTACCTATAGACTCTGAAACGGCTGAACCGATTTTCTTGAAAATTTACACAGTTGTAGTATAAGTGTCTGCGAGTGTTCTTAGCTAGGTTTTGTGTTGAGCTACCCCCTATAAATATCGAAGATTGATAATCGAAAAAATCAGTTAATAGAAGGAGTGGTCCGATTTTAATTAAATTTGATACACTCATAGAAAAAGACATAAGAAACGATATTCAGAAGTTTCAAGGTTGCAGTTCTTACAATAGTGCAGAAAATTTGATATCAATACCAGGAAATCAAAAATTGACTTACATCCATTCATTTTTCTTTCAGTCTACGGTTTCGCTTTAACTGGAAACAACTATTGCTTTTTAGTCTTTTGTGCCAACGTCCAAAGAGTCTGAGCTCCAGGACCATGGATTAGTTTTAAAGTTTTCATTACACCCGAGCAACACCGGGCTATACTGCTAGTGGTCATATAAAATCTTTTGATAATTGGTAACCACATAGAGAGATAGATACCCCAAATTATTGCGTGATGATGCATATGAATGATCCAATCTTTGTACTAACAGTATTAAATAAGGCAATTCAAAGATGAGCTCTTTGAAGAGAACTATCTTCAATAAGTGTGCAGAGTCTGTCACAGCCAAAGATGGTGAATGACAATGATTCATATTGTATTTCCCAAATGCTAAGATGCATGCCCTCAAAAATCACTCTGCATTTTAGTACTGAAAACTCAAGTTGTAGAGTTTACCAACCCTCATGAATTCCCTTCACAAAATAGAAGTAATTATGAACCCCAGACATATTTTTTTTTTTTAATCATATCACCCCAAGCAAGGCGATAACACCACTGATGCGCAGGGGGCTACGTAAGAGTAAAAATATTGGAAAAGAGAAAACTGGAAACCACATCCTAACCAGGGATGAGCCTCTTCACCTGTTCAATAGACGTGGGTGGAGTGTGAACCGGGCGATAGTTTAGTCTATCTACTCCAATTGAAAAAAAAGAAAAGAGTGAAAAGATTGGAAAAGAGAAAACCAGAAACCGCATCCTAAACAGGAAACAAGGGATGAGCCTCTTCACCTGTTAAGTGTAGAATTATTATTCACATGTAATAAGTATCATATATCTCATTAATCCCTTCCTGGCATAGTTGTGTATATATGTTTTTATAGAAAGTGTCTTTTTCCGATGTGGATGAATAAAAACATTCAAAACATAACATTTGAAAAACAGCTACAGACGTGGACTATAATGAATAATCATGTCAGTTTGCATATTGTGTTGTCTTTGATGAAGCTCTTGGGAAATGTTATTGTGTTACTGTGGATAATTATTACTCCGCAATTAGATGTTGCTCTGGTTAGTAACCAGACTGATATTTATGGGACACTTCGTTTAAATTGAAAAGAAGGGCCAGAACAGCTAAAAAAGGAGAGAAAAAAAAAACCTGAAGGAATGGGGAAATCGTAGCATTTCAGAGAGGCAACATAATGACTCTTCATTGGAAGGATAAAAAGGACATGGCAATGCTTTCAACCATTCACAACACATCAACGTTGAAACAAAACAGGGGCCAGTGAAGAAACCCAAAGTTGTATATTATTACAATTATACAATGGGTGGAGTTGACATGGTGGACCAACAACTTTTAGATTATCCAATTCCAAGGAAACCGGGTAAGAAATATAAGACAGTCGTTTACCATCTGATGGATATTTCTTACATCCTGTATAACGAAGCAGTCACTCAGGCAAGACAGAAACCCCTCTCACACTTGAAATTACATATACAAATTATAAGTGCAAATTATAGGGCAGATTTACTACCTAAAAATTCAGCAGGTAGACTCTCAACATCATCAAAAAGTTCACAGTTATACACTAGGGGGACATTTTCTGACGGAAGTCCCAGCAACAGAAAAACAATGTCAAATTCAACAAGAAACTTTATTTTGTGTAGTCGAAAACATCACCATAGATGGAAGTCAGTTGAGAGAATCACAATATATCTAAACTGTGCCAAGTACCTTTGTGTGTAGTGCCATGTTTTGAAATGTGTCATCTATATTTAATTCATAAAATGCCAGAAAAAGTAATTTCATTCATTGATTTTCCTAAATCATTTTAATTTATTTTTAATTATTTTTAGTAAATTTAATAAAAAATAAAAACAAAAAAGGATTTTTATTTTCCTTTACTTTTCATAATAAAATTATATAAGAAAAATAAAAAAGTATGGTAAAGAATACAGTTCATGGGGACGTGTGTTTACATGACTTTACTGAAGAAGGTGTTTTCAAAATATAATTTCAACTATAAAAATGGAAAAAAATTTAAAAGCAAGTTATTTTTCATAATCAGTTTAAAAATACTATTTTAAAAATAAAAAAAAAATTGTCTGAAAATGAAATGTTTTTCCCAAAATAATTGGCTAATATCATACCATAAATATATTTTTTTTTCAAATATTGATAACAACCAGTAGGCAGCTTCCTACTGGTATTACGGACTGAAGCAATATTATTATAATGATTATGTTTCCTGAATTCTGTTGGGGTGATGGGTTGTGATGGTGCACAAACAAAGCTAGAGTAGTTTGTTCCAATTCAGTCAGTTAAGTGCCATACGTGAAACATGCTTGGGTGATTATGTCTCTAAAAAGAGATGACTGACTGTGCAGAAGATTATCCCACAGGAGGTTGCCATTGCTTTCTGTGGTAGACTGGTTGCCAGCCAAGGCTATAGAACCCAATCTGTCCTGTTATTTGACCCATAACTGGAAGGAAGAGGTGGATTAATACTTTTCCCAAGGGTATTTGTGCATAAGTGAATGCAATGAATTCAACTGGAATTCGAACTACTGAAAATAAAAACAGTTGACATTGTCTCTGTGTAAAAATTTCGTGAATTTATTGTATTCCTTATTTTGCTAAATTAGGAAATGTTAATTATGTTAATAATACAAATGGATAGTTGATAATATAGTCATACAGTAAAAAACGAGCCATGGTAGTGATGATGATGATGATGCAAAAACAATAGACTGTGATCTCGAACATAGTACTGAAATATAAACTGAGAGATGTAAACACATGTTTTGAGACACCTTGTAGCTTGTGGTGGCAAGTGCAAGTTGTTTCTGATGTGAATAAGTATAACATTGTGTTAAACTACTGAAAATTTAATAATTATTTAGTAACTAGCAGTATAGCCCGGCGTTGCTCGGGTGTAATGAAATCTTTAAAACTAATCCATGGTCCTGGAGCTCAGACTCTTTGGATGTTGGCAGGAAAGACTAAAAAGCAATAGTTGTTTCCAGTTAAAGCGAAACCGTAGACTGAAAGAAAAATGAATGGATGTAAGTCAAATTTTGATTTCCTGGTATCAATAGCAAATAAGTTTTTTTCATCGTAAACTGAATTTTGAAGGCTAAATAAGTCCTCTGAGTAAATGGTATCATGGCTGAGACTAAGAACTACAATTATACCTACTTAGAGCCAAACCCGAAGCAAAAACTAAAATAAAAGGGCTGAAAAAATACAGACATGCAGGCAGATAAACAGACACACACACAAACATCTTGCCTTTTATATATATATATATATATATATATATATATATTATCAATTTTCTGCACTATTGTAAGAACTGCAACCTTGAAACTTCTGAATATCGTTTCTTATGTCTTTGTCTATGAGTGTATCAAATTTAATTAAAATCGGACCACTCCTTCTATAACCCGATTTTTTACGATTATCGATTTTGATATTTATTAGGGGTACCTCGACACAAAACTTAGCTAAGAACAATCGCAGACGCTTATAGTACAACTGTGTAAATTTTCAAGAAAATCGTTTCAGCCGTTTCGGAGTCTATAGGTAACGGACACACACAGACAAAGTTCCATTTATAAATAAGTTTAGATGTAAGGTAAAACAACGATGTCATATTGAAAGCTTGATGCAGAACAGAATAGGTCAGTGATAGTTTTTATTAGAAAATACTGGGACCAAATCATGGATTGTCCTTTGGAAAAGAATAGTACTGAGAAGCCAGGGTTATGGTGAAGACATTGGCAACAGGATGTTGGATGTGGTCAATGATAGAATCTAACAGACTAAATGGTGTTATGCAAGAAGTTCCTTCATGCTGAGCAATGGAGGAGATCTAATTATTCCTAGTCAGAAAGTGTGGGAATACCTTGTGTTTTCTAATATATTCTTGACAAAATCCAAAGAAGGGTCTGTAATGTTATTGGTCCTGACCTAGCATCTTGACTTCACTCACTTTCTCACCACCATTATGTGGCTTGTCATTTCTATAAATGTTTAAATGGCAATTTTTCTAATGGGCTATCTTTCTTGCTACTTCAACTGCATGGATTTAAACGTACTACGAGATTGGTAATTAGGTCTCATTGTTTTATTGCTGAATTAGTTAGATGTGACTCTAATTTATATTATAATATTCTTGCCTTTTTGCCTATAAAACTCTCTTCCAGTTTCTTGCTTCCCTGCCAAGTTAGTAATAATAAAAATAATGAATTGACTTATTTTTTCTCTTATTTTGAATTAAATATTAATTAATCATTCTTATATTTTCAACTTCAAGAAAACTAAACCATTTTTCCTCATGTTTTCACATTTCTTTCTGCTTCAGTATTTGTCTGTATTTCTGAGATGAGGTAGTATTTGCAGTATTTACATTATTCGGACTATTGTCCTTATCTTTGTTGCCATTTGTACGATGGCTGAAACGTTGTACAAATAGCAACAAAGATGAGGACAATAGTCCAAATAATGTAAATACTGTTCTTTCTGCTTATTGAGTGTTATGTCGTGAGTAAGAATAAATAACTCAACAACAGGAATAGGTTAATTGTTGTATTCTGTGAAAATAGTATTTACAAAGGTTATTAGTATCCAATACAAGAATAAAGGTTAATCGTCTCAACCGTCGTAAGATGTAGTATGAGCAATGGGTACTTCCGGGTCGTCACCGGAAGTCTACGACTGACTTGTCGATTGGCTGCTTGGCACACTCACCTACGTAGATGCCACCTTTACTTTACATAGTAATGGAATAGTTCATTATAGCCGAATAGGCGCGGGCGTCCCAACATTGAGAAATCTACAGATGTAAATATATGACCTATTAAGTGTCAATAAGATTGAAATGTTTACAAAATTTTGAGAGGCGGCTTGTTTTTAAGGTCAACTGCAAAAATATTTGATGTGGACTGGTGATGGGACCACGAAATGATAACTTGAAACACGGTGGTAAGGTTAACAACATATATTAAGTCAAAAATAGATATAAGAGAACAGTAAATATAAGCTTGTTTTACTAGTGACTGACAGACACTGTGCCGAGCTGAACTGAACTAAAGCCATGAGAGTGATTAACTCTCAGTTAATATACTGGTAAGAAGAGTCCATAGTTAAGTGGGTAACGCCTCACAACAATTTACATGCAAGTTGTTTTATTAGATAACTTACAAAAGAATTTTTCTTTATGAGGAGAACAGTGTTGCCTATGTTGATTGAATAGAATATTAATTTATCACAAATTATAGTTTTCTCAGTGATGTTGCAAGTAAAACCTATCTGATATTGAACTTAGAAGTACTTATTAAAACATTATGTCACTACAAAAGATTGACTTGCGGCCATGTTAGGTTGAAACAGTGGTTCTTGTATGATCACTGACGTTAAGCAACTTTGAGCCTGGTCAGTACCTACATAGGTGACTATCAGGTGCTGTAAGCTTGGATGTATGAGTGGTGTAATTAATGTAATTGGAAACACAGATTTTACCAGTGGCAGAACAGCTTGAAACAAGATGTTGGAAATGGTCTTTCAAACATTTTTTTTGGAGAAAATCCAGATTTCTTCAAATTTGGAATTGAAAAGGTATGTTCAGAGAGCCAAGTTCCAATTCCAGTCAGGTTTTTTATATTTAAATAGCCTTGGGAAAGGCATGAATTCACCTTATTTCTCCCCAGCTATGGGTTAATTACTAGAACTTATATCAGTAAATCATTATTATTTCAAAACATTCTTACAAACTAAAAAAATATTTTCTGGCTTTAACCTGAAAAAGATTGATAAGCTGTAAAAAAATCAATCAATCAAAAACTACAAGAAATTCAACCATGTGTAACCTTTTAAGCAAACTGTAAGGAAAGCGTCATTAAAAAAAGAACTAAGATTTTGTTAAAGTATAAAATGAGCATTAAAATGTTTTTATAAATATAACCAATCATCTCTAACAGAAATACAAAGCACCTACACGATCCTTATATAAGGAGCTCATGTTTTTGATTCAGTAGTTGAACTAATATTGATCCAGCTAGACTAGACATAAGTTTTTGTTTTGTTCATAAATTAAAGCATTGGTTCACTAATAAGCTGCAATGACAAAACTCTGGTGAAAATGCTTACTCTGATATACAATTTTTCATCATGTTTATCAAAAGATTTGATGTTCATAAATTCCTTGCTGAAATCACAACTTATATATTATCAAACATTGGAAGTCTAATCAGGATTTATTATCAGGATTTATTATACACATTTTTTTTTTACTTTTGTAAGGTGTATTGAGCATATGGTTCTATCATATTGGAACTTTTAGCCACCAGAGAGAAACTTTCCTGCCAACCATCAGCATGACTGATGAAAGTCTCTTTGAGAACGACACACTGCGCCTCCTTGGGCGCACTTTATCAGCCGACCTGAAGTGGAATGAATATATTGAATTTATATTTGCATCGACTGCTAGAAAGGTTGTGTCTCTGTATCAGGCCAGAAAGATTTCCTCGGCTTGGTCTGACTGAAGCAGATAGCTGCGAGGGTGAGATCATGGAGGGCGAAGTTCAGTTGGCAGTAGATTATCCCGCAGTAGGTTGCCGTTGCTTTCTGTGCTAGACTGGTTGCCAGCCAAGGCTAAAGATCTCAATCTGTCTTATTATTTAACCCATAACTGGAGGGAAGAGATGGATTAATACCTTTCCCAAGGGTATTTGTGCATAAGTGAATGCAGCAAGGAATTCAACTGGATTTTAGCTTAGTAAGCATAATAAAATGCCAGGGTTACAGATGCTGATTTTCCAGAATTTGAAAGAGTCGTGTAACCATGAACTCTCTACTTGTGTCATAAAAAGCTAAGCTTAATGGTAAGAATTAAAAGCAGTTTACAATGAAAAGTTACTTGTAAAATATTAGATTTTACATTCAGGTTTTTAAAGGCTCCTGAAAATAGAAAGAAATAGTGAGATGGACTTTAGTATGTGTTTTTTTTTTTTTTTTTTTTTACATAGATGTTAACTCTGTACAAGTCCTGGGAGTCACTCAAGGTAGTGGGTTACAGAGTAAGAGGCACAGTTTGTGGAAATATGGGGAAGAAAATGGTTGATATTAGACTTGAACAGGTTAACACTGTAGAGATCAAGGAAGCGTGCTTTTGAGAATTGGTTTCACAAATCAGTGGTTGATGAGAAGAAGCTCCTCAGGTGGAACTTACATCTCATCAATAGAATACAAAGGGAATAAGATTAGGTTGTTATAGTGATTTATACCTGAAAATACCTGAGGTCTAAATTGAATTTAATGTCAACAAGAAACCTTTACCCTAAGAAGAATTGTTCTGTGGTGACCCCAGTATGTGATGGGAGCTCTTCTCTCTCTAGATATCACCTTTCATGCTAGTAGGTATCCCAAACTGGAATTTTATTTTCAATATATCTAAAAAGCTTTAATAAGTGTGTAGAGATTGTGACAAACCATAAAAAATTAATCTTGGTAATTCAATTAGTAACAAATTTATGACCATTCGAAGTTAAAAAAAAAATATGTAGTGGATAAGAAATTATGAACTAAAAACATTTTGGAAAAACCCAGACCATGACTAAAAGCATTTTGGAAAAACCTAAAGTAAAATTGCATACCTGCAAAAGTGGATTCAAATGACTATTCACAAGTCAGTGCGAAAATTAAAACCCTGAATCTTGATTGGATTAAAAACAGCAAATTCATATACGACGTATTTTCCCACCTAGATGCGAAAAGGCTCGTTGGAGCTGGCATCATGAGAAGTTTCACTATTTAAACCACTTCACTAAGCTGTCAAAGACAGTCCGACATGGGAGCGGTTAGCTGAAGACCTTGTGGCAATGTAATGAAAGAAAATTCAAGAAGCCGACCTGGACACAGGGCACGTCACAGTTTCATTCAACCTGTTCATCCCATTTTCTTTTCTTCTTTTTCACTCCACGCTGCCAGAGAGAACAAATGGATGCGTTAAGTACAACTTCTTTATTTGTTTTGCCCCTTCTCTCTCTCAACCTGTCGTGACCTACCAAAAGGAGGAAGGAACAAAAACTTTACATTCTGCTACTACACAACCATGAATTCTAAACTTCTGTGGACATTTTAAATACCTACATTACTACTATGAACATTTTCTACAAATTTTGATACCCATAACTCTATCACTGAATACGAACTCTACCCTTAACTTGATAATTTTTCTAATTGCACATTAACTCCTATAACTTGTGTTATTCTTTCCTTTTAGTAAATTTCTATTTTAACATTCAAAATGTATATTTTATTCTTACACTATTCCGCACAATTCTACATATTCTAACCTGCCGACAACCAACCAACCTGATAATGATGAAAACCTGATTATTCTGATGATGATAATTCTGGATAAAACTTGTAAGCTGTAGGGAGATCGGTTATGTCTGACACAAGACCGAATTAAAGAACAATTAACCAGCTCCCTATGGATTCATATATATATCTCATGCTATTGAACAAAAAGCCAATTTTAAAATTGTATAACTGAAGTTGCCAGCTTCAAACAAATTTAGAATCCTTATAAATGTAATGTCATAAGTAGTTTTGAAACAAAAGAATAATACTAAAGGAATTGGACAATGCTTTGAAAATGAGAATTGTACGATGATTGGCTTACAGATATGAAAACAATATCAAAGAAATAAATTGAAGATAAAGAAAGTTTTAACAATATCTTGACTATTGTGGTTCTACTAAGGATTGAATTCACCATCCTTGACTAGCATATTTCTGAAGATATTATACTTCCACTCCTCAGTTTAATGGATATGTTCTATGCAGTGTCAGTAGCATGTTTGTCACAGTTCCTGCCAAAGTGGATTTAACATATAGGCATTATTTAAGCTAACTGAAATTTCTTCTCAATGAATATTTTTCTGATTGTCTAGTGAAGTTCTGTCACTTAGTTTATTGAGCAAGATCCTGTTTTATAAGAAAGAATATCAAACTACAAAGATATTGAATCAATATCTGCATCTGCTGCTAGGAGGGTTGGGTCTCTGTATTGGGCCAGGAAGTTTTTCTTGTCAGAATCCATCTTGCACATTTATAAATCTGCCATTCATCTGTGCATTGAATAATGTTGTCAAATTTGATCAGGTGCTTCTGCTATTCATCTTGGGATTCTTGAAAAATTCTAAAGGAAGATTTGCAATGTAATTGGTCCCAATCTAGCAACTTGACTTCAGTCATTTTCTCAATGAAGAGATGTGGCTTTCCTCTGTCTTTTCTACGAATATTTTCAAAGCTTCAGCACTGATGAGATTCTTTTCCTCTAACCACATGAATTTACTCATACTACTCAATTGGCAATGCGAACTGCTGCTTTGTGGAACCAACTCCCAAGTGGATACTTCCTTGATCATTACAATTTTAACCTGTTCAAGTCTAGTGTTAACTGTTATCTTCCCGATATATCTGTATAAACTATGCTTCTGTTGCAAAAAGGAAAAAAAAAATTGTGTTCGTAGGAAGCAACCACAAGAAAGTATTCCAAACAGGCAAACCAATTCCACAAGTCTTGTCGTAATCTCTGAAACACAATCCTCACGCGAATGACGGCTCAAATAACTACAACACCCCTCAAAATGAGCATACCACATTTTATGCACTCAACCTGGCTACCACTCAGCCAATGAGCACTCAGCACAGTAAATATAAATGGCTACAAGCAACACCAATTCTGTTTACCACGAAGTGCTGTCTGATTCTCCATCTAACCAATGCTTGCCAATTTACCGTTTCCACACTTCCTTGCAAAACATACACCCGACTCTGGCCCTTTTGGGTCGCCGAGGTAAGTCACTGCTACAGCCTTTTACTCTGCAAACCTCTATCTCGAGAGGCTATTTGGGCCTTGTACAGGGTGACCATCACCATAAAAAAAAAAAGTTGTCAAACCATGCACAGCCTATTTGGGATCTTTTTTGATGGTGACTGATAAGACCATTTCATCATGATCTCATGACCTTGAAGGTGACAGTATGAGGTTGGTCTCTTCTGGTTGGTGTTTATTTGAAAGGGATCAACCTCTTCAGATGACCTGGAGAGTCATCAGTTATACTCAGTCATCATCTGCTTATAAGGAGTTCTTAGTTACACTTGATTCAAGCACAATTACACTCTTACTTTCTGATGATATGTGGTTGCATTCAAAGCAAGATGAAGGGCCTTCCCATGAAATGATATCCTGTTAACCAATACTGGGTGTGAATTGTTAGTTCTTGTCACTCTTCCTATCCTAAATTTGGATGTAGATCATCTATATAAACAAACAATACTCTCTGTTTGAGCCCTATCTGGTATGTAGCCTTGTTTTCTTGATCAGTGCTTCGAAGATCCACTAATGTACATATGCTGTATTATGGATCTGGTGCAGTATTTTCATCCACTAGTGCTAGATCAATACCTTTAAACATTGTAAAGGTCAGTTGATGATACTGATATATGAATCAACCATCTAAACATGCATAAAATACTGTTGTCATATCTCATGTACAAATCAACCATCCAACTGTGTATAGAATACTGTTGTCATATCTGGTCAGGCACCCCTGCTGTTCATCTCAGTGTTCTTGATAGGCTCTAAAGAAGAATCTGTAATATGATTGGTCCTGACCTGGCAGCTCGACTCCAGCCACTTTCTCACCAGTGGGATGTGGCTTCCCTCTGTCTCTTCTACAAATATTTTCATGGCTTCTGCTCTGATGAGATTGTCACTGGTGCTCCTTTCACAAGAATTTACTCATGCAACCAGACTGGCAACAAGGTCCCACTCTTTTACAGTGTTACAATGTATGTATTGTGGAGACAGGAGAAAGAACTCTCTCTGTCCCCCACCTTATAAATGTATATGGACATGCGGATAGAAAATAACTCTCTCTATAAACTTCTAATGTATGCAAAGGCAAACAGATTAACAGCGAGAAAGAAATGCTAAAGAACAGAGAGAGAGAGAGAGAGAAAGAAAAATGTCATTTGATTAGCTGAAAGGAATGAACGCCAAAGACGCTCAGTTTGTAATTAGAATTTGGAAAATTAGTTGCGGCTTAAACGTTTAATGGAGAAGACGTAAGAAACGTTAACGCTAAAATACTCCGAGGAAAGACAACCTCGTTATAAATAAAAGAACTAATCCAGAACCTTCTCGGGAGGAGGAAGAAAAGAAAAAGAGAAATATATGAGAATGGGAAAAGTGTCTCCGAACGAGATGAACGGACAAACAAAATTATAATCTATCTTCAAAATTCCCAAGTAAGTGTTTTCTCCAGTAGCGGCCTTTATCATACACTCCCTTTAATTCTGTTAACTCAAAAGTCATTCCCAAAACAAAAATATCTTCTTATATTTTTTTAAGGAACATGAACATTCTTAGTTGTATTGGAAGCTTAAAAAAAAAAAGAAAGAAAGAAATAAGAAAGAAAGACTCTTGGTTTAATGAAGGTAGATCCAATCTGAAATTGGATAAAAAAATTGAGATATAAGAATATATATATATATATACTAGCAGTACAGCCTGGCATTGCTCGGGTGTAATGAAAGCTTTAAAACTAATCCATGGTCCTGGAGCTCAGACTCAGCCTAAAGAATATTTGTGTGAAGTTTGGTGAGAATCGGATAAAAATTGTGGATTTGTATAAAGGACATACAGGCAGATAAACAGACACACACACAAAGATGTTGCCTTATATATATAAATTATCAATTTTCTGCACTATTGTAAGAACTGCAACCTTGAAACTTCTGAATATCGTTTCTTATGTCTTTGTCTAGGAGTGTATCAAATTTGATTAAAATCGGACCACTCCTTCTATAACCCGATTTTTTCGTTTATCGATATTCATCAGGGGTACCTCGACACAAAACTTAGCTAAGAACACTCGCAGACGCTTATAGTACAACTGTGTAAATTTTCAAGAAAATTGGTCCAGCCGTTTTGGAGTCTATAGGTAACGGACAGACACACACAGACACAGACACACACAGACACACACACACATGGATTAAGTCAAATTTTGATTTCCTGGTATCAATATCAAATTTTCTGCACTATTGTAAGAACTGCAACTTTGAAACTGCTGAATATCGTTTCTTATGTCTTTGTCTATGACGTATCAAATTTGATTAAAATCGGACCACTCCTTCTATAACCCGATTTTTTCGATTATAGATTTTCTAATAAATACAAGAAAAGTTGTGGTAAAAACTGATATTTGATGCCAAAAGTCGGTCATGGTCAATTTACAATTTGAAAGGAAGTGCATTTTAAATATCTACACAATAACGATTTTCTTACATTTTGCAGATTTAAATTGTTTTAATATCTGGGAAGTTATGCTAAAAAAAAAAAAAGAAAAAGAAGTTTGCCTCGATCATTGTTTTTGCTGGCATTATTTGATGCTGGGAGCCAGAAACAAAAAATTAGGCAAAAAAATCTTTCTGAATTTTTTGTTTTTGTCCACTTAATGTAATTCATTTTTGAAAAAGAGTGTCATGTTAAACGTGTTCAATGACTTTATTAATAAAAATGTGGCAGAAAAACAATTCTCCAGAAGTGATTAGGCTTATGGCCATATCATGTTGAATACACCGGGTTCTCACTCAATCACCGAAGTTAAGCAACATTGAGCCTGGTCAGTACTTAGATGGGTGACTACTTGGGGATACCAGGTGCTGTAAGTGTTTAGTGACGGATGTGCGTTGTGGTGCAGTGGATATCAGCTTGGAAAGAGAAATCGGTGAGCTGAGTTTGAATTCCAGTTGAATACCCTGCATTCACTTAAGCACTGGTACCCTTGGGAAAGGTATTAATCCACCCCTTCCCTCCAGTTATGGGTTAAATAACAGCAGGACTTGAGGACCCTGCTCTTAAAAACAAATCTCCAATGAATCTTGGTACTCGAAAAGAAAAAATGTATTACTAGACACAAAACTTATATAAAAAAACAACAATAAATTGTTGAAAAAAAAAGAAGGTATTACCAGCAATAAATAAATAAAAATTTAGTTGGCAATAAAGGATCCACCGAGGTTGATATGCCATAAAACAACCAACCAACCAACCATTGTGCCTTGAATGATACACACTCACTGTAGGTTAAATTTCTTGATTTATCTCAAGTTAGCATTCTCTTTTATAATGTAAGATATTATCAAACATCTTTGGATAGAAGAATTTATTATCATTATTATTATAGCAGTTGCTAAATCATACCCAGCCTATTTGGTATCTCTTGGTAACTCTTTGTAAGACTGATAAGTCCATTGTTTTTGCTCACTGTTACATTCTGCTTATGGTTTCCATCATAGTTAAAAAAGAAGGAAAAATCTAGTACATAAAAACACTATAAATGTCCCCACTGCATGAATTTACTCAAGTTACTAGACTAGCGGTTAGGTCCCACCCTTTATAGTGAAACCAATCAAATGTAACTGTAATTTCAACTCTAGCAGCTTATTTGCTCACCCCCCCCCCCCGCTGTGGAATTCCCTTCTGTATACTTGCTTCCCTGAAAGTTACAATCTCCAAGAATTTAAGTGCAAAGTCAATTGCCATCTCTTATCTCCTTGACTCGCATCCTTTCCATGACAACAATTGTATCATGTTCTTCTTCCTTTCCACTCTACACTCATGCAGCTCTCTTCACACCTGTATTCTCATCCTTTTCTTACTCATTCTCTGACTCCCCTGTAACTTGTTCCTCTTTCTCATCACTCATCTATTCTGTAACCTCCTGCGCACAGTGGCACTTCTGCCTTGCTTGGGGTGAAATGATTAAAAAAAAAATATTTCAAATATCTCTGTATTAATCTGTTCACTACATTTTAAATATGTGCAAATAAATTCTAGGACATGTGTAGAATGTACTGGTTATCCATGTGAAAAGTGTAATTAGTGATCTGAAATCAAGTTCTGAATTCATCTGTTGCATTCACTTTTTTACTGATGCACTTAAGGAAGGCATGAATTAATCTTTTCTCCTCCCAGACATAGATCAAATAGCAGGGTAGACTTGACTCTTGGATGTCAGCCAGTCTAGTAGAAGAACAGTGATTGAAATTTGTGGATCTTGGCTTCAGTCCTTTTCCCACCACTTCCCTTTTCTATAAATAATTTCATGGTAATTTTTCTGATGAATTTTCTTCTACAGTCTTAGACTTTATGAATTTAAGCACAGTCATTGCATTCACTTACGTGCAAATACCCTTGGGAAAGGTATTAATCCATCTATTCCTTCTAGTTATGGGTTAAATAACAGGACAGATTGGGTTCTATAGCCTTGGTCGGCAACCAGTCTACTGCAGAAAGCAATGGCAACCTACTGCGGGATAATCTTCTGCCTAGTTAGTCATGTCTCTTTTGAGACATGATCGCCCAAGCGTGTATCACGTATGGCACTTAACTGAATGACTAAATTGTTGGCAAGG
This sequence comes from Ascarosepion bandense, assembly GCA_037127315.1. Lineage (NCBI taxonomy): Eukaryota > Metazoa > Mollusca > Cephalopoda > Sepiida > Sepiidae > Ascarosepion > Ascarosepion bandense. Next base: position 2,364,156 of record JBBBDQ010000713.1, read on the forward strand.
TCTCATCAATTTACAGTTGAAATGGCTAGATGTAGCCAAAAGTTCTATGCTAATAAATTCTCCTCTTGCACGTTTCATTTGTTGAAATTTCTTCCAGTTTCTTGCTTCTAAGTCAACTTTGATCTTCAAAAATTTAAATGCAATGTCAATCATTATCTTCTGTCTTCTTAATTCTTGTTATTTTATTGTTCTCGCTCCTTAATAGGAGTTTTTCTCATTCTTTAACACTCAATGACCTCTTGTGTTCTAGTGGCTTTATTGCCTTGCATGGGGTGAAATGATTAGAAAAAAAATAGATAAGGCAATAAAAAATCACTCTACTATCTTTACAAAGATATCATGGCAATTACATGAAAATAAATCTATGGTAGTTTTAGAAAAGCATATCTGTCTGAACATTAAGTGAATTAGATTTGGTTTATTTTTATTACTTCATCTTTGTTGTTAAGCAGTAGGACAATAGCCTAGTGAATTAAAGCATTGCTTCATGAATCTGGTAACATAGTAATTGTGAGTTCAATTCCTTCACCAAGCAGTGTGTACATGGACTTAGTGGAAACATGGTGAAAAATAACTGAGCAGTACTAAGAATAAGAACTAGATGAAATATCCCTAGACATTGGTAGTGTAATGAGAACTGTCTACCTTGTAGATTAAATAAAATGTTCGGTTTAGAATTTCCTATAGGTTACCAAAATCTGATAAAGGATGGAGGACACAATAGCTGAAATATTGTGATAACAACAAATTTCAGGAGAATATAAATAGTGTAAATAATTTAAATTAATACCTTTTGTTAAAGGAAAGATTAAAAGAATAAGTTGAAAATATGAAGACATAAAAATGTATCCATAGATAATATAATTGTGTTTTGTTTCAGTTCTTCATTTCTCTCTTTTCATTCCATATAAATCTCGGTTGATTTAATGATTTTCAAGAATGAGCAGCAGTAACCACTCGTTAATAAATTGGTTGATGCCTTGAACTGGAGTTACAAAACAGGTTTTACTGTACTGTGTCGAGGGTACATTCAATGCACAACATTGTCATTTCCCACCATATTCTTTAGTTTAATAATTAGTTAGAAGAAGGGGAGATAAGTAGAAAAAACTAAAACTGAATTATCGCCCTTGTAACCATTTCATTTGTAACCATTTCCTGCCTGGCTCGTGCTACATTTTTTGTCATTCAAGAGGGGATATAGTTACCTCCACTTTCTCATGATACCTAAGTTTTAAAATGAATTTTGAGAAATAGTTTTCTTGAAGCTTTAATTGAAAGCTAAATGATTAAATTTACTATTTCTAGTAAACAAAATACTCTAATGTATTCCAAGCAAAAAATATGTTGATTGTAATCTAAAATTTTGAAAATTGAAAAATATTTTCAATTTTTCGGTCATTTTTGAGCAACTGACACATTTATAAACAAAAGTTAATTCTCGATTTTAAAAATCTTGCGAAAATAAAATATAGATCAGTGACATTATTTTTGGAAAATTTGCAAATATAAAGTTAAATTAATCTGTTTACACAAGTATTACTTGTTTATAGCATCAAATTTAGAATAAAAGTATTTCTTAATCACAGAACATTGATCATTCAGCCCTTTGAAGTAAGTGATTGATGTGTGATAAGAACCAGATGTTGAGACAAGCTAAGTATGGTTGACCAGAATTGACATAATTGTCCAAATATTTTTCCTGTAAGAGGAAAAAACTGTGAAACAAATGGCCTTTTAATGTTAACACAGACCATACTTAAAAAAAACTTAAAATACACACACAAAAAAAATGAAATTATTAAAAAAAATATATTGGCTTGATTTCAATTTTTGATTAATAAATACAGTCTTCACTTAATAACTTAATAACCTAACTATGACAAGGTTTTGAAGAATTTTAAAAAAATTTGAAACTTTATAAATTATTTTAATTAAAAAGAAAAAATGAGAATAATTCTTGTAAAAATTCATTATTTATCAAAAACTTTTTTCTCCAGATTATAATATATATATATATATAATTCAAAAGAATAAGGAATATAGAAAATAATTGCAACATTCAAAACATTAATTCAAAACAGTGCTCAATATAAAAATAAAACAATGAATATTTATTATTATACTTTAGAACATGTACGAACTACAAACTACTAAAAACTGTACATTTTGTTTCAACATTGAAAGGACAATGTCTCATCAGGTAGTTAATAATGATGGTAATAACTGTTTCATTAAAAAATATTTTTAAAAAAAGTCACTTCCTTTCATTTTTGGAAATATTTTTGTACTAGGTAAGAAGATATCAAAAAAGAGAGGAAAAAAAGAAAGAGGGTAGAAAAGATGAAAAAAAAAAAAAAGAAACCAAAAAGGAGAAGGAAAGAGGAAAGGGAAGGACAGAGAAAAACAAAAGAGAAAACACTGAGAAGAAAGAGCCAATGTAAATGGCTAAGAGCTAGAAAAAATTTTAAAATTTAGGCAGGAAGTAAATTTTAGACCGATATAGATATCGGTTACATGGTGTCTGGACTCAAATCTTTTTGCACTTAAAAAATATAATAAATAACATGAAAAATATAAAACAATTTATGATAAAATTCTTAGGGATAGTGGGTTTCGATTTTCTGAGATTAGTTTTGTGGAACAATATAGTTGCTCTCGAAAAAAAAAGTAGAAATAGAAAGAAAAATACAAACAGAAAAACGCATGGTATAATCACTGATTTAATCAGTTAGTTCATATTAAACTGGGACATAAATTTCTTAAATTAATTGATAAACATTTTACAATAAATAACCTTTTAAGCAAAATATTAAATAGAAATATTCTAAGACTCAGTTATAGTTGCTCTCACAATTTAGAAATGTATGTTACATGTGTATATATATATATATATATATATATATATATATATATATATATATAGTGTATGTATGTTGTATATATATATATATATATATATATATAGTGTATGTATGTTGTATATATATATATATATATATATATATATATAGTGTATGTATGTTGTATATAATTATATATATATATATATATAGTGTATGTATGTTGTTAATTATATATATATATATATATATATAGTGTATGTATGTTGTATAATATATATATATATATATATATAGTGTATGTATGTTGTATAATTATATATATATATATATAGTGTATGTATGTTGTATATTATATATATATATATATATATATAGTGTATGTATGTATATATATATATATATATATATATATAGTGTATGTATGTTGTATAATTATATATATATATATATATATATATAGTGTATGTATGTTGTATAATTATATATATATATATATATATATATAGTGTATGTATGTTGTATATATATATATATATATATATATATATATATATATATATATATATACACATGTAACATACTTACTTACAGGAAAAATATTTGGACAATTATGTCAATTCTGGTCAACCATACTTAGCTTGTCTCAACATCTGGTTCTTATCACACATCAATGACTAACTTCAAAGGTCTGAATGATCAATGTTCTGTGATTAAGAAATACTTTTATTCTAAATTTGATGCTATAAACAAGTAATACTTGTGTAAACAGATTAATTTAACTTTATATTTGCTAATTTTACAAACATAATGTGTATGTATGTTGTGTATATATATATATATATATATATACACGTATATTTTCTATGATTTTTATCTTTGTATATGTGTTTACATACACATGTATTATTATGTGTCTCGTGTATATATGTCATATATATATGCATTTTATACATGTGTTTGTTTCATATTTTGTGTAGGTAATGTACATATATGTGTATTATATATATATATATACACATGTATTATTTGTCTATGTGTATATATCTTATATTTTTATGTATGTATGTTATATGTATGTACATATGTTATTATTATATTATTTTATATATATTTTAATATTTTTATTATTATGTATATTATACATATATCATGCATGTTTTATATAACACAGCTCATGATGTCCCCTTCAACATAATATATTTGTTCCTCTGTTTTCTTCTCCCTGTCTTTTTCTCACAATTTTTGCCCCCTAACCTCTTTTTTTAGTTTTGGTTTAGACCTAATTAAATTTAACTTTACTTAATTTGTTAGCATGTCTAATCTATTATTTAATTTAAATCTAAAAACCATCTGTTCATAAATTTGTGTGTATCTACTCTACGTATACATGTATGTATACCTGGGCGTATTTACTTTCCACACTTTCTGATTTATATTTCTTTTCATCTTTTCATTATATATATATATTTTCAAGTGAATAAAGAACAAAGAAAATATTAACAACATTCAAAACATCAATTTAAAACAGTGCTCAATATAGAAATAGAGCTATGAATATTATAAATTATAGTTTAGAACATGTACAAATTACAGTTTACTACAAAAGTGTACTTTTGTAGTAAACTGTAATTTGTACATGTTCTAAACTATAATTTATAATATATATATATATTATTCCTATTATTATTATATATTATTCCTTTTCTTTTATTCTCATTTTTTATTAGTTATTATTTTTGTAGTATTTTTTATTTTTACCTAATGTAAACAAATTAGTTGCATCCTTTATGACGTGGAATTAAGAATGTTGGACACTGAAATATAAAATTCTTTTTGTGTGTTTTTTTTTCTTTTTACTAAATGAAAAATCAGAAATAATGTCCAGATGTCATCACACTAAAAAGTACATCTTAGGATTATACAAACCTGGATCAAAGTGTTTAAGATCCTTAGTTAACTCTTTCCTAATTTTGAAATTTTGGGTATTTGAAAATTCTAGTCGCGCGTTCGTAAAAATCCTTGTTGTACCTCTGAAAATTAGTTATTATAAATCCCCTGAAGAAACCGAAAGGTTGAAACCTAGGTTGCGGAAATAACTCATTTCCAAATGAAAAATTTCAAAAGCTCTACAATATATATGTATTGAGTACTTTTTTAATACAACTATGTACTGGTCTAATTTAATTATGACCCAAAACTGATTAAGAATAATTATTATATATATATATATATATATATATATATTGTTGTGTCGTGGCTTGTACCATGTGACGTCTGGTTGCCTGACTGTATAAAAGACAATGTGCACTTCAATTAGCACGGTGGTTTTCATTATCACAGACTTTGGGAATTAACATTTACTACTGCGAGAGACTGTAAATATTGCATATACATCTTGGTTGTACCATTATCTACATTTCTCTGTGTATCTCTTCATTCCACGATACAACATGTTTTTTTTAAATGTTTATATTACATATGTTTTTTATATATCTGTTATATATTTTTTAACAAACCTAGTGACGTCCCTTTCAACATAATATATTCGTTCCTTTCTTTGCTTTTTTTCCCACAATCTTTGTTCCTTATTCCTCTTTTCTTTAGTTTGGGTGTAAACCTAACTAAATTTTACTAAATTTAAATTAATTTATTAGCATGTCAGATTTATCTAAACTTATTTATAAATGGAACTTTGTCTCTGTGTGTGTGTGTGTGTGTGTCCCCATTACCTATAGACTCTGAAACGGCTGAACCAATTTTCTTGAAAATTTACACAGTTGTACTATAAGTGTCTGCAAGTGTTGTTAGCTAGGTTTTGTGTCAAGGTACCCCCAATAAATATCAAAAATCGATAATTGAAAAAAGTCGGGTTATAGAAGGAGTGGTCCAATTTTAATAAAATTTGATACACTCATAGACAAAGACATAAGAAACGATATTCAGAAGTTTTAAGGTTGCAGTTCTTACAATAGTGCAGAAAATTGATACTATATATATATATATATATATATATAAAAGGCAAGATGTTTGTGTGTGTGTCTGTTTATCTGCCTGTATGTCTGTATTTTTTACAGCCCTTTTATTTTAGTTTTTGCTTCGGGTTTGGCTTGAAGTAGGTATAATTGTAGTTCTTAGTCTCAGCCATGATACCATTTACTCAGAGAACTTATTTAGCCTTCAAAATTCAGTTTACGATGAAAAAAAAACTTATTTGATACCGATACCAGGAAATCAAAATTTGACTTACCATTTTTCTTACATCTTGCCTTTTATTTATATATATATATATTATCAATTTTCTGCACTATTGTAAGAACTGCAACCGTGAAACTTCTGAATATCGTTTCTTATGTCTTTGTCTATGAGTGTATCAAATTTAATTAAAATCGGACCACTCCTTCTATAACCCGATTTTTTCGATTATCGATTTTTGATATTTATCGGGGGTACCTCGACACAAAACCTAGCTAAGAACACTTGCAGACGCTTATAGTACAACTGTGTAAATTTTCAAGAAATTCGGTTCAGCCATTTCGTAGTCTATAGGTAATGGACACACACACACACACACACACACACACACACACACAGACAAAGTTCCATTTATAAATAAGTTTAGATTAGATAGATTATTTGTTATTGTTATTTTTTTTTACCCTAATGTAAAATAAACTAGTTGCATCCCCTACAAAGTGGGATTAATAATGTTGGACATTGAAATATAAATTTCTTCTTGTTTTTTTTCCTCCCATGATTTTAGTATCCTATTCCATTTTTTAGGTTTCAGTATTAACCTAACTAAATTATACATTTAAGATATTCCCACATCTGCTTTACTATTTATAACGACCTTAACTTAAGGAATGCTAATATCTAATTCAAATCAAAAAACGTTCAGTTCATAATATGCACCGGATGATTGTATAACGTATGAAACTACAAGTCATGGCAAAAATTTAGGATTATATATATATGATATGTTTTTAGCATGGTTTAAACCACACAATACATTAATATTTTAGCATGTCCAGAAATGGTTCAATCCTCTCACCTATGGGTTTAGACATCAAAATATAGCTCTGACTTAAGTTTTTTGAACAAGGGAGGAAGTGCTGCCTGATAGAATTATTACTTGAATCCATCTATGTTCTGAAGGACCAGAAATTGGGGCTATTTTGATTTTGTATGATTCTGTATTTGCTAAAACACTGGCTTAGGATTTTGAAGGTTTTGGTAGATTTACTGGATTCCAGATAAAATTTGATGCAGGCATTTTGCTTGAATTTATAAGTTATTGTAAAGATCGCACAGCCATTTCACCAGAAAGTTAAAAAGCCTAACACAAAAAAATGAATCTGCGGTAGATTGGTTGCCAGCCAAGGCTATAGAACCCAATCTGTCCTGTTATTTAACCCATAACTGGAAGGAAGAGATGGATTAATATCTTTCCCAAGGGTATTTGCGAGTAAGTGAATGCAATGAATTCAACTGGAATTTGAACTTGGCTCCCCGATTTCTCGTTCCAAGCTGATATCCATTGCACCACAACGCACATCCAGTTTATTAGTAGACTGACTTAATAGTCTGGGGTTACATTTCCATTACAGAATAGCAGCATCTACAGTCTAGGAAATTTTATAATACCTTATATCTTATTATACATGGGTTTATATGTACGTGGTGACTCCAGGGATCTGGTTAGTCAGGCTTAACCTGATTAATTTAGCTGCCAAGTATTTCTATTTCAAAACAGCGAAAATTATCCCTCCTCTAATCTATCTTTAACATCTCATTGGGGAAAAAACTGCTTGATTCTATTTCATGAAAATCAAACTAGTTACATTCCATCATTGCTGATTGGATCCTGAACTATCGCCTTGAGTGACTGTTGGGTTTTAAAATCAACTCGTACATATGATCATTGCTAAATATACTTGAAAAATGGTTAATTATCCTGATCTTTGTTGTTATCACAATATTTCGGCTGTTGTACCCTCCAGTCTTTGTTAGGTCTATATTGATCTGAGCAACCTATGAAAAATTCTGAACTGAACACTTTATTTAATCTACAGGGTAGACTGTTCTCATTACACTGCCAATATCTAGGGATATTTTATCTAGTTCTTATTCTTAGTACTGCTCAGTTATTTTTCCCCCTATTTCCACTAAGTCCAATACACTAATCATTTTTCGAGCACCTTTACCTCAGTCCTTGTACTATCTTCTATCTTTACAAGAGCCAAATAAGACCTAAAATCGAGTACTGCTGCCATATTTGGGCAGGAGCTGCCCTGTCCTCACTTTTCAGATTGATAGATCCTTGTGAGTGACAAATTATTTTCTACTGTAAACCCCTCTTTTACAAATGAAAGAAACCAGCAAAATAGCTCAAATCACATCCACATTCAGTGCAGGAAGCACCATACATATGTTCAGCAGGTTTGTTCAGCATACTTTAGGTTTTATGAGATATGAGAACAGAAGGCCCACCAGGGTGCCCCTATTAACATCACAATACTGGACACAGTACCTCCTCTTGTATCTGAAATAAATGACCCATTATTAATTATCAAACAGTATGTGCATCTATTTCCAAATACAAAGTGTCCTCTATAGTAATGCTTGAAGTAATAAAAATGTCAGATTAGGAATATACCCATTGCTTTGTTTACATTTTGGATGCAAAACTGAGCAGATCTGGGTTATCAGGGGAAAATAATCTGAATAAAGAGGATGTGATTTCTTTAAAAAGGGGAAATAGGTCCTTGTCTGCTATGATGATTTTGTGGCCAAGTGGTAAAGCACACCATATCAAAGGATGGTTTCCCCTACAAAGGAGGATGAAGATTCGATTTCTGCTAGAGCACACATTTTCTTGACTCGAATTTTTCAAATGTGCAGGCCAACAGACATAATAAAAACAGCGAAATAAAAATGAGGCATCTATTGTAAATACAGTGTCCAGTATATGAATGTTTGAATTATTAAAAGTGTTGAATTAATAATAAATCTACCAATTCAATATCTATATTTCTTTCTCTCTCTCTCTCTCTCTCTCTAATCTAAGTCTAATCTAAACTTATTTATAAATGGAACTTTGTGTGTGTGTGTGTCCGTTACCTATAGACTCTGAAATGGCCGAACCGATTTTCTTGAAAATTTACACAATTGTACTATAAGTGTCTGCGAGTGGTTTTAACTTGGTTTTGTGTCGAGGTACCCCCGATAAATATCAAAAATCGATAATAAAAAAAATCAGGTTATAGAAGGAGTGGTTTGATTTGAATCAAATTTTATACACTCATAGACAAAGACATAAGAAACGATATTCAGAAGTTTTAAGGTTGCAGTTCTTACAATAGTGCAGAAAATCGATAATATATATATATATATATATATATATATATATATATAAAAGGCAAGATGTGTGTTTGTTTATCTGCCTGTATGTCTGTATTTTTTCAGTCCTTTTATTTTAGTTTTTTCTTCGGGTTTGGCTCGAAGTAGGTATAATTGTAGTTCTTAGTCTCAGCCATGATACCATTTACTCAGAGGACTTATTTAGCCTTCAAAATTCAGTTTATGATGAAAAAAACTTGTTTGATATCAATACCAGGAAATCAAAATTTGATTTACATCCATTCATTTTTCTTTCAGTCTACAGTTTCGCTTTAACTGGAAACAACTATTGCTTTTTAGTCTTTCATGCCAACGTCCAAAGAGTCTGAGCTACAGGACCATGGATTAGTTTTAAAGCTTTCATTACACCCGAACAACACCGGGCTATACTGCTAGTATATATATATATATATATATAAGTGGGCATTGAAGTCAACAGCTAGAGTTGACAATCTGTTTCATACTTATACACAATCATCAGGTTACATGTGTATTTGTTCAAATAGTTCTGTATACAGGTCAGTGATGCATTGTGGGTAGTCTGTTGTTTTAATGGTTATTTTGGTGGGCAGTAACAGCTGTATTTCAAATTATTTTATGAGCTATTTGGTGGGAATAATTGTGGATTCGAATGCAGCTTATTTATATATTTGTGAGAAGCAAATAAAAATCACTCGGACACACTCACAATAACCGTTACACATAGACTTAGATGTACATAAAAGAATCTTGCCTAGCTCCCTCTCTCTCTCTCTCTCTCTCACACACACACACACACAAAATAATATCAATGATTACATTACAAAAGAAAGACACTGTAAAATATATGCACATTGTAAATAAACTTATTTAAAAATGTAACTTTGTCTGTGTGTGTGTGTGTCCATTACCTATAGACTCCGAAACGGCTGAACTGATTTTCTTGAAAATTTACACAGTTGTACTATAAGCGTCTGCAAGTGTTCTTAGCTAGGTTTTGTGTTGAGGTACCCCCGATACATATCGATAATCGAAAAAATCGGGTTATAGAAGGAGTGGTCCAATTTTAATCAAATTTAATACACTCATGGACAAAGACGTAAGAAACGATATCCAGAAGTTTCAAGGTTGCAGTTCTTACAATAGTGCAGAAAATTTGATATCGATAGCAGGAAATCAAAATTTGACTTACATCCATTCATTTTTCTTTCAGTCTATAGTTTCGCTTAAACTGAATACAACTATTCCTTTTTAGTCTTTCATGCCAAAGAGTCTGAGCTCCAGGACCATGGGTTAGTTTTAAAGCTTTCATTACACCCAAGCAACACAGGGCTATTCTGCTAGTTGTAAATATAGACTAATTTGTGTTTTTGTTAAATTGACCCTTTTCTACTCATCCTCCAGACGACATGGTTATAGAAAATGATAAAAATATAAAACCACTTAAACTGGCATATAGAAAAGGGAAAGCTCTTGGTAAAACTGCAGAACAATTACTTTGTTAATATAAGCACTCAGTTATAGAACAATCTGAGACCAGCATAATCCACCTTGAGAAAGAGAGCTATTTATGGTGCCCTGGAGCATCAAGTGGGATAGTCCATTGCTATATGTCTAGTTACACTGATGCAAACAAAGTGACGGCCCACCAACTAGAGGTCAACTCGTGAAGTAGCAACTAGTATCCATTATTGCTACAACTCTATCTGCAGCACATGGGACTTACAATTTAGAGAAGAACACTGTGAAAGCAAAGCTTGCTTATCTGGTCATGACTAGCCACTGTACAATTCAAAGTAATCTCTTTGTGAAGCAGTGGTGCCACTGCTACAAGCATTCTTGGAACTCATTTTGTGGAATAAATTTCAGAAATGTAGTCACATGTTTACAAATGTTGAGCCATTTTTGACACTGATTTCTTAGCCAGGAACCTTTAATGCATCATTTTCCTCATTCCCAAATCATTTGTTAGAATCAGAAGTAATATTTCTATCCATACTCAGTTCTGCTCTAGGTTGTGCATTAAATCTTTGAAGTTGAGCCATGCTGGGTATGATGATAAACTACGTCTGGCAACAAGACATCTGATTGGGAGGTCTTAAGGAGTGTGGAACCGCCTCTTAATTGCTGTTGTTCCCAGGTCCATCCAGACACAGTGATGGCACCTGTTAAGGTCCCAGCTATAGGCAAATAGTTAGTTTCCAAACTGGGGTCAAAATACACACACACACACAAAATCTCATTAGGAAAATATGCATCCTAACAAGATTTCTCGATTATTTAGGCCAATAGATATAAATAAATATACTGTTCAATTATAGAAAAAAAAGTACCTACTTAAACACAAGTAGCCATTAAAAATAAGCTTTAAACAAATAAATTAGAAATATGTCAGAGTTCATCCACTTTGTAAATAAATATGTATGCATGCACACAAACACACACACGTGTGTGTGTGTGTATATATATATATATATATATATATATATATATATATATATATATACGCACCGCTCATTCAATAATGAATTAGAGCACTCTAGCTATTGAGCGTGTGTTATGATATATGCTAAAAGGTCTGCCTTCTTCTACCGGATGCTCGTGGCCCAGAGGTAGAATCGCTGACTGACGCCGATTCGGTCAGGTTTCAATCCTGGGTTAGGAAGCGGTCGGAGTTTAACCATACTGATGAGCTGTGATACAGCAAAACAGATCTGTCTGCGGATGACTTTAGTATATATAGGTAAAACTACTAAAAAGTTGTAAGTTTAAAAATGTATTTTTTTGACAGTATTTATTTATTTCTATTATTGTATATATATATATATATATATATATATATATATATATATATATATATATATATTTGATATTTCAGACTGGCCTTGGCCTTTCATCAGAAACAAATGATTTGAAAATTTAAACTAGAAGCATCTGTCATGAGATATTTACATCATGTGACGTAGAAAGCGATAGTTTTTGGGATATTTTTAAATGTAAACCTAATTGTAATAATACTTTTAAATGTTGTTTTAAAGAAAATTTTTTTAAGTGTATCTAAAAAATGTTTAACTATTGAAATATTTATAAAGATTCAAAATACCTAAGTCCCTATTTAACTCTAGCCTATATGTATTTAATTTTAAAATCCAGTATTTTTCTTTCTTTCTTTTTGCGTGATATATATATATATATATATATATTATACAAGTGGGCCTGTGCTGTAAAAAATAACAACAAAATATTTATATTGATATGCTGTCTAAAATGAAGGCAACATATATATTTATGTACCTACTATTGAGTATCTTACAATAAGACATAAGAAAAAAAACTAAAACAAAATCATTTGAAGCACTGAGGGTGACAGGAGGGAAATATATTAACATATTACTCAATAAATCTTGGAACTAACTAATAAAACAATAACTTTTAAGCAAAATTTGATTTTATTCATCAACATAATCTCCTTCTAGGGTAATACACTGATTCCAATGCTTCTCTAACAATTTGATGCTTTTCTTGTTGAACGATTTGTTTTTGGCCTCAAAATATGCCAGTTTCTGATATCATTTCATCATTGGAGCCAAATCTCTTACCCTGGAGCATTCTTTTGAAGTCTGCAAACAGCCAGTAGTTGCTGGGGCCAGATCTGTTCTGGAGAATAGGGTGGGGACACGAAGTGCAATTCATGTAGTTTGGCCAACATTGCAATCAGCCTTTGACCTGGTGTGTTGTCTTGGTGAAAGATCACTTTTCTTCTTCATTTGTGGCCGTTTTTTGACAATTTCCTTTTTCAAATGCACTAATAATGCTATATAATATTCACTATTGATGGTTCTTCCTTTCTCAAGGTTATCAATGAACAAAACACCTTGCGCATTCCAAAATATGAAGGCCAAAACCTTGACTGTTTATGTTTCCATCTTTGGTTGCTTTAGATGACTTTCACCTGCTGCTGTCCACTCAGCTGACTGCTGATTTAATTCCAGAGTGAAGTGGTGGATCCATGTTTCATCCATTGTTACATATTTATGCAAAAACTCTTTCTTATTGTGTTGAAACAGTTGCAAAAAATGCTCTGAATCGTCAACATGATTGACTGTGAGCAAATGCAACATCAACTTTAAACACAGCTTTCTCATTGACAAATGCAAAATGGTGAATACTTCTTCTTCTATGTGCCCTGTCCCTTCAGGACGTAGGCGATCATGGTTTTCCATGTCTCCCTATCTCTGGTGGCTCTTAGTATGCTTTCTCCTGTTACACCTCGCAACCCTCGTTCTGTCATCCACCTGATCAGGCCCCTCAAATGTTATCTGCTGCTTTCCTTTGTCTCTTTTTACTTCTATCTGGCCTGTCAGTATCAAGTTCTCTAAGCCCTCCTTCCTCATTGCATATCCCAGGAACTTTAGGTGAATACACTGCCTTGTAATATGTTCAACTCCTCTGCTATCTCATGCAACTTCAATTTATGATTGGCCAAAATGGGTTTGTGAAATGTTTTGGTGTTTTCTGGGGCAACTGCCAATTTGGGGTGACCTGGGTATTTAGCATCATTTGTGTCTGTACAACCACGTTTAAAGTCAGCATACCAACTCTTAACCATTGTTTCCGATGAAGCAGAGTCCGAATACCCCTTGTCAAGCCATTGCTTTGCTTGAACAGTATTTTTTCCCATGAGAAAGCAATGCTTTATCAACACATGAAATTCAGATTATTCCATTGTTTTGAAAATTTTCAACAGTAGCTTCACTTAAATAACTGTAATTTGTAAACTAATAATCCGATTGGGCCCAAGTTTTGTCACGTGCCATTTGAAGGTTAGTACCTCATAAAAATTATATGGATTTTTTATTAGTGGTGCCTGTTATATGTCAGGCTTGGGACTTATTGGGTGATGTGTTATATATGAGTGGGCCCGTCCAAGATGACAGTAAAATATTTATATCGATATGCCAGCTAAAATGACAGCAACATATATATGTTCTACCTACTATTGAGTATCTATCTATCTATCTATCTATCTATCTATCTTACTCTGTTCATTTCTATCTATCTATCTATCATGGTCTTTATTACAATAGAGATGATGGCAGGGGCACATTCATATACAAATAAATACACAACGGTCTTTAAAATTATAGAGGATGTGTGTGTGTGTATATATATATATATATATATATATATATATATATATATATATATATAAGATGATAAGTTTTAAAGTATGCTTCTTTTCAAAAACACAAAATAAATTACCTTACAGTCAAAACATGAGAATAAAATAACATCCTTGAAAATGGCCAGTGAAGTGGCTGAGAGCACTTAGAAAGTCAATAATTATAGGACCTTTTTATGTTCCTTACCTCCAGGAAAAAGGAAACATGTAAGAATACTGGAAAGATTAAATCTAAGATTAATAAAATCTTTCTTGTTGGCAGTTTTTAACAAAACATGTTTAAAAGAAATATTCCTGCCCAAATATACACATGCATATGTATGTGTGAATAGAATAAGTAAAGTACACGTAGAAAGAAAGTGTCTTTAATTTAACAAGTTTCACTTTAATAAGTTTCTTCAGAGATTTGTTTAGACAATTTAAAAATTAAAGCAAAAAATTTAACTTTTCAAAAATCCAAATAGACAGTTTGTTAATTGAGGGTTGATTTCATTGGTCAGATATATGTCACATGTAATAAAGCAATATATGCTTATTTTAAATGTAAGTGTATGTATGTGAAAATAATGAATGTGTCAAGCATATTTAAACTATGGACGAATTAAGTGTGTTTATATGTAGGTAATGTTAGTATGTGTGTAAATGATAAAATGAAATAAATTTCTGTTTAAAATTGTAGCAAATAATATATACAAGTATCAAGCATGGATGATTTCCTTTTTAAATAAATTATGTATATGAGAGAATCATGGGTAAATGTATGAATGTGTGTGAAAATGATTTGTGTCATACCATCAATAAATATCAAATTGGGTTATAGAAGGAGTGGTCCGATTTTAATCAAATTTGATACACTCATAGACAAAGTCATAAGAAACAATATTCAGAAATTTCAATGTTGCAGTTCTTATAATAGTGCAGAAAATCGATTATATATATATATATATATATATATATATATATATATATAAAAGGCAAGATGTTTGTTTATCTGTCTGTATGTCCTTTATACAAATCCACAATTTTTATCCGATTCTCACCAAACTTCACACAAATATTCTTTAGGCTGAGTCTGAGCTCCAGGACCATGGATTAATTTTAAAGCTTTCATTACACCCGAGCAATGCCAGGCTATACTGCTAGTATTAAATAAGTAGAATTGTTAGGTATAATATATTTGGAAGTACTGGATTCTAAGAATTCTCGAAATAGGCAAGCAGGAACATGTTACATATTTTTATGATTTTGTGGATAGGTAGGAGGAGCTTTTCTTTGTATTTTTTGATGTGATTTCTAAGAATGTTAAGACATTTTTTAGTGGGTATGTGAGTATAGTTTTAGTTTTGAACATGTATGCATATATTGGTCTACGGCTATATTGTATTGAATACACTGATTCTCATCTGATCACCGAAGTTAAGCAACATCGAGCCTGGTCAGTACTTAGATGAGTGACCGTTTGGGACTTCCAGGTGCTGTAAATGTAAGGACCAAAAATGGTCCACCGGTTCTCCAGGTTTGGAGGTTGGGTGCAGAGCTAACAACCCTACCCCATAAAAAAAAACTGTTTGTTACAGAAACAATAACAAAAAGTTGTTGCCTTACACACAATTGGGTGTAATGGATATGATGATGATGATGATATTAGTATAGAGTGATTTAATATCCAAACTTGCCATAGGTAAATTTATTAATGTTTTTAACTGTATGGATATCTTCCATGATAAGAGGGAGCCACCAACAATACGCAGAAATACTGATGGACCAGAAATATTAAAATCTGAAGTGGAAGCTGCACTGGCCAAACTGAACAGAAACAAAGCAGTGTGATCAGATGGCATTGTAATGGAGATGCTGACAGCTTTAGATGATTTTGGGGTAGACAAAATCTTAGAAATAATAAATGAAATCTACAACAGTGGCGATAACCCAAAAAGACTTAAGCAGATCAATTTTCATAGCACTGCCTAAGAAGCCAGGTGCAAACAAATGTGAACTTCACCGAACAATTAGCTTAATGAGTCATGTAACAAAACTCATCATCCGAATTCTGATGAATAGAGCACACAGCAGAATCGGAGCGGAAATGGGACAAGAACAGTGCGGTTTCAAGAACACTGGAATAAAAAACGCGATATTTACCTGTATTTCATCGACTACACAAAAGCATTCAACAAAGTATGGCAGAAAAACCTGATAGAGACACTTGGCAACCTTGAAATATTTGGGAAAGACCTTAGAGTAATCAAGAACCAGTTCTGTCAGCAAACTCCCTGCATACGGACAGAAAATGAGTTTAGCAGATAAACAATAATAGAAAAGGGGTGTAAGACAAGGATGTGTATGTTCACTAGACCTATTCAACCTATACAATGAGACAATTCTGAGAGCTCTAGAAGTCCTACCAGGATTCGTCATTGGCAGCTGCAATTGAACAATCTAAGATACGCAGATGACACAGTGCTGATAGCAGACACAGAAAAGAAACTACAAGACCTCATACAGGAAGTAGTTAAGAAAGCAGAAAAAAAGACGACATATAAACTTCAAGAAAACTGAATGGATGGCAGAGCAGGGTTTTTTGAAAACAGTTTGAGTTTTGTTTAACAGCATATCAACTTCTGTGGGTTATTTAATGCCAAAAAGGTGGGGTTTTAAGGAATTTTTTAATGTTTGCTTATAATGAAAAGGTTGATTTAGTCACATTTTGATGAGAAATTTTTTTATTTTTATTTTAGAAAACTGAAGATGTCTTCTAGTTTTCTATTCAAAAATATATTGCTGGTAATAATTTTTTTCTTTGAAAAATGTATTATGGCAATAATTGTTTTTCCTTCCAAAATGTATTGTTGGTAATAATTTTCCTTCAAAGATGTATGTAATTCTATAAAAGTCTATTTTTATACTCTCATAGTGTTTTGACCCCAGTTTGGGGTTAACTATTTGCCCATAGCTGGGACCCTAACAGGTGCTACCACTTCGGATCAGGGTGAACCTGGGAACAACAGCATTTAAGAGGTGGTTCCATGCTCCTCACAACCTTCAAATCAGAGGCCTTGCTGCTGGATGCAGTTTATCGTCATACCCAAAATCAGAGCAGGGTTCTGGAGAAATAACAGGACAACATTTATTAAGAGCAACAAAGAACAGGAAGATGTGGAGAGCCATGATCGCCTATGTCCTGAAGGGACACAGTACATAAAAGAAAAAATAAGAGTCACCTGAGTGTCTCATATGTGTAGTGCTAATGGTGCCTAGGAATGGTGTAATTATTTTAGTGAGTGCTCTAACTAATTTATGAGAAACACTGTTAATAATGGATATAATAGGTCTAATGGGAATGTTTGGTTTATGAGTTTTGGATAAGCCATATCATGTGGGTATAGCAAAGTGATATTCTAGTAACTTAGACCAAGATTTATTTTCATTTTTTAATAGATTTTTTTTATTGTTTTACTGAAATTTTGTATTTCAGGATTTTTGTTTGTTCGTTGATTTTGTGTATAGGTGTTGTCATTATTTAAAAAGGATACAGTGTAGATGTCTGTGTTCATTATAATTAACTCTTTTGTTTAATTTGGTTGTAATGATATTTTTGTCCTTAGATAAGTTTTTTAATGCTTGTATATATCTTTTTGGTTAAGTTTCTAAAATTTAATTTAGGTACTGCCACTCATTTTTGATAACTAACTTTTCAATTGAATTTTTAAAAATGAAAAAGTTTTCTTTAAACTTTATTTTAGTTTTAATTGGAAGTTAAATGATTAAATTTACTATTTCCAGTAAACAAAATATTCTGGTGTATTTCAAACAGAAATTATATTGATTGAAATCTAAGATTTTGAGATTTTATTTAATTTAAAAAAATTTTTTGGACATTTTTGAGCGATTTAACTCTTTGTAAACAAAATTTAATTCTTGGTTTTAAAAATCTTGCAAAAATAAAATATATATCTGTGACACATTTTTTTTTTAGAACATTAGTAAATTTAATGTTAAATTAATCTGATTTAAACAAGTGTTGCTTATTTATAGCATGAAATTTTGAATAAACCTATTTCTTAAACACTTTCTGTCCCTTCCACCATATGTGTTGACAGATTTCTGTCCCTTCCACCATATGTGTTGACAGATTTCACAGATGCAAGATAAGATAAGATAAAAGTGTATGATGATCACGAGTGACATAATTGTACAAATGTTTTTCCAGTAAGGGAAAGAAAATCTGAAACACATGACCTTTTAATTTACACATAGAATTTATCATACAAAAACAAAACTTCAAATACAAAAATAAATCAAAAATTATTTTAAAAATAGGGAGGCACAATGATTTGTATTAGGTTCTTTAATTTTCGATTAGTAAATATAATATTCACTTAATAACTTTATAAACTAATCCAACAAATCTTTGAAGTATTTTTGAAACTTTACAAATTTTTATAATAAAAAAAGAAAAGAATTCTTTTAAAATTTGATCATTAATCGGAATTTTTTTTAAGACTAATGTCTGAAATTTATATTATTTATTCAAGCAATTTAACGCTTATCAAATTAAATAATGTCATATTGCATTTTTTATTTTACTTTTGGAAGCAGATTTTCGGAAATAGAGGCAACATTTTTCAGAAAAGTAATAGATGATTTACATTCCCCAATGAGTTTTGCCTTTAACTAATAAAAAAAAACAAAACAATTTTTTTAATATTTAATTTCTTAAAATTTCATGAACTTGCGTGGAGGTGGGTAACAGATGTAAAAAAATATTTTTACTAAGAGTTTTTAAAAATAATAATTCCAAAAATCATTTCATTCATTTGTGAATAAGTCCTAAAAGTTTCATTAAAATTCGACAATTATTTGATTTTTGGAAGAATTTCCAAATTAATGTGTTTGTCACCGGAAAAAGTCAGTTACGTAATATTAAGTTTTCATTTGTAAACTCTCGTTAACTAAAATCAAAACAAGATTTTTTACCAAAAATTCGAATGTGTTAGAAGGGATTCAACAAACTTTAAAAAACAATTTAAAAATTGATCTTTCCTCTTTAAACATTTTGATGGAAAAAGTTCGTTTTTATGAAGTTTGGGGTCCTTTTTTATTTTATGCTGGTTCTTCCGCGATTTTTAGTGGACCTAAAATTCATTCTCGATTTGAATACACCTCAAAATAAAATAAAATATCTACGAAAGAAAAAAAAAAACTTCAAACAGGTAAGCGGATGTAATTCAAATGACATGTAAACAATAATTGTTTTGATTTTTAGAAAAGCCTTTTTTCATGGAAAAATATTTCAAATACTTCAAGTAGGTACCTCCATTACACACACACACACACACACACACACACACACACACACACATATATATATATATATATATATATAAAACCCAGCAAAAAAAAAAGGTTAAGGTTAAAAATTTAATAAAACGAACTTTTGTAGTTTTGTAGATGTTCATTATTTTTTATCTACGAGCTTTCGGGTGGACTATAAGCTATCTCCTGCGGAGGGCTTTTGGGGCCTTTGGCTTTTTACCTTCAGCGTCCAAAAATGTAGAAATAATAAAAATAAAAGTATTTTATCTTTATTCGACACCTTAGTTCGGTATAAATCTTT
Source organism: Ascarosepion bandense (assembly GCA_037127315.1). Lineage (NCBI taxonomy): Eukaryota > Metazoa > Mollusca > Cephalopoda > Sepiida > Sepiidae > Ascarosepion > Ascarosepion bandense. The sequence continues at coordinate 2,384,179 of JBBBDQ010000713.1, forward strand.
TTTCGTATACGCAACAGATCTCCATAGTTTGTCTGCACATTTATTTTACGCACAATTTGTATTTTCTTTTTAAAACCAACGTTCTTTATGATCTCTTCATTTCATATAAAGTCATTTTTAGTCTTAAAAGAGGGAAGTCGAACTATGTAAATATTTCGAATACGTCCATTGCACCAAAGGGGTGGATCGATGGTCGCTATCGAGGCCAGCCACGACCATCTACGGTTGTGGGGACCGGACAATTTTTGGCCCTTGCCCGTTCCTACATTCATTAAACCTTGACTTCGGGTCACATCTAGCTCTAGAAAAAGAAAAAAAATCATATGAGCAACGTACCGAGTCCCGATTAAGGTTTTTACGATATCAGTTGCAGTTGTGACGAAAAGCGAAATTAAGGTTTTAGTTGAAAGTTTGAAACCTATAGTAGTCTTTTAAAACTTTAAATTTAACTTCTTAAATGAGTTACTTTTTAAATTTTTAATCGCGTGTAACTACACTACACACAGTAACTACTTGTTATTTCAAGTTGTTTAATTCTCTGTGTAATAATCAAACAACGGGCAAACATACACAGCGCTTTATATAAATTTTAAATTTTAACGACCTCGTGGTAAAACACTCTAAAAACAAACAACATTGCATAATTTACATTGTCCGGATTGTTGTCGTCCTCTTCATTGCCATATTCATATTCACAACGTTTCGGTCTTTGTACGGCCTTCTCCAGCTGATTGAATTTTGAACCGATCCCTTTATTTCGATCACTTTGTTCTCGTTCTATGAGTCATGCCACTTCTGGATATCATAATTATCTTCCTTTAACTCAACTCTCTACGTTATTTGTTAAACACTGCTGTAGCCAGGTATTGAAATCACGACTCTTTGGCTCAAATCATTGGATCTAAACAGCGCTTTTATTCACTGGTCTCTGTGTCGACACATGGCCCAGTGAAGAAGGCCGGAGTGTTCAACGGTTAGAAAGTCGTGAATATAACAATAAAGATGAGAACAACAATCCGAACAATGTAAATGATGTAAATACAACCTTATCTCAGAAAAAAAAATTACATAATTTCTTGTGGAATTATTTTTCACAGTCGCGAACACGAGTTAATTTAAAATTAAAACTGTTATTAGAGGAATTAAGAGTACTGGACTGTTATATGATATTATGTGATATCTGTCCTATATGGCAGCGAATGCTGGACGATCTCCTCAAAGATGGAGAGACTTGAAGCAACAGAATTGTAATTCTACAGAAGGATGCTGAGGCTACCATAGTTCGAATATGTGAGCAGATAAACTTTTGAAGAGGATGCAAACGAAAAGGAAACTTATAATTAGCATCAGGAAGAGACAGCTGAAGTTTTTGAAACATGTAAAAGTTGAGTAAGGTATTAAGAAACAGGACAATTTCGCTAGAAACTAGGAAGAGAGTACTGGATTGCTACGTGATGTCCGTCCTTCAATATGGCAATGAATGCTGGACAATACCATCAAAGATGAAGGAAAAACTTGAAGTAAATGAAATGTGGTTCTACAGAAGGATGCTGCGAATATCATGGATCGAGCATGTGAGCAATGATGAGGTTTAGGAAATGATGGAAACAAAAAGGAAATTAATACTGAGCATCAGAAAGAGACAGCTGCAGTTCCTGGGACACGCAATGAGGAAGGAGGGCCTGGAGAATCTGATACTAACAGGTCAGATAGAGGGGAAAAAGAGACAGGGGAAAGCAACGGATAACATATTTGAAGGACCTAATCAGGTGGATGACAGAACGAGTATTGCACGGTGTAACAGGAGAAGGCGTGCTCAGAGCGCCCAGGGATAGGGAAACGTGGAAAGCCATGATCGCCTACGTCCTGAAGGGACAGGGCAAATAGAAGAAGAATGAGGAAGGAAGGTTGGAGAATCTGATACTGACAGAACGGGTAGAGGGGAAGAGAGACAGAGGAAAGAAGCACGAGACGTACTTGATGGGATTGAGTAAGTAGATGGCGGAGCGGGGTTTGAGAGAAATCACTTAATTACCATACGTGATACACGATTGGGAGATCATGTCTCTTTCGAGCCATGACTGAATAAGCAGAAGATTTTCGTGCAGTAGGTTGCCATTACTTTCTGCGATAGACCAATTACTTTCTGCGATAAACCAATTGCCAACCAATTGCCAACTCCATTGTCTCAATTGTGTCTCTGTCTCGTCATTCAACCCATAGCCGGAGGGGCCAGAGATGGATTAATACTTTTCTCAAGGATTTTTGTGGGCAAGTGAATTAAACGAATTCAACTGGAATTCGAACTCGGCTCTCCGATTTCTCATTCCAAGCCGATATCTGAAAAAGTGTTACTGTTGTAGGTACCTCCATTACATCACAAAAATCCAGCATAGTATGATTTAAAAAGGTTCAAAACTTAAAAAAACTAACTTTTTCTATCAAAATGTTTATAATATTATTAAGAGGAAAAATCAAAGTAACTTTTATTTGTTTTATAAAATTTTTTAATCCCTTTTAACATATTCGAAATTTTGGCAGAAAAGTTTGTTTTGATTTGAGTTAGCGTTACAGAAAATCAACTGTTTACAATCGATTACGTAATTTTTTAGGTAACTCACTTTTTCGGTGACAAACACATTAATTTGGAAATTCTCGCAAAAATCAAATAATTGTCGGATTTTAATGAAACTTTCAGTACTCATTCACAAATGAATAAAATTATTTTTGAAATTATTATTTTTTTATAAATATTGAGGAAAAAAATTTTTTTTTAACTCTTTTACCCCCCCACCTTCACGTAAATTCATGAAATTTTAATAAACTTTAATTTTCTGCGATTTACTTTTGTATTAGTTAAATGCAGAACTCATCGGGAAATTTAAATCATCTATTTTTTTTATTTAAAATTATCATTCACTAAACGAAAATCTGCTCCGAAGAGAAATATAAAAAATGCAATAAAACTTTGCATTTAATTTGATAAGCTTTTAATTGCTGGAATAAATAATAAAAATTAAGGACATTATTAGTCACTTAGAGCTACAAAGGATAGAGGCAAATTGAAGTCCATAATTGCTTACGCCCTGAAAGGATATGACATACATAAAGAAGAAGAAGAGACGGAATCATTTCTTGCTCACGGGGAGGGGGGGGAAACTTGTTCTTGGGCGTATCCCTCTTGTTAAAAAAATAAAAAAAAAATACAAGTAGCAAAAGTAAAACTGAAAAAGAAATTAACTTTTCCAATATAACCCAGCATAAAAAAAGAAAAAATTGTTTTCATTTTTAAAATTCTCTATAAATCTCAAACTCAAAAAGAGAGTTATTCAAAATCACACGAGGTATGTTACCAAGAAATTAAGTATTTAGGTTCTCACATCGAACTGCAAACTTGATTTGCGGGGTCGAGGGAATAAAAAAAAACATGTGGGCGTCAGTTAAGAATAAAATTCAACTCCAAATAAATTACAATTTATTCAGCATTAATTTAGCCAGGGAAAAGAATTTTTTTTTCTTTCATCTAAACAAAGCATCTGCTCTGAAAAAGTAGATACTACTAATTTAATTTTTAAGAAGCTTTTGACAAAAAAATATTAAGAGAAATCTGATTTCTGAAAAATCATTTTTTATCTCTTTCTTTATTCACTATTTATTTACTAAAAAAAAAAAAAATCCTACCAAATTATTTTATTTCATTAAATAACTCATCATGTCTGTCACTTTCGATATTGCGAAGGTGTTAGTTGTTCTTAAATTTAAATGGTTATCAAATCATCTTTATTTTATTTGCCACTAGCTGTCAAATACCGACGACAACTTGAACACTGGTAGGAAACAGGATCTCAAAAGAGCGATTTTCAAGGTTGGTTCTTGAAAGTAAGTGGAAAATTGGCGTGTTTTCTCCCTCTGCATATTAAACTCGGCTTAGTTTATCAAAAAACTAAAGGTGTGTTTAGCAAAGTTTAGTCCAGGTACCTCCACTAAATCGCTGAAAAACAGCATAATAAAGGTCCCAAACTTAATAAAAAAACTTTTCCTATCAAAATGTTTATATTCTATTATCAAGAGGCAAGATCAAAGTATTTTTTAATTATTTTAATCTTTTCTAACACGTTCGAAATTTGGGTAAAAATCTTGTTTTTATTTTCATTAGCGGCAAGCCAAATCGTTTACGGAAAACGTAATATATAACGTAACTCACTTTTTTTTCCGGTGACAAACAGATTAATTTTGAAATTTTCGCAAAAATCAAATAATTGTCCGATTTTAATGAAACTTTCAGGACTTATCCATAAATGAATGAAATTATTTTTGAAACCATTATTTCTTTTTTAAATTTTGGTAAAAATATATTTTTACATGTTAACCGCCTCCACGTAAAATTAATGAAAATTTCAAGTAATTAAAATAATTAAATTCTGTAGGCAAAAGTGGTTTTAAACGCAGAATTCATTAGGGAATGTGTTGTAAATCATCTATTATTTTTTAAACCATTTAGTCTCTTTATACTAAAAATCTCCGAATAGTAAAATAAAAAATGCAATAAAACCATGACATTTAATTAGATAAGCTTTTAATTGCTTTAATAAATAATATAAATTTCAGACATTTATAGTCTGAAAAAAAAAATTCCGATTAATAATGAAATTTTAAAAGAATTGTTTTCATTTTGTTTTTTTTATTATAATAATTTATAAAGTTTCAAAAATATTCTAAAAATATTCTTAAGACTTATAGGTTGGTAAGTTATAAATTGAAGACTATAATTGAAAATTGAAAAGTTTAATACGAATCATCTAGCCATCGTATTTTAAAAATAATTTTTAATTTTTTTGTGTAATATATTCTATGTGTACATTAAAAAATCATGTGTTTCAGGGTTTCTCCCCCTTACTGAAATTTTTTTTACAATTTTGTCATTTGTGATCGTCATACCCTTCTTATCTTATCTTGCATCTGGCGAGCTGTTAACACATTTCAAATACGGCGAACAGGTCAGAAATTTGAACTGTGATTAAGAAATAGTTTTATTCTAAATTTCATGCTATGAATAAGCAAGACTTGTGTAAATCAGATTAATTTAACATTGAATTTGCTAATTTTCCGAAAATAATGTGTCACAGATGTATATTTCATTTTTGCAACATTTTTAAAACCGAGAATTAACTTTTGTTTACAAATGTGTCGATCGCTCAAAAATAGCAAAAAAAAAAAAAAAAAAATGGAAAATTAAAAAAAAAATTCAAATTTTAGATTCCAATCAATATAATCTCTGTTTGAAATGCACCAGATATTTTTGCTTACAGGAAATAATAAATTTAATCATTTAGCTTTCAATTAAAAATAAAAATTTCAGGAAAATTTTATATTTTTTAAAAATTCAATTTAAAAGTTACTTATCGAAAATGAGTTGAAGTACCTAGTTTAGTATAGACAACGTTTTTTTAATATCTTTGACTAATGTCTATTTGCCTTACGATTAAGTGCCCTATTATTTACTAAATTGCACGATTAAAATTTTTTAAATTTAAAACTGATTTCACACACATGACTAAACCTAAAGAAAAGTTACAAAAGATTTTGATTTGTTTACCTGCACTATAATAAGAAAAAAAAAAAAGAATAAAGAAATTCACAAATTATGTTTTAACCGCGTTGGCCATATTTTTCTTAATGTGCAATTTTTCATATCAGTCAATTAAGTACCATATGTAATTCACGCTTGCGCGATCATGTCTCGAAAGAGACATGACTGACTGAGCAGAAGTTTTTTCCCTCAGTAGATTACTATTAGATTTTGAAGTAGACTGGTTTTCAGGCCAATCTGGCCTGTTTTTTTAAACAATAGCTGGAGGAAAGAAAATTTTCCCAAAGTTATTTGCGCGTAAGTGAATGCAACGAACTCGACTAGAATTCGAACACATCTTTCCGATTTTTCGTTTCGAGCCGATATCCACTGCACTACAACGTACATCCTAATGTTTCTGATACACATATCTATTTTCGCATGTAAGAAAGAATTCCACTTTTTTAAAACCATTAAATGTAAAAATATCCAGAGAAAGCAATCCCGATTCTTTTAACACGAATCATGTTCGCTTATTGGTGTTATTATTGAACGTCTTTTGTTAACAATAGTATCTACCATTAATAATAGGAAATCAGGTTGCATAACCGACAAATATAGTGTTTTATCATTATAAAATAGAAGAGAAGAACTAGACAAAATAGTATAAGTTGACGTTGTTTATTGTAATTTATTTTCGCATATCAGTAATATGGATTTTCTTTTTTTGTAGTGGTTTTATTCGTGCAACCTTTTCTTCCATCGATTAAAAAAAAACTCACACTGTACTTATATATATATGCGTGTGTGTTATTGTTGATACCCACTGACGAGTGCACGGAGTGATTGCTGGAGGGTCTCTCTACAAAGCTCTGGAGTCGGATGCGGAATGCGACACTAGACGTCTAAGTAACTTTATATTTGTATTAATTCTGTGTTTATATCATCGTTCATTCAGTAATGAATTTGAACACTCTTGGCTACTGGCGTGTGTTTACATTGTATATTACATGCTAAAGTCCGCCTTTCTCTACCGAGCGCTCATGGCTCAGAAGTAGAATCGCCGACTGATGTCAATTCCTGGCTAGAAGCAATCGGATATCTAACCGTACTGATGAGCTGTGATACAGCGAAACAGATCTGTCTGCGAATGACTGTATATATAGAGAGAGAAAGAGAGAAATATACAAAAATGCATGTAGAAAATTTGTCACTTTCATAGGTTCCCAACCTTTTTGCTGCGATTACCCCAAAATACAATTTCACTATTATCCATTACCCTAATGAACAAATACCCGTAATATAGGGAAAGAAGTAATTGTATTTTCACACATCAAAAGCAGACAAAGTTAATGGAAATGAATTATTGAATAATAGTACCAATCTATATTAATCAGAGTTATAGTAGCCTTAACCTAGCCGTGATTCTTAATGTGAGTGTTGAGCTTGTATTGCCAGTGCCAGTTTATTTCTTCTTGGCTTTGTGACTGAAAGGGCCATTCGGGCATCGTTTGGCACGTTGAGTATGCTATGTTTCTTGGTCTTCATTCCAAGGACACAGTATGAAATTATAAGCTGATTGCCTCTTCCCAAACCAAACACCCATCACCCTCAAAATATGGGCTCATTACCCCAAGGTTGGGAACTGTGGAAGCTGATTGATGTTATTTTCGCCATTCGAGTTTCGTATACCAATCCTCCAGCAATCGCTTCGTAAGTAGACAAATGTATACATATGGGGAAATTGTTATCATATAATATTTTTAATTTTATGCATGCGTTGTTTGTTTTTGAGTTTGTCGACTGTACTGTACAGTAGGGTCAGTTGGGCATTGTCAGTAAAAAAAAAAAAAAAATAAAAAAAACAAAAAAAAAAACACAATGACAATTCAATCAGCCAGAAATTTGGAAACGACATGCTGTACTGCTTGGCATTCGCGCCAGAAGCTCAAATACGAACATTTCAGAATGTTTGGGTGTCAATCTGAGAACAGTGTAGAAGATTCGGAAATAGTTGAATGAGGCTAAGGGTGATAACGAAAGTGTTTGGAGTGAACACTAGTGATGGCGACGTTATGCCTCCATTCGCCTACATTCCCCTTCCAAAAGAACCAAGTCATTGCCGTCAGACAATTTTTGCGACCATACGACTACTTACATCTGGCCACCTAACTCTCCAGACTGCAACCTTCTTGATTATGTGTAGAGCGCAGTTGAGCGAGAGACCAACAAAATTCCTTTTTTTTTAAAATCGTATCACTCCGAGCAGGGCGGTAATGCCACTGATGTGCAGGGGGCTACATAAGTTTAAAAAGATTAATTAGAAGAGAGTGAAGAGGAAGACGAACCAGTTAGAAAGGAGCAATAGGAGGATGGGAATACAGGTGTGATGACAGTTTCAAAGGTGGAGAGAAAGGAAAGGATACACGGGGTGGGGAAAGAACTAGAGTCAAGTAGTTAATAGATGAGTATTGACATTGCATTTAAATTCCTGGAGGTTGTAGCCGTCAGGAAAGCAAGAATATGGGAGCGAGTTCCACAGGCGGGAAGTTCGAGAGAAGAAGATGCAGGAGTAGAATTGTCGTCTGCATTTGGTTAATCTGTGAATGGGTGGGACCCAGTTGCCAATCTGGTTGCACGAGTAAACACCTGTTGAGGAGGCACCAGTGACTTAAGTTCGTTCGAGCAGAAACCATGAAAGTATTTATAGAACAGACAAAGGGAGGCCACATTTTGTTGGTAGGGAAGTGGCTGTAATCGAGCAGCCTTGTTAGACTAAAGACGTACTGAAGGCAAGGATTATGGCAGCATTCACCAACTTAAACAAGAAGACCGCTTAGAAGAGGTGCAGGAGATTCCTAAGTCGTCTGGAGGCCGTGGTTGAATCCAATGACGATTTTATTGAATGAATTCACTCTTTAGTATTTAGGGATATTTTTGTGCAATTTCGGTCAATATATATGTTAAAATGAGATGTTAGTGTTGTTTTCATTTCTGCGTGATTTAGATGACAATTTATTCATAGCCCCTTGTATGCACCATGTATATATTTTCAATTTATTTGTTTGAACATTATATTTGTTGAAGCAATTAAATTGAAATATAAAATATGTCTGTTAACTCCATTTCGTAGGATAATATGTATATTTATTAAAATACTAGCAGTATAGCCCGGCGTTGCTCGGGTGTAATGAAAGCTTTAAAACTAATCCATGATCCTGGAGCTCAGACTCTTTGGACGTTGGTACGAAAGACTAAAAAGCAATAGTTGTTTCCAGTTAAAGCGAAACCGTAGACTGAAAGAAAAATGAATGGATGTAAGTCAAATTTTGATTTCCTGGTATCGATATTAAATACGTTTTGTTCGTCGTAAACTGAATTTTGAAGGCTAAATAAGTCATCTGAGTAAATGGTATCATGGCTGAGACTAAGAACTACAATTATACCTACTTAGGGCCAAACCCGAAGCAAAAACTAAAATAAAAGGGCTGAAAAAAATACACACATACAGGCGGACGGATAAACAGACACACACACACAAACATCTTGCCTTTTATATATATATATATATATATATATATATATATATATATATATTATCGATTTTCTGCACTATTGTAAGAACTGTAACCGTGAAACTTCTGAATATCATTTCTTATGTCTTTGTCTATGAATGTATCAAATTTGATTAAAATCGGACCACTCCTTCTATAACCCAATTTTTTTCGATTATCGATTTTCGATATTTATCGGGGGTACCTCGACACAAAACCTAGCTAAGAACACTCGCAGACGCTTATAGTACAACTGTGTAAATTTTCAAGAACATCGGTTCAGCCGTTTCGGAGTCTATAGGTAACGGACACACATACACAAAGTTCCATTTATAAATAAGTTTAGATTTCGATATAATTAATAGCTCCGTTTATACTAAATTGAGCACTGTTTTATTAACACCTGAATAATGTTGTCATACTTATATATATTCCCATATGTATATTTATTAATTCACCCACAAATTATACACACATAATCTGTCTACATAGAGACAAATCTGGAAAGTCCCGATCTTTAATGATAGTTTCTTAAGCGTTCTTGTTTAAGGTCCATGTCAGTGGCAACCAAAATATTTTGACAAGCTTTCCACGTTAATTTAAAAATATTAAAAAACAACAAAAAAGAAGATATTGATAAATAAATTTTCTTATAACAATAATTGAAACTTTATAACATTATTTGTCATAGTTTTTTTTAGTTTTATCCCGTAAACTTAGGATCAGTCAAGTGCCATACGTGATACACGCTTGGGCGATCATGTCTCGAAAGAGACATGACTGACTGGGCAGAAGATCATCCCGCAGTAGGTTGCCATTGCTTTCTGCGGTAGACTGGTTGCCAGCCAAGGCTATAGAACCCAATCTGTTTTGTTATTTAATCCATAACTGGAAGGAAGAGACGGATTAATACCTTTCCCAAGGGTTTTTGCGCGTAAGTGAATTCAATGAATTCAACTGGAATTCGAACTCGGCTCCCCGGTTTCTCGTTCTGAGCCGATATCCACTGCACAACGCACATCCCACGGGACTGAGGAGTAATCGTTCTTTTTCAGATTTAAAAGTGTATGCAGAAAATACGCATTGGCAAAAATGTTTTCTATTATTTGAAAGATATTTTTTACTCTAGAGATAGTGTTTTGATTTTTTAATTTTATTGATTTGTGTATTTTCAGATCATTAAAATGGAATATCAAGAGGACAAAACTGAGTATTTTCGACATCATTTGCTTTTTCTATTTAATCGAGGTGTTAAGGCCGCTGAAGTTGCTAGTGAGATTTGTGCTGTGTACGGATGTGCGTTGTGGTGCAGTGGATATCGACTCGGAACGAGAAATTGGGGAGCCGAGTTCAAATTCCAGTTGAATTCATTGCATTCACTTACACACAAATACCCTGGGGAAAGGTATTAATCCGTTTCTTCCATCCAGTTATGGGTTAAATAACAGGACAGATTGGATTCTATAGCCTTTGCTGGCAACCAGTCTACCGCAGAAAGTAATGGTAACCTACAGTGGGATAATCTCCTGCCCAGTCAGTCATGTCCCTTTCGAGACATGATCGCCCAAGCGTGTATGGCACTTAACTGACTGATTGACGGAGAAGGAACAATGCCTCAAATTACCACACGCCATTGGTTCTCGCGCTTCAAAAATGTGAACTTTGATCCCAAGGACGGATTAGACACCGGCTTATCAAATTGAGTTTGATGAAGAGCGATTGAATCAACTTCTTTACAAAAATCCATTTATAAAGACCAGAGAAACTGTGGAGCAGATGGATTGTGATAATAATAATAATAATAAAAAAAAACAAAACTGTCATGAACCGTCTTCACTCATTGGGGAAAGATTCAGAAACTCGGCGTTCGGAAGCCACACACTTCAAGCGAAAACAACAAATATCAATGCTCTCTACAATCGCCGCCAGTTTTTTCACTCGACACCGCTCAACACATGGTCACAGCGTTTTCTTTACCGCATCACTGGCGTTAGGGAAAAATAGTGCCTTCACGTTATCATGAAGCAACGAAAAAAATAATTTAACCCCCCAAAACAAGCGATTCCGCGAGCAAAACAAGACCATAAACCTTGAAAAACCTCTCCTTCCCCCATAAGCATGGACCAAGCGAGTCTCCCTGAAAGCAATATACTGCGCCTCCACAGCCTGACCCTATCTTCCGATCTCAAGGGGAATTATTAAATTGAGTCAATAGCTAAATCCACTGCTAGAAATGTTGGGTACTGTGTCCGGACATGAAGGTTTTTCCGCCTGAATCCATACTGCACATATACAAATCAACCATCCGCCCGTGCATAGAATACTGTTGTCATCTCTGGTCAGGCGCCCCTGCTGTTCATCTCAGTGTTCTCGACAGGCTCCAAAGGAAAATCTGTAATGTAATAGGTCCCGACCTGGCAGCTCGACTCCAGCCACTTTCTCATCGGCAGGATGTTGCTTCTCTCTGTCTGTTCTATAAATATTTTCATGGCTTCTGCTCTGACGAACTTAGGTCACTGTTGCCCCCCGCCACAAGAATTTACTCGAGCAACCAGACTGGCAACAAGGTCCCACCCATTTCCAGTTAGATCAACCAAATGCAGCCGAGAAAAAATACAGCTTCTTTTCTTGCACTTCCTGCCTGTGGAACTCTCTTCCGTATACTTGCTTTCCTAATGGCTACAACTTCCAGGAATTTAAATGCAATGTCAATTCCCATCTCTTATGCATTTGACCCCAGTCCTTTCTACATCACCCCGCATATCTTGTTCTTTTCCTTTCGCAACTGCCTTCACACCTGTGTTCTCGTATTTCTCTTGCCCTTTCTCTGACACCCACTGTAACTGGTTCGTCTTTCTCTTAATTCTCCTCCTGTCTAAACTTTTAACTCTCATGTAGCCTCCTGCGCATCAGTGGCGGTACCGCCTTGCTTGGGGTGAAACGGTTTAAAAAAACATGTGTGCATGATGTAACTCAGAAAGCCTAATTCATTACGAACAGCTTGACCGCAACCAAACACTCAATGTGGAACTCTACGTTCAACAACTGCACTGACTTAACGAAGTAATTCAGCAAAAAAGACTGAATAGACGAAATGGCTTTTTTTTGCAGCGGGACAACGCCCGTCCTCACCTCGCCAATATAACCAAGGCCGCGATTCAACAATTCGAATTGAAAGTGCTGCCTCATCTTCCATACTCTCAAGACTTGGCGATGTCAGATTTTGATATCTTTCGATCGCTTTGCGCGGTGTATCGTTCAATAATGACATGGAATTGAGGGCTTATTTGGACGAATTCTTGGAGTCAAGGCCGAGAGACTTTTTTTGCCGAAGCATTGAAAATTTATTGAACGACAGGAGAAAGTTGTACACGACAACGGACAGTAATTATTAATCTGTTGTAGTTTTTTGTTTTAAATATACTTAAAACAAAAAACAAACAAACAAACAAAAAACAACAAAAAACAAAAACTTAAAACGCTCATGAATTATTTCCAACACAACCAATTTTTTTTTTTTTTTTATATTAGATTACTTTAAAACTAAAATGTTTTTCAACCATTAAAAAAATGTAATTCTGAAAATTCATAATTTTGGGGTGTCGCTTTAGTATGTAGCCTACCTTTTGATTCTGGTATAGTATGTGGCCTACCTCTTTGAGTCTGGTATAGTATGTGGCCTACCTCTTTGATTCTGGTATAGTATGTGACCAACCCGATTTGATTCTGGTATAGTATGTGACCAACCCGATTTGATTCTGGTATAGTATGTGGCCTACTCGGTTTGAATGTGTCCTACTTCAGTAAGTGTATATTTATATAAGTATTCGGCTATTTATTGAAACTAATTATTATGCCTAACCCGAGAGTTATAACACTTCCTTATAATACGCTTTTTAAGGTATGTCACATACTATACCAGTGACAGAATTTCGTAGGCCACATTCAAAAGGTAAGCTACATACTATACCGGCACCTAAAAATGAAACGTATTTCTTTTTGTTTGTTTTTTGCTTCTTTTTTTTTTTTTTTTAAACACAATGACTTTAAAACAGTAAAATTTTTCAAGAATGTCTACTTTTAAAATGAGACGAATGTATGACTAAAATTATAGTGTTGAAATTCTATTCTTTGTCTTTAAAATAAAGGAAGTATTATATCATTCGAGTTTGGGTTATGGTTAATAATAGATATCTCCACTCATTTTTGATACCTAACCTTTAAATTGAATTTTGAAAAATAAAGTTTTCTTGAAACTTTCATTTTAGTTTTAATTGAAAGCTAAATGATTAAATTTACTATTTCCAGTAAGCAAAACACTCTGGTGTATTGCAAACAGTAATTTTATTGATTGGAATCTAAAATTTTGAGATTTTAAATTTGTTTTTCAAATTTTTGGCCATTTTTGAGCGATCAACACATTTGTAAACAAAAGTTAATTATCAGTTTTAAAAATGTTGCAAAAATAAAATATACATTTGCGACACGTTATTTTTGGAAAATTAGCAAATTTAAAGTTAAATTAATCTGATTTACACAAGTATTATATATAGTGTGAAATTTAGAATAAAACTATTTTACGAAATGTTGATCTTTCTGACCTTTCTCGTATGATTTGTGATGACAGACAGATGCGAGTTAAGTCTATGGTGACCTAAAGTGACATAATTGTCCAAATTTTTTTCCTGTAAAGGAAAGAAACCGTGAAACACATGACCATCTAATGTACACATAGAAATTACTATACAAAAAACAAAAATCAAATACACACAAAAAAAATTAAAATTATTTTTAAAATACGATGGCTCGACGATTTTCAATTTTCGATTAGTAATTATAGTCTTGACTAAATAACCTAACAGTCTTTGAAATATTTAAAAAATATTTTTGAAACTTTTGGAATTATTATTATTTAAAAAAATCATTATTAATCGAAAAAAAAATTCTTTGGACTTAAAGCAATTAAAAGCTTAACTAATTAAATAATGTCATAGTTTTATTACATTTTTTATTTTACTATTGGGAGCAGATTTTCGGAAAAGGGCCAAATGTTTGAAAAAAAATAGATGATTTACATTCCCCAATAAGTCCTGCGTTTAACTAAGAAAACCAATTTTTCCTACAAAATTTAATTTCTTGAAATTTCATGAATTTACGTGGAGGGGGAGTAAAAGATATATATATATATATATATATATATATATATTTACCAGGATTTTAAAAAAATCATTTGTGAATAAGTCCTAAAAGTTTCATTAAAATCCGACACTTATTTGATTTTTGCAAGTGTTTCCAAATTAATGTGTTTTTCACCGGAAAAAAACCCCAACAAAACTTGAGTTACGTAATATTATCCATTGTAAACTCACGTAACAAGATTTTTTGCTAAAATTTCGATCGTGTTAAAAAGGATTAAAATAATTTTAAAAAATAACGAAAAATACTTTGATGAAAAAAAAGTTCGTTTTTATTAAGTTTGGGGCCTTTTTACTTCATACTAAGCTGTTTTTTTTTTTTCATTGATTTAGTGGAGGTACCTAGTAGTTTCAATAAATAGCAGAATACTTAACTTATATATCTATAAATTTTAAATATATTCTTATTGAGGTGTGACACGTTCAAACAGGATAGGCCACATATACCGACACCGATCGTTATATGGTCATTTTTAAGAGAATCCTTACCACTTCTTTTATCAGTTCACCACAGTTGTGTTGTTATTGTTGCTATTTACTTATAAAGTTTAGTTTGATGTTAAATTGTTAAGTATGGCACACCTAATAAAGATCAAAATTATTAAAATAGTAATGGTTAATAATAATACTAGCTCATTAAACATAACTTCACCCTGAGGCGCACCTTTTCTTTTGTTGTAAAAAGTAGTAGAGACGCAAGTCTTGGGGATCCATCTTAAAGGCAGTACCTCCTCACATTAGTAACGAAGTCTGATGCCTACAGTAAAAGCTGAAGAAAGCGACTAATTTCTGAATTACTCATCAAGTCTGTACTTTTTACAAAAAGAAAAAAAAAAGATCAAATGAGTAAAATTCTTTAAAGTAATTGATTTTAAAAATTTTACATTACAACTAGAATAGATCAAGAAAGATTCTGATTATTATTTAAAAGAAAAAAAAAAGAAAGAAAAAAACAGTCAAAATTTTATCATACGATCATGAAAAAACAATGCTTGATATTCGAAGATTTTTCTTTTTTGTTAAAATCCTGATTTTTGATTTGAATCATAGCTGTTAGTGTTTTTTAATCTTTGGAAATGATAAATTTAAAAAAAAATGGTAGTCAGACTTACACATACATTTTTTCTTAAAAATATTCACTAACATTTAAAACTTATTATAATTTTATCAAACCTGTATTATTGATAAATTAATTTCAAACTAGAAAAATTATAGCTATTTAATTTGTGTCATTGAAATCATTGTTAGATTAACTGAAAAATATTTAATAAATTTTCTTCAATGGATTCGAGTTGTACCATTGTGTTGTTTTTATAAGTTTTACAAAAACAAACAAAACAAATAACCTAATTTTTGGTTAACGCGAAATGTTTCTTAAAATTAGTGCAAGAATTTAAAAAAAAATTCTTTCTACTTAGGTTGACTGATATTAATTATAACTTAAAAATGAAAAATATCAAAAATATTTTTCATGTTTACAAAAATTACTTACTCCAAAAGGTGAACAACAAAAACAGACACACTGTTTCTTTATTTTTCTCGTTAAAAACTAAATAATTTAGTTTTTAAACTATTTTTATTTTATTTTAAATCACGTTTAGTCTAAATTTCACTTGGATTTTGAAAGTCAATGAAAATGGAAAACATTTGCATTGTCGCTTCTTGTTGGCACCCATTGACAATTAACATTAACAACATTGACAACAAAAAAAGGTAAAAAAAAAATGGTTATTACTTTGAATTTAAAAAAAGAAATGGCTTTATTTGTTTTTATTAATAATAGTAATAATAATTATTTAGTGATTAATTATTAATTATTGATTGATAAACACTTATTTTTATGGACATCTGTAGTTCCCAGATAGTTCAGGGTTTGTTATTGTTTTCTTTATTTTAAAATCCATTTTAGTTTTGTTGAAAAATAAATAAAATATAAAAAACGAAACAAAACAATGGTCATCACTTGAAATTTATGAATAAAAAATTAAATCTTGTGTATACGATTTCAACATTTCATCATCATCATTACATTATTATTATTTAGTAATTATAATAATAGACCTGCTGGGCATCCACAGCCCCCAAAATAGTTCCGTTCTGTTGATGGAACCATAAAAAGTCAGGAATGATGACTGTGAATGACACACAGTAAAGTAAACAGTAAACACTGACAATTACACATAAACACACACACACACACACAATAAATAGTAACACTGAGAATGCTTTGGGATCATGATGAGCTATTGTTTGGGCTTCAGTTTCGGTCTACCGAATATTAAAGTCAAAATTATAAAAATGAATGTTTGTATTTTAAAAGTAAGAAACTTAAGTTTAACTGTTTGATATTTTCTTTTGCTTTGTTACTCAAAGAAACCCGTTGCATAGAGGAAAAAACAAAATTGATTGATCAAATTGTTGTTAAAAATCCTTTATAAATTGTTTGTCTGTACTGACAGTTAAAAGGTTGTCAATTTACTGAAAGAAGACGAAAAATAAAAAATAAAAATGTAAAACTCACGCCTCAAATTTGTTGTTCATCTCTGCAACCATTAAAAATCTTTTCTCCGTACAAAATTTGGGTTGAAATGTTGATAAGGCAATTTGACAGTTGAGCAAAACAAGGGAAGATTACTCAAAAGCGGTGCACTGAAAATAATACACTCTCGAATAGAAATTCCGCCTAAAAGTAAACGTTAAATATAATTGTTTCTACTATTTGCAATTTACTCAGCTGAATTTAATATGTTCCATTGAGCATAAAAGAATTCACACTTGAATTTGGGTTCCAATACTAGAAGAAAACACGCAACTAGTATATTTTTAGGCTGGCCTCGTAAACTAGTTATATTCATTCAACGAATTGCATGCCACGTAATTAGAACAAAGCTTCGTTCTGTGTTATCGGCTACCACGGAAACAGAAACTGTTGAGTGTTGACAAAAAAAAAAAAAAAAAAAATAATAACAACAACCACAAAAACAAAAAGAAAACAAACAATTCCAGACTATATTTATCTTTTTATGAACCAAGTGTCGAGACGGAGGCGTAAAAAACTAATTTCTGAAAAAAAAAAAAACATATCATAAATTATTTAAAATCCCATTTTTTTTTACTTAAATCTTCTG
This sequence comes from Ascarosepion bandense, assembly GCA_037127315.1. Classification (NCBI taxonomy): domain Eukaryota; kingdom Metazoa; phylum Mollusca; class Cephalopoda; order Sepiida; family Sepiidae; genus Ascarosepion; species Ascarosepion bandense. The sequence continues at coordinate 2,401,625 of JBBBDQ010000713.1, forward strand.
CAACATAAGCAACCACAACAATCGGTTGGCTTGTACCGGGAACGTTTTATGGATCATTAGCCATTTTCAGCTTCTGCGTCTCGAACGAATGAATGAGTGAACAAACACTGAACAACAGTAAAAAATGGTAATGGTAAAAAAAAATAAGCACTCATTTCTTTATACGGAATCATTCGTCATTTATTGACTGATCAGCCATTGTTACTATCGGTTGAAATTTTCAGGAAAATAAGTTTATTAAGTTCACTATTATCGTTCTTTCCAATATTTATGAAAGTTTCTTTCCTAACCTTTTGTTTAAAGTAGTGTAGGAGTCAACATTTTGATGATGTTGTTGGGGCCTCTTATGCAAGGTTAATTTAGATTTGAATTTCACATGGCACAAGGCCATTTCTCAAGAACTTCCTAACTAAATTCCTGCATACCAACAATTATTTTTTATACGGTTGAAATCATTCATTGAATTAGCAAATGGAAAATTGAATGAAATGGTTAAAGCATTAATTTTAATTATATAAAGTGTATTAACAATAACAAGAAATACATACTTTGTACAGACGTTGAAAGTGTCTGATTAAAATGTCTTTCATTTTCTGCATAAGATTGTGCTAAGGCCTTTGAGGTAAGTTGTAATGTTCTTTGTCGCTGGAAGATTTATTAGTGTCATAGGTAATTTGTGTGAGGAATAATATTGATAGAAGATTGGTGAAAATGTCTGAGTTCGTGAGTACGTTCATCTTTGTAAAGTTCAGAAGAATGATTTAGTAAGAGAAGGTGAGTTGGTCTTAATGTTTTACATGTTATGCGTGTGAAGATTCTTGTGTCAACTGTAATAATTTGTGCAAGTGTTATTTAAAGAAATAAAAAGCATCTACTTGCGTCTTGCAATTAGTGCGGGTGTGTGAGAGAATTGCTTGATATTGAAGAACGCGAACCCCGCAATAGCGGCATGCTATGGCGGGCAGCTGTGACTGCTTTGCTTGGTGTTGCTCGTGAACTGCTGCCAACTGTGTCCGGGTGTACCACGTGTCTGCTACATATACATCCCGTGATAAAGCGGGAAAGCAAGATTATCACGTGATTGTCGCGTGTATATATGTACAATGAGTGAATGTAGTTGTGTGGAAATACACGTGGCTCTTAATGTGGTTGTTTTCTCTTTAAGTTACATATGCTCACCACTTTCGTTGTTGCCACCATTGAAGTGGTGTAGTTTCTGTTATTTTAGTAAAGTTCTTTTTTGTGGCAGTTTACGGAGCTCGAAGAAGGATCTACAACGTTCAATCGCTGGAAGTAATTTTCAGTCATTGATTGAACGCATATTCTTTTTGCGGGTTATCTATTGTTTTCCCGTTTGTAGTGAAGGGTAGTTGTATACTGTTGCAGGTTAACGGAATTTGGCCTTGTGGTAGATAGCCCACTATAAGTCATAAAAATGATTATAAAATCAAGAAAAGCAAATTGAGATGAAAAATAACATTTTTATATATACACATATCAATTAATGTTTTTACAATTAAAGTAATACTTGAATATATGTTCAACGGAGGTTAAAATGTTCATGCCAAATAAGCTGAAAGAGATTTAAGGATTAGGAATGTGGGGAGCGTGTAAGTGAGGAATGTCTTTGATGTAGTCACTCCTTAGGTCAGTAAGTAGTTTTGAGACAGGGGAGAAGGAAAGAGGCAAGCGTAGTAGCCACTTGACTTAGGTCAATGGGATATTGATTACACTCTTCTCCTCAAGTCCTGCCTGCTGGGGTCTGTCTGTATTTGCTTTTTATATCTGCTTTTTGGATCACAGCAGCTCCTTTGGGATTTCACACTTGAATTTGATTCTGGGCTTCCCATTGGCTGATGAATAAAATTCGCGTAGGCTCGCGAAATGGAAATTTAATATTTGATTAATTTTTATTTTTCAGCCGGAACATCTGCGCGGATCTACCTGCGAACAGACAACTTCTGGTCATTTGCTTTCTGGTCGTTATAGAGCAAACATCCGGTCCGCTTTTGCTCGGTATCACCACATTCTTCTATCAAGATTTATTGAATATCCAGGACAGTAGATATTAATAAATATACTGTTTGATAATAAAAAAAGAGCATCAACAAAAATATGAGTATCCATTAAAAATTAAGGTTTAAAACAAATAAATTATATGATACTGAAATTGATGTAAATATAGCAATAGTCAAAACTAAACTTGATGATTTATAAAAAAGAGGCTAAAGTCTTAAGATTTGAAAATCCGACAAAATAAATTTAGTTTAAAAAAAAAACATACGGTTTTTGGGTTTTAACAATGGGAAAGTAGGTTATGCTCTTAGAATTAAAAAGAAATGATTCGAAATTGCGGAATTGTTCAGTTAGTGAGAAGAAACGGTTATAGGTACTTGCATTCATTTTGGATATCTAAATTTTAAATTGAATTTTTAAAAATAACAAAAAAAGTTTTCTTGAAACTTATTTTAGTTTTAATTGATAGTTAAATGATTAAATTGACTTACTTCTCGGTTTTAAAAATCTTGCAAAAATGAAATATAGATCTGTGACACATATAAGATACAGATCCTATATCATCCAACAATTAATTAAAACACAAAAAGTAAAATTGCACAACCGCAAAAATGAACCAGAACGACTAAAAACCCAGAATAAGACAAATTTTACAAGTTAGTGTGAAAATCAAGATTGTGTATAGGAAATAGCAAATTGATCTATGACCACGGTCAATTTATTTTAACACCTAGAAAAAGGGTATGCGGTTTCGAGTCGGTCACATAACTAGATCCCACTACTTAACAACGTCCCTTGACTGGTAAAAGTCAGAAGTGCGCAGAGATCAGAGAGCCGACAGACACGTCCGTCGCAGACTCTGCTGGACACTAAAGAGAAGAAGAAGGAAAAGAAAACAACAACATCAAGATACTTCAACTGACTCCTAGAAACTAAAGTCAGGTAAATGCTATACGTGATACACGCTTTGGGCAAGCATGTCCTGAAAGAGAAATGACTGACTGGGCAGAAGATTATCCAGCAGTAGGTTGCCATTGCTTCCTGCGGTAGACTGGTTGCTAGCCAAGACTACAGAACCCAATCTGTCCTATTGCTTAACCCATAACTGGAGGGAAGAGATGGATTAATACCTTTCCCAAGAATATTTGCGTATAAGTGAATGCAAGGAATTCAACTGGAATTTGAACTCGGCTCCCTGATTTTTCGTTTCGAGTCGATATCCACTGCACATCCCTGCTAAGTACAATTTTCTTTATTGCTTTATCTTCCTTTTCACTTTTTCGCCGACCATTAAAAGGAAAAGAACACAGGCTTTATTAGCAGCCTGATTAATCTTTTCACATACACGCATTCCGCTACTATCAACTAATTCATTTACTACTGTTTCTCTGGAACATTTAGCGACATACATTTTTCTCTTTGAGCATTTTCTTTTTTACAAATCTGTTATAATGTTCTGTTAACGAAATTTAACTTATTTTACAAATTCATGGTATAGCGTTCAGTAAATAAAATTCCACTTATTTTACAAACAAAACACTTTTATTTTTCCAACCATTCATTCAACCTGATGATATTTTAAATTGTGGTGACTTTGGTTGTGTTTGGCACAAGGCCAATTGACAAACATAGACGAGACCCCTACACACATTATTTTTGGAAAATTAACCAATTTTATGTTAAATTAATCTGATTTACACAAGTATCACTTATTTATAACGTGAAATTTAGAATAAACCTATTAAGCACAGAGTTGAACTTTTTGATCTGTCCACCGTATATCAAACGTTGTTGACAGGTTGTCAGATTAGAGATAAGATAAGTGTATGGCAGCCACAAGTGACAAACTTGTACAAATTCTTTTTCGGGTAAGGGGAGGAAACACTGACCTTTTAATTTGCACATAGAAATTACCATATGAAAAACAAATTTCAAATACACAAAAACATTAAAAATATTTTTAAAATAGGGAAGTCAAACGATTTGTATTAAACTATTTAATTTTCGATTACTAAATATAATCTTCGCTTAATTAGTTTTCAAACTAACCCAACACATCTTTGAATTATTTTAAAGATATTTTGAAACTTTATAAATTATTATAATTAAAAACTAAAAACAAAAACAAAAAAATGAAAACAATTCTTTTAAAGTTTCATTAGTAATCGAATTTTTTTTTATCAGACTATAATCTCTTTAGTTTTTATTATTTATTCAAGCAATTAAAAGCTTATTAAATTAAATGATGTCATAGTTATAGTGCATTTGTTATTTTATTATTGGGAGCAGTTTTTCGGAAATAGAGGTCAATTTAAAAAAAAAATGGATGATTTACATTCCACAATGAGTCCTGCGTTTAACTAATAGTGACATTTATCACAACAAAATTTAATTTTTTAAAATTTTATGAATATATGTAAAGGTGGGGTAACAGATGTAAAAAAAAAACATTTTTAATAATTTAAAAAATAATTTCAGTAATTTGTATATATGTCCTGAATGTTTCATTAAAATCCGACAATTATTTGATTTTGCAAGAATTTCCAAATTAATGTGTTTGTCATTGGAAAAAAGTGAGTTATGTTACGTTTTCCATTGTAAACTCTCGTAACGATTTGATTATCCCGCTAACTCAAATCAAAACAAGAATTTTTTTCCAAAGTTTCGAATGTATTAATTTTTTTTTTAATAATTAAAAATACTATGATCTTTCTTCTTAATAATAATATAAGCATTTTGATGAAAAAAGTTCGTTTTTATGAAGGTTGGGACCTTTTTATTTATACTTTGCTTTTTTTTTTATATATTTGTCAGTTAAGTGCCATATGTATACACGCTTGGGCGATCATGTCTTGAAAGAGACACGACTGACTGGGTAGAAGTGTTCTGTAACGTCTGCAGTTCTCCCCACTGAAAGAGTAATTTTTTGTTGGAACGCTGTTAAAGTGGGTCGGTAATAATCTCTGCACGTATTCAAATTAACCAATGTACGATCGCCGTGCCGAAACAAAAAAACAAAAAAACAAAAAAAAAACCTACTTGCCTACTTCAAATTCGGTCTTTTATATTTATTGAATCTCACCACTTCCCGCGCCAGACTACCACATTCTACCTCATAAAACCAGTTACACTTCTTGTGTCCTTGTTGTTTTCTTTTTGTCTTCAAAGTGCCGGTAGCAGAGAGAGCACACCTTCTGTCTCTTTTCAGTAAATCAGTTTGTTGCATTACTACTACAAGAAGATTATCCCGCAGTAGGTTGCCATTACTTTCTGCAGTAGACTGGTTGCCAGCTAAGGCTATAGAACCCAATCTGTCCTGTTATTTAACCTATAACTAGAGGGAAGTGACGCATTAATACCTTTCCCAAGGGTATTTGCGGGTTACCGAGTAAAATTTACTATTACTATTAACCAGAGATTAAGTCTAAGATAACAAATTGGCTCAGCGTTTTAGAAGACAGTGGCGGGATTTAATTCTGCCTTCATAGTGTTGTGGATAAGCTATATTTTTCTGCAAATCAATGTAAAAAATGAGTACGAGAAAATCATTTCCAATTTAAAAGGTTAAATAATTAAAGAATTTAATTTAGTGTCAATTTATTTCGTTAACGAAAACATGATGACTTAATGATGGCACACTCTGCAAATACCTCCAAAAATACTCTAAAAAGAGAAAAATGAAGCTCAAAATATAATAAAAACGACATTTTATCGTGGAAATCTTTGGTCTTTTCTTTTAATAAAACAAAGAAAATTTTACAAAATTTTTTAAATCCACTTTAGAACCCTAGACATTTGGGTGAAGAATCTTGTCGTTTAGCGTCAACGCTGGACCTACAATTTGTACAGGAAATTTAAGCATTTTTTTGCAATGAAAAACCCACTGATTTGGAAACTCCTGTAGAAACAGATCCTCTCTATTATAATAAAGACCTTATATATATATATATATATATATATATATATATATATTCCATTTTTAAACGAGTTATTACGCGACCTAAGTTTCTACCATGAGTGGTGTCTTCAGGCGATGTGCAATGTAATTGTATTGAACACTTTTAAATACAAATGTGCATTGGTCTAACCTTATTATGACCAGAAACTAAGTAATTAAACATATATATATATATATATATATATATATATATATATATATATCAGCATATGGTGTTGGTATAGAAGAATCGAAAGGAGTATCCTGTACATACAGTGGTAGGATAACTCTTTAAGAGAGCTCTAAATATATATGTATATAAATACATATAGAGCAAATATAAGAAAAATTAGGATACACCATGAAATAACGTGTCTCTGAATTTTTCTTATATATATATATATATATATATATATATATATATATATATATATATATACTTTACTACCGGTTATGAAAACTTAGTGGGATCAGACCCTTCGGGAATCCCCACTTTCTCTTCTGGGTAAGGAACCAACCATCCGTTATTAATCCAGGCTTGTAGTTCTTTGTTATATTCTGCTCGAGCTCTTGCAGGAATGTTGTACTCCGGTACCCGGTTGCGTAATCTTTCTGGTAGCTGATGACCGGACCACTTCCACAACATCGTCCAGGATTTGGTATGTTGATCGAACTCTGCGCGAAAATCAGGTTGTTCCAATTCTATTGTCGCGCTCAAGGTGAGAGCCGCCTCAAAAAATGTGCCTTGCCTTCTTCGTCGATGTGCACGCCGCCCAATTTCTTGATAACATCCATTCCCAGAAGGAGGTCGAATTCCAATGGCTTGCTGTTCACTACTAGCATGTCCGTTCTAAAGGGATTCCTGTTGGTCACTGCTAAGGTAATGTTTCCAACACCGTGGTTTAGAAGGCACTTCCCGCCTGCTGTCACGATTGTAGTGCGTTTCTATCTTTCAGGTCGACATAGCAATGCACTCACAACGGATGAGGAACAGCCGGAATCCACCAACGCTATTCGGTCTATTCTGTTAATTTGTACCTTCATTGCAGAGATCACTAGTTTGTGTATGGGAGAGAGTAATGCTGACCTTGCCTCTTGCTTCGTTTCCCGGACACCTTGCTGCGATGTGTCCTTGTTGCTGGCACCGATGACAGCGTATCTCCGAGAGCGCTCTTCTTGCTAGTTGTTTAAAGCGAAACCGTAGACTGACACACAAACATCTTGCCTTTTATATACATATATATTATCGATTTTCTGCACTATTATAAGAACTGCAACCATGAAACTTTTGAATATCGTTTCTTATGTCTTTGTCTATGAGTGTATCAAATTTGATTAAAATCGGACCATTCTTTCTATAACCCGATTTTTTTCGATTATCGATTTTTGATATTTATCGGGGGTATCTCGACACAAAACCTAGCTAAGAACACTCGCAGTCGCTTATAGTACAACTGTGTAAATTTTCAAGAAAATCGGTTCAACCGTTTCGGAGTCTATTGGTAACGGGGACACACAGACAAAGTTCCATTTATAAATAAGTTTAGATTTAGAGAGATGATTTTATCTTCATTTATAATAAATGATTTTCTAACGTTCGTCGTTTTAATTTCCACACGTGGATATTAAAACGTAAAAATGGAAAAGACCCTGATATAACATGGAGTATAGTAAAAAAAAAAAAAAGCCAAACCTTGCAACAGTTGTGATGTCTGCAGATTGTGCCAAAAAGAAAAATTAACCATTGTGTTGTTTCTAGAACAAAGAAATTACTGAATGAAAGATTAGAAGTACTGTCCAGATGTAATCACACCTATAGATACATATTAGAATCATCCGTGATGAGAAATAGGTCCAATGGTACACAGTGAATGATTAGATAATAACCAACACCTGGTTCCAGGAGTACCCAAGAAGACTATGGACATGAAGAAGACCAGGAGAAGAAATTAAGAACCAAATTAATTATATTGCTACAAAAAAGAGATTCAGAAATGCAGTCTTTCACTGCAAAGTCTACCCAAGTGCTGATTGCGGAAGCGACCACCTACCAGTCATATGAAAGCTAAGGGTAAAACTAAGGAGATTAAAGAAACTTAATATAGCCCTAAGACTGCAGCACAATAGACTCGTGAATGACCCGAACCTACAGGAAATATATACGGAGAGCGTCAAAACGATATACGAAGGACAAATTTGAAATGAAAGCTCAAAATGGGACGCAGTAAGAGTATCTCTAGTGACATCAGCGAACATCATCATCCCAAAGGAAAAAAACAAGTCGGAAGAAAAACGAGTGGATCACCGAAGAGATTCTTGACATGATGCAAAAGAGACAGAAAACGATGCCAAGATATGGAACAGAATACAGAAAACTACACATGGAAATACTGAGCAAATGTGCACAGGCTAAAGAAAGATGGCACTCAACGACAAATGCCCTGAAGTAGAGAGACTGAGCACAACAAATAAGGGAGACATGCACAAAAAACAAAGGAACTAAGAAAGCCAAGGACATGCTCATCAACAGACTGTATAAAAGCAAAAGCTGATACACTAATATTAGAAAAAGAAAAATACTTCAGAGATGGAACGAGTATATCAGAGATCTCTTCCACGACAAGAGAGAGCAATCAACAATGCACAAAAATAATGATGGACCAGAAATATTAAAAACCGAAGTGGAATCGGCAATTGCCAAATTGAAGAGAAACAAAACAGCAGGACCAAACGGGATTGCAACAGAGATGTTGATATCCTTAGAATGCATTTGCGTAGACAGGCTCACAGAAATAATAAACGAAATCAACAACAGCGGTAATATAGCGGAGGACCTAAGCAGATCAAGTTTCATAGCACTATCTAAGAACCCAAGTGCAAAGGAATGTGAACTCCACAGAACAATTAGTTACATAAGACACATAATGAAACTCATCATCGGGATTCTGGTGAACAGAGCGCACATCAGAATCACAGTGGCTTCGTTAAAGATACCGAAACGAACGAGGAATGCGATATTCATGCTAAGAATCTGAACGAGCAATACAAATGCAGAAGGACCTTTATCTGTGCTTTATAAACTACACAAAGACGTTTGGCAAAGTACGCTACAAAAACTTGATAGAAATGTTCGACAACCTTGAGATTTTCAGAAAAGACGTTAGGATAATCAGAAATTTATATTGGCAGCAAATCGTTTGTATACGAATAGAAAGTGAACTCATCAGGTATACAAAAATAGAAAGGAGCGTAAAGACAAGGATGTGTTTTCTCACCGGATCTATTCAACTTATACAGTCAAACAATTATAAGAGAAATAAAACCCTTGCCGGGATTCGTCATTAGCGGTCACAATCTCAACAATATCCGATACGCGGATGACACGGTACTGATAGCAGATACGGAAAGGAAAATGCAGGAACTTCTACAGAAGGTGGCTAAAGAAAGCAAGAAGGACTGGGCATAAACTTAAAGAAAACTGAATGTATGGTCATCAGCAAAAAGAAGAGCCCAGTATGCGAACTACAAGTCGGAAAAACTAAAATAAAACAAGTAAAGAAATTTAAATACTTGAGAAGTGTTCTGACAGAGGATAGAAAGTGCGATATGGAGATCCAAAGATGCATTGGCATGACCAAGGACTCATTTCAGAAGCTAACCAGAATACTGAGAAACAGAAAAATCTCATTGGAAATAAAGAAAAGTATGCTAGATTGATATGTGATATCTGTCATTTTGTATAGAAGTGAATGTTGGACGATCTCATCAAAGATGAAGAAGAGGCTTGAGGCAGCAGAAATGTGGTTTTACAGAAGGATGTTGAGAATACCATGGACGGAGCACGTGAGCAAGAATGAGGTGATGGAGACGATGCAAAAGAAGAAAACTCATACTTAACATCAGGAACAGAATGATGAGATTCCTGAAACACGTAATGATGAAGTAGGGCAAGGAGATTTGAATACTCACAGGACGGATTGAAGGAAAGAGAGACAGGGAAAAGCAGCGTGAGACATATTTGATAGGTTTGAGCAAATGGATTTCGGAGCGAAGTTTAGAAGAGATACCAAGAGAAAAAATATTGCCAAGTGACAAGCGACAGGGTTTGTTTATTTTTTTTTAATTTCGAGAAATTCTTTCTTGTATCGCTTAATGTCTATACGCAGAGCACTGAGGAAGAAACAGAATCATTCTAATCCATATGCCAAAGCGCAGTGTAAAAGCCAAGAAATTAACATTACTATGGGTGACTTGAATGCCAAGGTAGGTAAAGAGAGGGAAGTGGAGACGACCGGCAACTTTGGATTAGGAATCCGCAACGAACGAGGTGAGAAATGGGTCCAATGGTGCACAGCAAATGACCAGGTAATAACTAACACCTGGTTTCAAGAACACCCACGATATCTATGAACATGGAGAATCCCAGGAGGTGACACGAAAAACCAAATAGACTACATAACCATAAACAAGAGATTCAGAAATGCAGTGGTTCAATGTAAAACCTATCCAGGTGCCGACTGTGGAAGCCACCACGTCCCAGTCATCTGCAAACTAATGGCGAAACACCGGAGAATGAAGAATCCTTGTGCAGCACCATGACTGTAATACAACACGCTCGTGAATGACATCAACCTGCAGAAAGAAAACACTAACAGCATGAAAAACAAATGCGAAGAACAAATTGGAAAAGGAAACTTGAAATGGGACTCACTAAAGAAAGCGCTAGTGACATCAGCAAAAATCATTGCCCCAAAAGAAACCAGACACAGAAGAAAAAACAAGTGGATGACTGAAGAGATTCTCGACATGATGCAAAGGAGACAAGACATGGAATGGAATACAGGAAACTACACAAGGAAATAAGGAGCGAATGCAGACAGGCTAAAGAGGAATGGTTCAACGACAAATGCGCAGAGGTAGAGAGATTGAGCAGGACTAATAAAGCAGACGTACATAAAGAAATAAGAGAACTGACAGGACAAAAAACCTGCTCATACACAGGATGTATAAAATTCAAGTATGGAACGGTCATATTGGAGAAAGAGGAAATACGCCAGCGATGGGAAGAATATATAAAAGAACTTTTCCACGACAAGAGAGAGCAACCGATAATACACAAAGATGAGGACGGACCGGAAATATTAAAGTCCGAAGTGGAAACTGCAATGGCCAAACTGAATAGAAACAAAACAGCTGGACCAGACGGCATTGTAATAGAGCTGCTGATCGCCCTGGAAGAATTCGGCACAGAGAAAATTAGAGAAATAATAAATGAAATTTATAATAGTGGGGAAATACCAGACGACCTAAGAAAGTGGATTTTCATAGCACTACCCAAGAAGCCAAGCGTCCAACAAAATACGCCACAAGGAATTGGAGATGCTCAGCAGCCTCGACATATTTGGGAAAGACCTAAGAGTAATCAAGAATCTCTACTGGTAGCAAACCGCCTACATACGGACAGGTAACGAATTCAGCAGATATACAAAGATAAAAAGGGTCGTAAGACAAGGATGTGTCTCTTCACCGGAGCTATTCAACTTGTAGGGCGAGACTATTCTGAGGACCCTAGATGTTATGCCAGGATTCGTCATCGGAGGCTACAATTTGAACAACATAAGGTACGCAGATGATACAGTACTGATAGCAGACACGGAAAGGAAACTACACGACCTCTTACAGAAGGTAGCTGAAGAGAGTGACAAGAAAGGACTACAAATAAACTGCAAGAAAAGCGAATTCATGGTCATCAGCAAAAAGGGCAGCCCAAAATGCCAAATACAGGTGGGGGATACTAAAATCAAGCAGGTACAAAAATTTAAATACCTGGGAAGTGTTCTAACAAAAGACGGAAAGTGCGACACAGAGATCCGAAGTCGAATTGACATGGTGTAACAGGAGAAAACCTGCTAAGAGCCACCAGGAATAGGGAGACGTGGAAAGCCATGATCGCCTACGTCCTGAAAGGACAAGACACATAGAAGAAGAAGAAGAAAAAGAATGTCTATATTTGTTTTAAGTCCTTAGCGAATTTAAATCATCAAAGGTTTTTGGTCAAACAAGCCTGCAATTCTAGAAAATCTACCCTGAATCAAAGTAAAAAGTAAAAATGCAATAAAATCAAGGTATTGTTTTAATTAGAAAATATTTTCATTGTTGTTATGAATAAAATACATTAAAAGACACAAATTGTGCCCTGTCCCTTCAGGACGTAGGTGATCATGGCTTTCCACGTTTCCCTATCCCTGGTGGCTCTGAGCATGCCTTCTCTTGTTACACCGTGCAATCCTCGTTCTGTCATCCACCTGATTAGGTCCTTCAAATATGTTATCCGTTACTTTCCCCTGTCTCTTTTCCCCTCTATCTGGCCCGTTAGTCTCAGATTCTCCAGGCCCTCCTTCCTCATTGCGTGTCCCAGGAACTTCAGCTGTCTCTTCCTGATGCTCAGTATTAATTTCCTTTTTGTTTCATTCATTTCCAAGACCTCATCATTGCTCACATGCTCGATCGATGATATTCGCAGCATCCTTCTGTAGAACTACATTTCAGTTGCTTCAAGTTTTTCCTTCATCTTTGATGGTATTGTCCAGCATTCACTGCCGTATTGAAGGACGGACATCACATAGCAATCCAGTACTCTCTTCCTGTTTCTTAATACTTTACTCAACTTCTGGAATGCTTCTTTCGCCATGCCAATTCGCCTTCGGATCTCTGTGCCGCACTTTCCGTCTTCTGTTATAACGCTTCCCAGGTATTTAAATTTTTGGACCTGCTTGATTCTAGTATCCCCGACCTGTATTTGGCATTTTGGGCTGCCCTTTTTACTGATGACCATGCATTCGGTTTTCGTGCCGTTTATTTCTAGTCCTTTCTTGTTACTTTCTTCTGCTACCTTCTGTAAGAGGTTTTGTAGTTTTCTTTCTGTGTCTGCTATCAGCACTGTATCATCTGCGTACCTTAGGTTGTTTAAATGGTGGCCTCCGATTACGAATCCAGGCAATGACCTCAATCTCTTTTAAAAAATTTGAATTTTTAATGTGCCGATAAATGTGTCAATTTTTGTAAATTCAAATATCTATTATCAGACAATTAGAGAGGTACCTGTAATAAATTAAAAATATATAGGTAATCTTCTAACATTTTCTCAGCAAGCGTCTTCGTAAGTAAGTCTGTCGGATTCGTAAAATGTAATTGCATAAAAATCCGAGCATACGCACACCTACACTTTTTTCACGAGCCAATTAAAAAATCACATACACATTCTTACTCAAATAAGGTTTTCCTCATGACATTTGGCTTACAAACTTTACCGTGTACGGACGTCTTCATAAACAAATTGAATACAAATTCTGTTTCATTTACCAATCAGAATTTAAATAAAAACCGACAATCGGAGCCTATTCCATATGTCTACTCTAAAACATAAAAATAGCGTGAAGTTTTGTAGAGAGAACTCAGTGGAATCCACGCCTAAGAGACGCATTTGCCTACCTTCTTACTTTCTCTTTTGTACTGCATTCATTAATTCTCTTTCTTCTCTTTTACGAGATCCGTTTGTTTTTCTGATGACCAAATTATCGTGTATAAGTGGCGAGCGGGTTAGAAAGTTCGATTTGTACGGATCTCGATGTGTAAACTGTTACGAGGATACGTTTATATATAAAAATAATAATAATGTCTAAAAAGTTGTAGTAAGGGACTCTATTGAGTCCTACTTGTTATTACAAAAAAGTTTTTAATTTTAATACAGGTTTTCCGCTTGCATTCCATGTGGCTTCATTGATTATTTTTAGCAAAATTTTCTAAACAAATAATAATTTCAAAATTAATTTCATTTATTTGTAAATAAGTTTCATTAAAATCTGACAATTATTTTATTTTTGCAAGAATTTTCAAATGAATATGTTTGTCACCGAAAAAACAAAACAAAACAAAACTGAATTTATTGCGTTTTCCATTGTAAACTCTCGTAACGATTTGGTTACCAGCAAACTAAAATCAAAACAACAATTTACTAACATTTCGAATGTGTTAGAAGAGATTATGTTAAAAAAGAATTAAAAATACTTTGATCTTTACTCTTGATAATAACATAAACGTTTTGGTGAAAAAGTTCGTTTTATTAAGTTTTGGAGTTTTTTTTTATTCATACTATGCAGTTTTTCCTCGATTTAGTAGAGTTATCTAATATATAATCAACAAAATATGTTCAGTTTCTCTCGTTAAATAAATTTTACAATTATCATCACAGACGATTCATAAAACATTAAATAGTTTCGAATGTTTTTAAGTTAAGATTATTGGGTGGTTAAAAAGAGTGTTCATGTTGCATTTGTCAACTAATTTGTCGGTCCCCACTTTACTTAAATTTCCTAAATATCAGTCTGTCAATAAATCACTGAACACCTCAGAAAAACACTCAGTGTTAAAAAGAAAATGTGATTCTGCGATAAAAGCAATTAATATTTAATTTGTTTCATTTCAGATTAAGTGAACTTTAAATCAGCTAGTTTTCTTCAAACACCGTTCTAGAAAAGTATATTTTATTTTTGAAAGTTTTTTTTAATTAAGAAAATTATATTGTATCTGCCCGTACAGATGCACTTATTAATTTTACTGATAAATAGAAAAAATCCAAACAATTTAAATTCGGCTTGGAATATACCCAAAATATTTTGCTTTATTGGAATATTAAATTTCATCCATTCGCTTGAAATTAAAACTAAAATTAAAGCGTCAAGAAAGATTTTTTAAATTTTTAAATGCATTTTATACGTTGGTATAACTTGTTTTGGGGGGTGGGTACCTGTGTATATATATTTTGTGAGGTGCGGTAAAAAAGAAATGATCTTTTCCAGACTGTGAGAAAAAAAACTAACCTTATTTTCTTTCACTAGTAAACGCTGAGGGAGTGTCCGTTTCAACATATAAAGAAAAAGAGTAGGCGTATTTAACGAACAAAAACAAAATGACATTTAATGATTCAGAACGAGATACATGACATGGTATTTGCTTATTTGTAAGAAAAGAAATATTAAATGAAGAGTAATATATACATTAGAAGAAAATGAGAAGTATTCTTTTTGGTGAGAAAGTATATATATATATATATATATATATGCCTTACTATTCGAACCAGCAAAAAGACTGAATACATGGTATGGTAGTTATCAAAAGGGACAGCTCAACATGCTAACTACAGATTCTTCTTCTTCTTCTTCTTCTTCTTCTTCTTCTATGTGCACTGTCCCTTCAGGACGTAGGCGATCATGGTTCTCCACGTCACCCTGTACCTCCACTCGGATCGATAACAAAGGCAGATAGTATGAATAAAAAAGGTTCCAAACTTAATAAAACAAACTTTTTCCCTCAAAATGTTTATATTATTATTAAGAGGAAAGTTCAAAGTAGTTTTTAATTATTTAAAAATTTTTTTTAATCCATTCTAACATTTTCGAAATTTTGGCAGAAGTTTTGTTTTGATTGATTTTAGCGACTAAGAAACGTTTATTACTGTTTTACAATAGACACCAATTTTTTGCATTTTAGGTTAAAAACACATTAATTTGGAAATTCTCGCAAAAATCAAATAATTGTCGGATTGTAATGAAACTTTCAGTATTCATTCACAAATGAATGAAATTACTTCTAAAATTATTATTTTTTAAAAATCTTGATAAAAATATTTTTTTTTTACCTCTGTTAACCCCGCTGTCGGATTCGTAAAATGTAATTGCATAAAAATCCGAGCATACGCACACCTACACTTTTTTCACGAGCCAATTAAAAAACCACATACATATTCTATAAGGTTTTCCTCATGACATTTGGCTTACAAACTTTACCGTGTACGGATGTCTTCATAAACAAATTGAATACAAATTCTGTTTTATTTACCAATCAGAATTTAAATAAAAACCGACAATCGGAGCCTATTCCATATGTCTACTCTAAAACATAAAAATAGCGTGAAGTTTTGTAGAGAGAACTCAGTAGAATCCACGCCTAAGAGACGCATTTGTCTACCTTCTTACTTTCTCTTTTGTACTGCATTCATTAATTCTCTTTCTTCTCTTTTACGAGATCCGTTTGTTTTTCTGATGACCAAATTATCGTGTATAAGTGGCGAGCAGGTTAGAAAGTTCGATTTGTACGGATCTCGATGTGTAAACTGTTACGAGGATACGTTTATATATAAAAATAATAATAATGTCTAAAAAGTTGTAGTAAGGGGCTCTATTGAGTCCTACTTGTTATTACAAAAAAGTTTTTAATTTTAATACAGGTTTTCCGCTGGCATTCCATGTGGCTTCATTGATTATTTTTAGCAAGATTTTCTAAACAAATAATAATTTCAAAATTAATTTCATCCATTTGTAAATAAGTTTCATTAAAATCTGACAATTATTTTATTTTTGCAAGAATTTTCAAATGAATATGTTTGTCACCGGAAAAAAAACAAAACAAAACTGAATTTATTGCGTTTTCCATTGTAAACTCTCGTAACGATTTGGTTACCAGCAAACTAAAATCAAAACAAGAATTTACTAACATTTCGAATGTGTTAGAAGAGATTAAAATATGTTAAAAAAGAATTAAAAATACTTTGATCTTTACTCTTGATAATAACATAAATGTTTTGGTGAAAAAGTTCGTTTTATTAAGTAAATCCCTATGTTAAAAAAATTTAAATACTTGCAAACTTTTGTTTAATTACTTCAACGCAGGACTCATTGGGAAAATGACCACGCCGTAGTCTCCGTAAACATATCAATCCGCACTAACTCTACCCAAGAAAACCAGACCAGCAGAATATCATACTGCTACCAAAGAGCCGACTGGGACTCGTTCAGGGACTTCCTCTGCGACGTCCCCTGGAACAACGTCTTCGATCTTCCTGTCGAAGACTGTGCCTCCGAAGTCTCCTCTTGGGTTAAGGCTGGCATCGATGCTTTTATCCCGTCCAGGAAATTCCAACTAAAACCAAATTCGTCCCCCTGGTTCTCACCCGCTTGCTCGGCCGCCATTGCCCACCGGAACCATTTCTTCCGGCTCTATCGAAGCTGCTCGTCGAACCAAAACAGGCGCCTTTTCACCTCAGCACGGAACAAGTGTAAAAAAGTACTGAACGAAGCCAAGAGGGCGTTTGCTACCAGAATTAGGCAATGCATAGCATCCTCTAAGTTTGGTTCCAAAGATTACTGGCGTCTCTGCAAAAGCGTGCTCAGCAGGAACAAGACTTCAATACCCCCACTAATCAATGAATTTGAAGTTCTCACCTCCCCAGCTGACAAGGCTGAATGCTTTGCCCGTAGATTCTCAACCAATTCGACACTGGACTCGTTAGGAATACCTACACCAGACTTCCCACCCAGAACTAAGGCTCAACTAAATAACGTCCACATTACATCCTCGCTGGTCGCCAAGATAATTGCACAACTTGACCCACACAAAGCGAGCGGCGGTGACGGAATCCCAGTCATAGTACTGAAGAAATGTGCCCCAGAACTCTCCTCTGTCCTCTCTAAACTCTATAACCTCTGCCTATCTGCTTCCTGCTTTCCTGCCTGTTGGAAGTCCTCCTGCGTAGTTCCTATATTTAAGAATTCTGGCGAACCCTCAGACCCCGCCAATTACCGTCCTATTAGTCTCCTTCCAATCTTTGGCAAGTTTTCGAAGCCATTATCAACGCCGAGGTGATTCAGCATCTCATGGCCAACGGGCTTCTCTCTGACAAACAGTACAGGTTTCGCTTCACCAGGTCTACTGCTGATATGCTAACGACCATTACCGAGTACATATACCGGGCACTCGACAAGAATGGTGAAGCCCGAACCGTTGCCTTGGGTATCTCCAAAGCATTCGACAGGGTCTGGCATGCTGGCCTCTTTTGCAAACTGCGGAGCTATGGGATAACTGGACATCTGTTTGACCTCATCCAGTCTTTCCTCTCTAACCGCACATTGAAGATGGTATTAAATGGGCATGCCTTCCAAAACTACCATACGAACGCGGGCGTCCCTCAAGGTTCTATCCTAGGTCCCACGCTCTTTCTGATCTACATTAATGATCTCCGCGACACCATTAGATCCCAAGTTGGCATGTATGCCGACGACACAACAATCTACTCTCGCATCGATCTGGACGACAAAGTGAACCTCGCTGCCGTACTTGAAAGGGACCTCCAATCCGTAGTGGCCTGGGGTAGGAAATGGCTGGTAAATTTCAATGCCTCTAAAACAAAGCTGTTATCAACTAACCACCATAGACAATCGCATCTACCTCCCATGGGACAGGCTAGCCTCCCAGAGAGTAAAATATTACGCCTCCTTGGCCTTACACTTTCGGCGGACCTCAAATGGAATGACTATATCGAATCCATTGCTAAATCTGTTGCTATGAAAGTCGACTCTCTGTGCAGGGCCCGGAAGTTTTTCCCACCTGAATCTATTCTGCACATATACAAATCTACCATCCGCCCGTGAATAGAATATTGCTGCCATATCTGGTCGGGTGCACCTGCTGCTCTCCTTGGGCTTCTTGACAAAATACAAAGGAGGATCTGTAATGTGGTTGATACTGACTTGGCAGACCGGCTGTAGCCGCTCTCTCACCGGCGTGATGTGGCTTCCCTGTGCCTCTTCTACAAGTACTTTCATGGCTTCTGCTCCGATGAGCTTAGATCACTGGTGCCGCCTAAGCACGAATTTACACGAGATACTAGATTAGTAACTAGGTCCCACCCTTTTACAGTTAAACAAATAAGATGTAACCGTAAATTCGACTCCAACAGCTTCTTTTCTCGCGCTTTCCACCTGTGAAACTCCCTTCCACAAGTCTGCTTTCCCGAAAGTTACAATCTCCAGGTGTTTAAATGTAGGGTCAATAGACACCTCCTATTACACTAACTCCCAACTATTCTCAGAACACTCTCATCTACCCAACCCTCATTCTCAGTATCCTTACCCGCCTATCACCCACCCTCTGACATTTCCTATATTTAATCATCCTTTCTCCACTCTACGTAGCCCCCCGCGCAGTAGTGGCAATGACATGCCTTGCTCTGGGTGAAACGCTTATAAAAATATATATATATATATAAATCACCTATTTTTTTTATCTTAAGTTTGCAATCACTATCCGAAAACCTTCTCCCAAGAGTAAAATAAAAAATGCAATAAAACTCCGACATAATCAAATTTCATAATCTGTTAATTACTGGAATAAACAACAACAACTAAGGACATTATATTCTGAAGAAAAAAATTTTTTCGATTAATAATAAAATTTTGAAATAATTGTTTCAATTTTTTAAAATTTTTTTATTATTAAAAAATTTAATAATATAAAAGATTTTAAAAATATTTTTTAAATCTCCAAAAGAACTGATTGCAAGTTTTCTTTTTAGTTAAGAGCTGAGTATCATATTGCCTATGTAAACTTGAAAAGTATAATAAAAATCGTTTTGCAGAAATATTTTAAATTAATTTAAAAAAAAATTCTGTGTGTAAATATGTTCATTTACGTTCCCTTTTTGAGTAAGTACGGTGTTCCATAAGAGTCATAACATGTTTACATAATTCTAACATCTGCAGTAATTCAGAAAGCATATTCAAATGTCTGGCTATAAATGTAAACTAAAATTCTATTAAATATTATAAAATTGCTGAAATTATTATTTTAAATTTTACTATTTAGTTAAAAACAAAAAAAAAAGAAATTAAAATTTTATGTTTTTTTGGCGCGTATGGTCGCAATACTTTCCGTCTGACAGCTTCCGGAGCTCGTAATTCTTTTAACATCCTACCATTGCGTAATCGAGGTGATGACAGGTAGGGCTACCGCAGTTAAAAATTTGTTGTTTTTTCTAAATTTCTGGCAGTAAGGAATTATTACTTGA
This sequence comes from Ascarosepion bandense, assembly GCA_037127315.1. Classification (NCBI taxonomy): domain Eukaryota; kingdom Metazoa; phylum Mollusca; class Cephalopoda; order Sepiida; family Sepiidae; genus Ascarosepion; species Ascarosepion bandense. The sequence continues at coordinate 2,421,478 of JBBBDQ010000713.1, forward strand.
TTGAAATCAGATAAAGGTAAGTTTCAACTTTAAAAATTGACTTAAATGACGTGTCAGCAAGGTATATTTTATTTTTGCAAGATTTTTAAAACAGAAATTGGGCTACTGTTGACATAGTGTTGACAGAATGTGTCAATAAATAAAAAATGGTGGGAAATTTTAACTTAATTTTTTCGATTTAAAAAAAAATTAGATTAAAATCAATATAATTTCGGGTTAAATAATACCAGTGTATTTTTCTTTCGGGAATTAAAATTTAATCTTATGGCTTTCAATTAACGCTAATTTTAAAGTTGAAGATTACTTATTTATTTTTAAAATTTCAATTTAAATTTAGGTATCGAAAAATCAGTGGAGGTACCTTGTGGCTCTTAGTATGTTTGCCCCTGTTACTCCTGGCAACCCCCGTTCCGTCATCCACCTGATCAGGCCCTGCAAATATGTTATCTGCTGCCTTCCTCTGTCTCTCTTTCCTTCTATCTGGCTAGTCAGTATCAGGTTCTCCAGGCTCTCCTTCCTCATTGCGTGTCCCAGGCACTCCAGTTGTCTCTTCCTGATGCTCAGTATTAATTTCCTTTTAGAGATACCGAAATCAAACAAGCGCAACAATTTAGATAGCTGGGAAGCAGATTAGATAGCCCAGTATAAGTCATAAAATGATTATAAAATCAAGAAAAGCAAATTGAGTTGAAAATAACATTTATATATATATACATATCAATTAATGTTTTACAAATAAAGCAATACTTGAAATAAAGGTCCAACGGAGATTAGAATGTTCATGGCAAATAATGAGCTGAAAGAGATAAAAAGCTTAGGAATGTGGGGAGCGGAGGTATGTGAGGAATGACTTTGAAGTAGTCGCTCCTGAGGTCAGTAAGTACTTTTGAGACAGTGAAGAAGTGATGCGAAGTGAAAGGAGGCGAATGTAGTAGCCGCTCGACTTAAGTCAAGGGGATATTAATTACATTCTTCTCCTTGGTCTCTGCCCGTCTATCTGTTGGGGTCTTGTCTGTATCCGCTTTTTATATCTGCTTTTTGGTTCAAAAGCAGCTCGTTTTGGGATTTCATACTTGTATTTGATTCTGGGCTCGCGAAATGGAAATTTGATATTTGATTAGAAAGCTGAAGACGCATTGGGATACCCAAAATCTGAGCAAAATATTATTAAGAAACAGAAAAAAATATCGTTAGAAACAAAAAAGAAAAAAGAAAATAAAAAAGAAAAGAATACTGAACTGTTATATAATATCAGTCCTCCTATTTGGTAGTGAGTGATAGTCGCCTCACAGATAAAGAAGTGACTTGAACCAACAGAAATATGGTTATACCGAAGGATGTTGAAAGTACCACGAACCAGACATAGGAGCAACGATGAAGTTCTGGAGACAATAGCAATAAAAATGATGCATGCATGTCAGTATCTGATAAGTTCACCGCCATGAAATTACTGCAAGGAAAGTTCACCGTTAGAAAAGCTTACCTCGGAAAAAGTTAGTCGTAAAAAGATAAAGGGTTCTAATTTTATTGATCAACATCTATGAATCGTTTTTGTTTGTTTGTTTGTGTTTTGTTTAACGGTATATCAACCTCTGTGGGTTATTTAATGCCAGAAGGGTAGGGTTTTAAAGTATTTCTTTTTCATGTTCCGTTATCGTGAGAAGGTTGATTTAGTCAGATTTTGATGAAAACTTTTTTCATTTTTTTCTTATTTTAGAAAACTGAACATGTCTTCTTGTTCTGTATTCAAATATGTATTGCTGATAAAATCTTTTTTTCCTTGAAAACTGAATTTTTATTTCCTTCAAAAATGTTTTATGGTAATAATTTTTTCCTTCAAAAATGTATATTTTTTATAAAAGTCTATTCTTAAGTATATATTTCTATAAAAGTCTAGTTTTATGCTTTCATAGTGTTTTGACCCCAGTTTGGAGGTTAACTATTTACCCATAGCTGGGATCCTAACAGGTGCTACCTCTCTGGGTCATGATGGACCTGGGAACAACAGCAATTGAGAGGTGGTTCTTCACTCCTCACAACCTCCCAATCAGAGGCCTTGTTGCCGGATGTGGTTTACCGTCATACCCAGGACCATTGAATCATTTTTAAAATATGGTAAAAGTAAATAATAACTGACATTATGCGTTTTAATATAATTATTTAATGATTGATACTTGGGTTTCTAATAAGTGATATGATGCGTTTTATCGATCACTAGGTGTTTCAAGCAAACCAAAGAAGAAGACCGCTGCTTGTTTAGTGTCATTGCTCACCCTCCCCACCATTACACAAGAATGACAGTCCAATTCCAACTCAAAGCCATACATTTAGCCAAGAATCCACCCAAGAAAAAGTTTTGCCAACACTAATTACTTACTCTTAAAAAAGGTATTAATCCGTCATGTCTCCCTCCAGCTATGACTTAAATAGCAGGAGAGATTGGGTTCTATAGCCTTGGTTTCGCAAACAGTCTACCGCAGAAAGTAATGACAACCTACTCCCGTCAGTCATGTCTCTTTTGAGATATGATCGCCTAAGCGTGTGTCGCGTATAACCGACTGACTAAATATTTGCATGTTCCCGGCAACCGGTTTCCTTAAACTTTATTATTCTTTCTTTTTGTCTCTTGTGATCATTTTTATTGTCTATTTTTAAATGACAGGGTTACTCACATAAACGTTAATTTTTAAATGACCGGTTTTTTTTATTTATTTATTTAATCTAATGTTAATTGTTGATAGAATAATTTCTGGGTAATTTTCTGCAGTGGTAAACTGGCGTTTCGGGATGGGCATGGTTCTCTACGTCTCCCTATCCCTTGTGGCTCCCAGTATGTTTGCTCCTATTACTCCTGGCAACCCCCGTTCCGTCATCCACCTGATCAGGTCCTTCAAATATGTTATCCGCTGCCTTCCTCTGTCTCTCTTTCCTTCTATCTGACCAGTCAGTATCAGGTTCTCCAGGCTCTCCTTCCTCATTGCATGTCCCAGGAACTTCAGTTGTCTCTTCCTGATGCTCAGCATCAATTTCCTTTTTGTTGCCATTCTTTCCAACACCTCATCGTTGCTTGCTTACGATATCCTGTGGTTCTACAGAAGGATGCTACGGATATCGTGGGATTTACATACCCATCCTTAATCCTCATTGGCCAGTCTGCTATATAGATTTCCAGAACAACAGTCAATTCCCCTCTTGTGTCTGTGACAGGTGTAATTACATCCTTATTTCAAACTTGTTTTTTCTTTCTTTCTGTCTCTCATAGAATAAGTAACTTCCCCCTGTAAGCCTAACGACTAATCTTCTGATGCTAACTCAAATAGGGAAGGGGATGCACTTACACCCCTCGAGCAACCTGATCACCCTCGCTTTTCTCAATGTTTTTTAGTCCTCATGTATATGAGTGAATTCCTTGCATTCACTTACGCACAAATACCCCCGGGAAAGGTATTAATCCGTCTCTTCCTCCCAGTTATGGGTTAAATAATAGGACAGATTGGGTTCTATAGCCTTGGTCGGCAACCAGTCTACTGCAGAAAGCAATGGCAACCTACTGCGGGATAATCTTCTGCCCAGTCAGTCATGTCTCTTTCGAGACATGATCGCCCAAGCGTGTATCACGTATAGCACTTAACTGACTGACTGTATATGAGTGAGCTTGCCTTGGTACCCATGGTCTCTGGCAAGTGTAATGTTTCAGACCCAAGGAGGAGTTCTGTTGCCATGACTTCTAGGCGTATGAGACTCACACACTCGGTGTATCGCGCCTGGGTTGTTTTTCCCTCATTAAGAGTGCTGGGAGTAAACGTTTTCTGGGTTTTGGCATTATCCCCTTGATTGTAAGTGATACGAACTTTCGAGTAACTTCGAAGGAGGCTACCCTATCAGAAGCTGTACAATACTGGGTCTATTGTGCTACTGAATGTGCGTTGTGGTGCAGTGGATATTGGCTCGGAACGAGAAATTGGAGAGCTGAGTTCGAATTCCAGTTGAATTCATTGCATTCACTTACGCGCAAATACTCCTGGAGAAATGTATTAATCCGTTTCTTTTCTCCAGCTATGGGTTAAATAACAGGACAGATTGTGTTCTATATTGCACCTAGTTTTTCAAGTCTGTCTAATTCTTCATAGACTTAATCCAATGCTGTGAATGGCACGCTAGGTTTCGGTTTAAATACTGGAGTCGACACTTTTCACTTGAAATTTTACTTTGAATTAGAAACACTGACCCAACTCATCCGACAGAACACACTGAAAACTTTTCATTTGTTTGCTTGTCCTCTTACATTTGTGCAATAAACATTTATAGGTAAATTCCACAGCTCAAAGAATTACATTCAATCACTACCGAAGAGTTTGTAGTATTTTTAACACATAAGCCTTAGCTTTTACGCATTTGTGACGGAATGTGACGTTATGAATCATTTCGCCAATAAGAAAATCGTTTCTCACTTGACACGCTACTTTAATCTTTCGAAGTTCGTTTTAATACAGGTTTTCCGCTTGCATTCCATGTGACTTCATTGATTATTGTGATATCATTATAAGTCTTTTTTTTTACACCTACATTATTAATTTTCACATACACAAATGTTCTTTGGTTTTCTGTGATTATTTTTTTCCATTACAATGCTGTGTACTAATTTTTTCTGTGAGAACTTTTTCTTGCTTTAGTTTTACAGTGTAACCTTTTATGTCCCACTTTTCTACACTTGTAGCATTTCGAATTCTTAAAGGGACAGTTGCCTCCGAGATGTAATCTTCCACATCAGAATCATGGATTAATATTTCTTTTTCCACATTTGTCTTTCGCTTGTATGCATGCACATTGTTTTTTTCTCAGTTTCTTTTGTATCGTGTCCCATATTTAAGATTCTCTGACATTCGTCCGATATTTCCTGTAGTGTAAGTTTATTATTCTGTTCAAGTTTCGTTAGAATTCTCGCCCTTATTTCTGCGTTTTTTCGCCGTTAACTTTTTAATTAACCTTTTAAAAATTAGTTCGTTTAATCTGAATCTTTCATAACTCCTTGTTAGAAGCACTCTTGACTGATTCCAACGATGTTTTAAGACTCAGATTTCTTTAAGGCGTCTAGCCTAGTTCATTTGTCTTACCGGGTGTATATTATTCCCAACACAAAGACGCCCAACTCGCTTGAATTCTTCCAGCAGTAACACACACACACACACACACACACACACACACACACACACACACACACACACACACACACACTATTACGAGGATGCGTTTATATATAAAAAAATAATAATGTCTAAAAAGTTGTAGTAAGGGATTCTATCGAGTCCTACTTTTTATTCCAAAAATGTTTTAATTCATGAAGTAATCTTAAAAATAAGGAAATTAGAAATAGAACGTTTGGAAGGTACTAGAATGATCGAGAAAATTCCAGTAGAATCGAAAGAATTCGAAAGGTTCTAGAAATATGCAAATTAGGTATTAACTCCTATGTTATCAGGGTTTGCTGACGTATCAACTCCGGCTTTGATTCAAGGATTTATATCCAGCCGAAAGAATCTCATCTAAGAAAGTCGTCGACCAACTAAAATTTGAAAGAGTTGTTAAAAGGATTTGCTGACATTATCAACTCCGGTTCTGATTCAAGGATTTATATCCAGTCGAAAGAATCTTATAGAAGATTCCGACCAACTAAAACTTGAACCTGGGTAAAGATACTTGACACCTTACCTTCCCCTTCTCTTCTCGTAACACTCGCTAGTAGTAAACTCTATGTTTCTTGTTTTGAATGCAACAAAAATTGTATATTTGTAAATATTTTATTTGGTGTGTTTTTGTAAATTAAATATTCGAATGTGATTTTATCTCTGTATTTTGGTCAATCGTTTTTTGTATCATTTTTTCTTTTTGTTACACTTAACTCGTAACACACACACACACACACACACACAGACACACACATACACACACAGACACACACACACACAGACACACACATACACACACATACACACACACAGACACACACACAGACACACAGACACACACATACACACACAGACACACACACACACAGACACACACATACACAGACACACACATACACACACATACACACACAGACACACACATACACACATACACACACACACATACACACGCATACACACACACAGACACACACACACAATGCTTAGCAGTATCTAGAAAATAAAATAATGATATAATCAGTACGTCAATTCTTATCTCTACCTGAAGTATATGTATCTCCAACAAAAACCTCATGTCTTGTCGAAAAATATTCATTACAAACTTAAAACGTGAATCTTCTTTCCGAACAAACATAAGGTAAAGTTTAATAAATAAACAAAATAAAAATATTACTTAAATCCCATGCAAAGTATCATATACTTATCATCTCCTTCACGTCACATTAACCATAACACTGAAATTCTTAAGAACATCCCAATCAGCTAACTTAGTTTCTGAAATAAGATTACCAAGAACAAAAGATCAAAATTCTGTATCAAAGCGAATAACAATCTACTTTCACTCACTGCATTCCCCTAGTACTTACCTTCATCATTATAAACGTAGAGAAATAGGGCTTCAATGCCAGTGTCCTCTATTCTTTCAGTATGAAGCTGTACAGGCTGGTCCACTCCTCTAACCACCGAAGAATTAGTCAGGACGGCTGTCTGCTACAAAAGAGGAGCTTCTCTTTCTCATTGTGTTCCAACACAGCGCGAGCTACGAACTCTGTCGCCCAAGAACATTACATTTTGTATTTATTAAAATAATAAAATCAATCTTTCATAACAATGTTCGCTCAGCTTTTGTTCATTTTGAATGTAAAAACGAATAGCATCTACCGAGACTTCCATATGCACAAATTTGCGCCTGGCAAAGAAAACAAACCTACAACTCTTTAGATGTTAAGATGATGTGGTAGTAACTGTTGTAATGAGAATGCTTAGGGATTTATGCCAGTTATTATGTTGAATCTACTACCAATGTTATACTAGGTTGTATTAGATTAGATAGTCGTCGAGTTGCAGTTGTAGGCCTTGCTGTCAGTCGGTTATGTAGGCGACGATGCGAATGATGGTAGAAAGAGAAAAAGACACGCATATAGTAGCAAGAAACAAAGGCCTTGTTGGTGAGAAGAGAAATAAGAAAACAAAATTTGAAATGACTTATATTGGCTTTTAGGAAATGCCTTAGCAAGGTTTGAAAGAGACATGACTGACTGGGCAGAATATTTTCCCGCAGTAGGTTGCCATTGCTTTCTGCGATAGACTGATTGCCATCCAAGGCTATAGAACCCAATCTGTTCTATTAGTTAACCCATAACTGGAGGTAAGAGATGGATTAATACCTTTCCCAAATGTATTTGTGTGTAAGTGAATGCAAGGAATTCAACTGGAATTCGAACTCGGCTCCCCGATTTATCGTTCTGAGTCGATATCCACTGCACCACAACGCACATTGGTCATTACCAACCACTGAAATCAATCGTATAGACTTTGCGATATAGTCTATAGCAGAGGAGAATGTCCCTCTTATTTCATACCTATGTGTGTCAGAGCTGAAAAAAGCTTTTATGACGTCGTGATAGAATTTGAGCGAAGAGGTAACGAAAGGTAATATGCACTTCAGTTGAGAAGAAATTAAAAGCAACAGTGAAAGAATCGGGTGGTCATTTATTGTCAATATATGTAAAATATTATCAACAAATATAGCAATCAACGTGTCAACTTTCATTAACCCAAACTTAACACATTTATTTTTGTTGTATCGCCGAGGTGGCAGGACAATACCCAGAAGATATGTACTGAGTATCTACAGCACAATATCCGTGCTAAGGGATATGAATACAAATAAGACAAACACCAGAAGAAAGAGCAACAAATAGTAGAAGAGAGGAGAGGTTAAATCGTTAGAGTCGTTGACAGTACAGTCCGATAGCAGTCATCAATGACACTCCGGAATCTGGGATTTCCCACCTTCCCACCACAGTAGATGCGACACAAGGTCAATTAAATAGGGACTCTGATCCCTTAAGCTCAGCCAGAAATTTCCCTTAGACCCAGCTTAAAGCTGCGTCGGGCTCTTATCTATTCATCCCAGATGACATTTTACTCTTCGGCGAAGCCCCCGTCTGCTCGAAAGTAGAGAGTTGTTAAAGAGAGACTTCCAATTACGTGTCAATGACACTCCGAACTCAAATGCCGACTCCTATAGTCTTTATTTTTATAGCTATTCCGGTCCACAGACCATTCCATTCTTGAGAGCGCTAGAGAGGTATTAGCTGCTCTACAACAATTATATGATAAAATAAATAATGAATAATTAAAGGAAGTGAAGCCACTAAGACGCAAGGGGTTATTGGGTGTGAGAAAATTCGAGAAAAAGTAAACGCTATTAAGGAGAGAGAACAATAAAATCACAGGATAGAAGATAACGATTGGCATTTTATTTAAATTTTTGAAGATGAACATTTACTTGAAAATGGGTAGATCATTATCCCGCAGTAGGTTGCCATTGCTTTCTGCGGTAGATCAAGGCCATAGAACCCAATCTGTCCCATTATTTAACCCATAACTTGAGGGAAGAGACGGATTAATACCTTTTCCAAGAGTATTTGTGCGAAAGTGAATGCAAGGAATTCAAATGGAATTCAAACTCGGCACCCCGATCTCTCGTTCCGAGTCGATATCCACTGCACCACAACGCATCTAGGCACCACAGAACAAAGTTTATCAGAAGAATTACCATGAAAGCAGTTATAAAAAAAGGTCAGGACCAACAACATTGCAGATTCTCTCTTGAATTTTATTAAGGTACCCTAAATATATAGCAGGAACACCAGACCATATGTGGCAGCAGTCTTTTAAGCATGAACGAATATTAGACTTATAAATATGTAAGATAGATTCTGGAGAGAAAAACTGTCTAGCTCGACACAGTAAACCAACTTCCCTAACAGCAGACCTAGCAACTGATTCAACATAATTTTTCGACTTCATAGTAACAGAGAACGTTATCCAATGAAGGCCCAGCGAATCCTTCTCAATATTGTAAACTGTTAAAATCTATTAAAATAATAGTTAAAATCTATTAAAAATAAATGCAATCTTAATGCCAAGACATTTTTGGGGACAAAGAGTTACTTTAATCTTTATTCGACTTAACTACGTTAAAAGATTTATAAAAAGTATAAAAATGTATTTTTATAACATGAGTGACTCGCACCAATCAGTACGCGTCAAATGTCAGTTTAGGCGGCTGAGATGATATTTGTATTACCAGCTGACCGACATTCGTGTTGACAACTTTAGACTGAATTGCTTCCTGAAGTTAGTTATAGTGGAGTGGCCCTTTAATAAAAATCAATATTTTACTGTTTGATTTAAACTGATTATTTCTCTGATTTTTGTTGTTGATCATCAAGCCTTTTTAAAAATAGTACAATCATTAATTTTTAAAAGTTAATTAACACATTCTGTCACTTGAATAGTTGATTATAAAGAATGTAAGAATAAGTGAAATACATTTCTCTTTTTTTCTATTCAGTCAGTTAAGTGCCATATGTGATATACGCTTTGGGCGATCATGTCTTGAAAGAGACATGACTGACTAGGCAGAAGATTATCCCGCAGTAGGTTGTCATTGCTTTTTGCGGTAGACTGGTTGCCAGACAAGGCTATAGAACCCAATCTGTCCTATTATTTAACCCAAAGGGAAGAGACGGATTAATACCTTTTCCAATGGTAGTTGTACGGAAGTGAATGCAATGAATTCAACTGGAATTCGAACTCGGCTCCCCGATCTCTCGTTCCGAGTCGATATCCACTGCACCACAACGCACATCCGTGATGGGGGCATTATGTATCGCTTAAGCTGTATCTCGGAAACTCACACATACATACAGACGTAGATGCAAGATTAGAGTTTTAGTATTATGTAAATATAGCATTTAATGTATGGTTAGGTCTTGAAGGCTGTCACAATGCGTTGAGCAAAATAAAGGAAGCTAAAGAAGGTGTTGGGTATTACCTATTTATTATTCATTAATATTTCGAGATCAAAATCTCATCTTCAGAATGCTAGGAGAGCTTGTGTTCGAGTTCTGTGCCTTTCAACAAATGGTCATTTTTGGCTGCTACAGCTGTCATTAATTGCAGTGAGTGCGTGCGTGCGTGCGTGTGTGTGTGTGTGTGTGTGTAAGTGTGTTAGAGCATGTATGTGTGTGTATTTATGGTATATATATGTGTGATTGATAGCTGGGGCCCGTTTCACGGTTTGATGATATCGGTCTGCATAACATTTAATTTCTGATATGATTTTATCTAAACTTAAAAAAAAAACTTTTAAAAGGGTAAAATTGGTGATTTCGTCTGTTTTACATTCTGGACAAAATACCGGGTATTTATTTTTAGTCAACAGCGGCGTATAAATCAGCGTTATTATAACGAAGCCTAAACAAAAGCACACATTATCTACATATACACTACAAGCGAAAACTCCGATTCTTGAATTATTTTTTTAATCCTATTTCTACCTGTCAGTGAATATGGCTACACACTCTCTTATTGACAGTGACTCAAAGCTAACGACAAAGAGAATCACCTCAACCTATACGTCAACAGGAATTAGTTCTGCCATGCCAACTGCTAATTGACTACAGGAGTTGATAGAACAATTTTCTATGACTACACAAACGAAATTAGTCACACTGCTAAACATTACATCACAAAACTGAACCCCTGCTCACGCATCACCATACAGATTGTGTCCAGAAAAATGCAAAATAGACGAATTTCAAGACATGTTGCGATTAGGGATCATACGCCCATCAAGTTGTCATACTCTTCTCCACTACACACAGTTCCGAAAACACACATGTGCATAGCGATATTTTGGGTCGGGGGTTTCAGGAATCTCGTCACGAAAAAAGTTCCAGGTAGACATCCAGTCCCACAGTTAATGGTTTCGCCACAAGTCATTGGAGTCGATAGACTTAACTATCGCCCGGTTCACACTCCACCCATGTCTTTTGAACAGGTGAAGAGGCTCATCCCTTGTTTCCTGTTTAGGATGTTGTTCCCGGCTTTCTTTTTTTTTTATCAATCTTCTTTCACATTTCTCTTTTTTTTTCTCAATTGGAGTCGATAGACTTAACTATTGCCAGGTTCACACTCCACCCACGTCTTTTGAACAGGTGAAGAGGCTCATCCCTTGTTCCCTGTTTAGGATGTGGTTCCCGGCTTTCTCTTTTCCAATCATTTTACTCTTAAGTAGCCCCATGCGCATCAGTGGCGTCACCGCCTTGCTTGGGGTGATATGATTAAAAAAAAACAAGTTTACAGGGAACAGTTTTCACAAAACTAGACTTGGTTAAAACATATTACCAAATTCTAGTAGCAGAGGAAGACATAACTACCACTTCTTTCTGGCTTCATGAATTCATAGGGATGACATTTGGGTTACGTAACGCCGCTCAAAGTTTTTAGAGACTTATTGACGAAGTTTTGTTTTTGTGTCTATCGATGGCGTTCTTATTGCCACTCATGATAGCAAAGAACACCAAACTAGCCTATTTTGGTTTAAAGACCAACAGAAACGAATGTGAATATTTCTAAATTGAACTTCTTAGGCCATGTGTTCGACGAACATGGGATCACATCTATCCCGCAGGGAGTAGCAGTAATACAACAATTTTCACAACCAACATCACTGCGACAACTGCAAAGATACCTTGGTTCAATCAGCAACTACTGTAGATTTTTTTCCAGAATGTTACAAAGTCTTGACCCCGCCCACAAACATCCTGCAGAAACAGGGAAAAAAGAATGCAAAAATAACTATAGAAGGAGATGCATTAAGTGCCTTTCATTGCACTAAAAAGCGCTAGAAAATGTCACCAAACTTTCCTCTATCAGTGTTGATAATATTTCAACACTCACATTGGCGACCGACGCTTTAATAAATTCATTTTGATCAGTTTTACATCAGAAGCAAATTGTTTCAGAAAAACCAATTCCTTTTTTCTCTATAAAACTGAACAACGCACAACATAAATACAGTGCTTTTTTGAGGGAGTTACTCGCAATTTACTTATCTATAAGGCCTTTCCGACATCTGTGAGAAGGGCGAGATATCGCTGTTTTCATAGATCACAAACCTCTCACTTACGCCTTGCAATTGAATGAAGATAAATATACATCCAGAGATACCCGACAACTAGATTATATATTCCAATTTACTTCGGATATTCGTTACATTAAAGATTTAGATAATATCGTAGCAGATACACTCAGCAATAACAGTTATAGATTCAGAAATCCTTGTCTTGAACCTAATCGCAGAAAAACAGCAAAAACCTGTTTCAAGCTGTTAAAAAAACCAATGTAACCAAACATAAAAAATCTTTACGAACCTACACATTGATATAGTTTAACCAGAAGCAAATGGTCATCATTACCTGCTCACTATCATTGATCGATTAACAAGATGGCATGTTGTTGTTCCTCTGAAGGACATATCTGCAGAAAGAAATCTTCAAAAGCATCTTACATTAATGGAATGCGATTTTTGATTGTCTCTCAATAATACGGACAGATCTAGGATATCAATTTCTATCTACACTTTTCGACGAATTCACAAAAACACTGGGAGTTATGCATATGACAACTACATCATATCATCCTTGTGCCAACGGCTTAACCGAACGTTTTCACAGACAACTAAAGGCAGCACTAACAACAAATAACTATTCCGGTTAGAAAATTTACCATTGGTTTTGTTATCTATCAGTAATGCAATCAAGGAAGATTTAGAAGACATAGTATCCGAAATGCTCTGTAGGATATATGTCTGTGGGACATCCTTAACACTACCAGGACAGTTTTGCAATAAAACCAGTCACCAACATTTTTTTCAACCTTCAAACAAAGAATGAGTGATCTAATTTTCACACCCACTTGAACAAAAGCAAAAAACCTTTACACACTAAAAGATTTCTCAGCTGGGAATATAATTCTCACGAAATGATGCAGCAAAATACCTCTTTGCTCTACTTACTTACAACCTTTTTAAAGTAGTTGACAGACAATCAAAATATTTCACTACTATAAAAAGGGTAAACAAGGTACTGTCTCCACAAACAGACTAAAAACAACGTACTTGGATTTACCTACAAAGAGCTGTACGACGGATATTTTAAAAACTTACTGTTATAGGCGTGTTAGAATATTGTTACAATATTCATCATTAATTTAGTTTAGTGTCAGTTTGAATTTTTGATAAAGATGGCGTCGAAAATTTTATATTTTTGTTTATTATTTTCATGGTGGAGTATGCATTTATTGTCAATTAATATTACCTTAAATCATGAACGTAGACAGGAATGTTCATTTAAATGTTATGCAATCGATGATGAATGTAAGATTTCTAGAAAATATTGTTGTTGTATATATTTGCTTTTTTTGTCAGAGGTACAATCTCGGAAATGACATTTAAATTGATATATAACTAGCGGAACCCGTGGAATGTCCACGGAAGGATAATTATGATTTCCTGGAAAAAATTTACTTTGTCATACTACAAATGATAGTAACGTCTTCAAACATAAAGGTATTGGATAATAAAATATCGATAACACAAAGTGTAATTTTAGTAAAATATTTATTTAAAAAGTAATATCCATAGAAGCTAATTTATTGTAATCTTATATTGTATTAAACGGCGTATGCACAGATCATAACCAAAATACTGTACGCTATTTTGTGAGAGATTTTGAAAAAGAAAATGTTTTTTTTATTACTGAAAAATCATGGCTCCTGTGTCCATTGTAAACAGAAAAGACCAACTGAGTAATGACCAAGGGTGTAGCGGCCAGAAATTTCGTTATTAGGTCGCGGGATACGACAACAGACCTACCTATTTGTACTATATTGTACACACACACACACACACACACACACACACACACACACACACACACACACACACAATTATTGCTACAACAACCAGCTTAATGTGCTACTGCTACGGTAATGCTATAGGCTCTCTTCTCCTACTCTCTCACTCTTTACTAACCTTCCGTTTGGCAAAGGTGAGAGGAAGGCTGAGGAGAGTAGGGTTTATAGATTATAAAAAGATAGAGGGGAAGGAAAAGCTTGTGTAGGGAGTAAGTATGTTATCTGTTCTCAGTGGCGTAGCAGACGGAGGAACTAAGTAACTAAGTAACTAACTAAGGAAGGAACAAGCAGAATTATTATGTGATGTTATTTGTTATTATTATTATTATTTTTTGCAATACGCGTCGGTGTTGAAGAATTATTACGGATGATTAAGTTGATTGTATTAAATGCAGTATAGTATATAATTATATTTTTTAGTGGGATCTGTGAGTGATATATTAGTACATATGGTCTTTTTTCGGATTTCTTCATCTTGTTTATAGTTAGAGTGCATTTGATTACACGATATAAAATATAATTAGAGTTATTTGAGGAAGTATTATGTTCTTTTTGTTAATATTATTATTTCTAATAGCCCGTCTATTTTTTTCATCAACGATGTAATTAGAAAAGTCATTATTAATACTATTTACATTGTTCGGACTATTATCCTCATCTTTGCTGACATTTGTACGACGTTTTGGCTGTTGTACGCTCCGGTCTTTTTAAGGTGCTAATAATTTCGAACTGAAGCCTTTATTACAATCACTGAGGCATATCATTCTCATTCCTTGTGAAAAAACTCTTTTAGTAGTCATGAGTTATCTCTCTCTAACCGGACTCTCTGAGTTACCTGTTCACCATTGCTGTAACCTGGTATTGAACTGACAACTCTTTGGGGCAAGTCACTGGAACTAACCAGCGTCTATATCCACTGGGCCATGTGACTTGATCCAAAGAGTTGTGAGTTCAATACCAGGCGACTGCAATAGTGAACAAGTAACTTAGAGAGTCCTTTTAAAGGGAGATAACTCATGACTATAAGAGTCTTTGCACAAGGAATGAGAATAATATGCCTCAGTGATTGTAATAAAGGGTTCGGTTCGAGATTCCTTGCACCTGAAGAAAGCCGGAGCGTACAACGACCGAAACGTCGTACAAATGGCAACAAAGATGAAGACAATAGTTCGAATAATGTAAATAGTGTAAATACTATCTCATCTAAAAAATATAGTCATTATTAATGTTTAATATTTTTAATTAACTGCAGAAAATCTTTTTCGTGGAGGAGTTAAACTTTGCGCGGTTTATTAAATTTTGTATAATTACTATTTTGTAGTAGCTACAAATAAATACGAATGCATGTCATTATTTAAAAAGTAACAAGATATAATTGAAAAAAAAATTGTTCTTGACAAGTTTTTCCATTTCACTAAAGCAGACGTTAAACGCATGAGAGCGTTATTACCTCTTCTATATTCCCTGTGATTGTTTATCTTTCTCACTAAAACCAGACAGCGTCTCTAATATGTCTTTTCCTTCTTTTTTCGCGATTAAATGGAATTGGAACAATTTATTAGGTATTGGCAAGGAAGGAAACTGCTATCTCTGAAAAAGGCATGAATCTACTTTCTCTAGTGTTTCTGTTTATTTTCAAGATATTCAATTTCAAGATATAGAATTCTACAACAATTAGCAAAGAATAGAGGAATTGGGGAAACCACTTTTGCATAACTACATATATGCGACTGAAATTTTGTAGGGATTCTTGATGAGTTTGAGAACTTTTCTATCTCCTCCTTTGGAGTGATTTATTTTCCAACTGAAATTTTGTTTGATCCTTTGGTACTATTTGTCTAATCGCATGGGTGTTGTTTTCATTATTTCCACCCAGACACAAAGATGTTTTCGAATGATGCTCTCGGGAGATGGTAGGTGATGATGAAGAGCGAGGTCTCATAGGAATACGTGCTTAAATTCACTATGAACCAACGAGCTAGTCGATTTGAACACGTATATAGGTCAACTGAGATATTGGAAATAGGATTTGTGCATTCAACATCTCTTTCTGCGCGTGTGTTTGTGCGCGCACTGACGCATGAAGTGTGACAAAAATTACTGAACTGATATATCATGTTTTAAGTTTTCATTAAATAATAATATATATATATATATCAGTATTATTAAATGTACTTCGGCAGGCGATGACTGGTTACTGGTGTTGGAAATGATTTTTATAGGAATTTAAAAATAATTCGTTACCCTTTTTCAGACAGTTAACGGGGGCAGAACTAAGAGTGTTCTTGTGGGTAAGACACGATTAACCAATAGAAAGTTAAGTCTACTTTGGATGGGGGAATAAGAATAATGGGTGGAGTTGGGTGAGTAAATTTAAGAGGTCACGATAAGCTAGTTGTTGGTGTTGTCTACATTATGTCATATTTAATGATGGGGAAATGGCAACGATGAATATGTCATGAGTCGTTTATGTGTCATAAAAATCATTCTCAATACCAACGATCAATCTTCGCCTGACGAGGTACAATTAGCAGTACTGAGACACAATAACTTTTCTGTAGGGATATAAAATGTTTTTATTATAACTACTTAAAATAAAAATATTGCAATAATAATATTTCTCTACTTTTTATCGAGCACTTTTAAAAAGTAAATGCTACAAATTAATATGTATATATATATATATATATATATATATATGAAAGAGAGAAAGAGGAGATCTGAACCTAAACGCGTTGCTCACACACACACACACACACACACACACACACACACACACACACACACACACACATACACGCACATATGTGCATTTGCTTGTATCCGAAACAAAAGCAGAGAAAAAGTGTAAACGAAACGTTTCGAACGAGAGCGTCGCCTTCCTCTTGCTTCTTGAAATTGGAATGAAGGAAAGACAAACCTGGTTGTAAAGAAAATGCTTTTATTTGAGGATAAGTTAAGATCATAAATCAAATTAACTTATTGCATCCGATGAACAGATGACAGAGTGTCTGTCTGCTTGTTTTATATATATATATATATATATATATATATATATATATATATATATATATATATATTATAATCATATTGCCCCATGCAAGGTATTTACTGTCACTGTTTTGCAAGGGGTTACATAGGAGAAAAGCTAGGAGAAAGAGTGACAGGTTATAGAGGTTGTCAGGAAGTGGGTACGAGAAGGATGAGAATACTGATGAGAGTGGAGTGGACGGAGAAAGAAGCATGAGAGAGAGAGAGAGAGAGAGAGAGAGAGAGAGGATGCAGGTTAATGAGACAGGAGATGACTATTGATTTTACATTTACATTCTTGGAGATTGTAGCTGTCGGGTAATCAAGTAAAGGGAATTCCACAGGCGGGAAGTGCGAGAAAAGAAGCTGATGAAGTAGAATTTGCGTTTACAATTTATTCATTTCACAGTAAAAGGGTGGGACCTAGTTGCTAATCTTGTGGCTGGAG
The DNA here is from genome assembly GCA_037127315.1 of Ascarosepion bandense. Classification (NCBI taxonomy): domain Eukaryota; kingdom Metazoa; phylum Mollusca; class Cephalopoda; order Sepiida; family Sepiidae; genus Ascarosepion; species Ascarosepion bandense. The sequence goes on from JBBBDQ010000713.1 coordinate 2,438,920, forward strand.
TAAATTTATATGTAGGAAGCACAAGTGATCTAAGTTCATCGGAGCAGAAGCCGTGAAAGTATTTGTAGAAGAGACACAGGGAAGCCACATTGCGCCGGTGAGAAAGTGACTTATCCGAGCTGCCAAGTCGGGATCTATCTCATTACAGATTCTTCACTGGATTTTGTCAAGGACACCTAGGTGGATAGCAGGAGCACCCGACCAGATATGGCAGCAGTATTCAATGCACGAACGGATGGTAGATTTATTTATGTGCAGGATTGTTTCAGTTGGAAAAAACTTCCTGGCACTACACAGAGAACCGACTTTCTTAGCAGCGGATTTAGCTATGGATTCTATATATTCATTCCACTTGAGGTCTGTTGTGAGAGTTAAGCCAAGGAGGATCGGTGTTTTCTTTTAGGGAGACTAGCCTGATCCATGCTAATGGGGGGTTGAAGCGATTATCTGTGATGGTTAATAGATAGCAGCTTCGTTTTGGAAGCATTAAAATTCACAAGCCATTTCTTACCCCAGTTCACCAGGGATCGGAGGTCCTTTTCAAACTCGGCAGCGAGGTTTGCTTTGTCAGCCTCAGCAGATTTTTTATCAATGTGAGAGTAAACTGTAGTGTCATCAGCGCACATGCCTACTTGGGATCATATTACATCTGGAAGATCGTTAATGTAGATAAGGAAAAGCATAGGACCTAGAATAGAGCCTTGAGGGACACCCGCGTTCGTATGATAGTATTGGGAGGCATATTCGTTCAATACTACCTTTATTGTGCGATTTGAAAGGAATGACTGGATAAGGTCAAACAATTGTCCAGTTATACCATAACAATAAGGTCAGCATGCCAGACTTTGTCAAACGCTTTGGAGATATCTAGGGCAACAATTCGGGCTTCGCTGTTCTTGTCGAGAGCCTGGTGTATATACTCAGTGATGGTCGTGAGCATATCAGCAATAGACCTGGTGAAGCGGAAACCATACTGTTTGTCAGAGAATAGTCTGTGGGCTGTGAGATGTTGAACCACCTCGGTGTTGATGATGGCTTCGAACATTGCCAAAAATCGGTAGGAAGCTGACAGGGTGATAATTAGAAGGGTCAGAGGGTTCACCAGTGTTTTTATATACTGGAAACATTGAGGAGGATTTCTAGCAGGCAGGAAAGCAAGAAGCAGAGAGGCAGTAGTTATAGAGTTTGGAGAGAACAGAGGAGAGTTCAGGGGAACCTTTTTACAGGACAATAATTGGGATTCCGTCGCCGCAGCTCGCTTCATGATGGTTAAGCTTTGAAATTATGTTAGAGACCACCGAGAGGGTAATGTGGATGCCATTTAGTTGGGCTTCAGTTCGGGGTGCGAAGTCGGGTACATATACTCCAGAAGAGTCTAGTGTCGAGTTGATGGAGAATCTGCGAGCGAAGCACTTAGCCTTGTCTGTTGTAGAGGTAAGGATCTCAAATTCGTTGATTAGAGTGGGGATTGAGGGTTTGCTGTTGTTTAGTACACTTTTACAGAGCCTCCAGTAGTTTTTGGAACCGAACTCACAGGATGCTATGCACTACTTCATTCTGGCTGCAAACAGCAGCTTGGCTTCTTTAAGTATCATCTTGCACCCATTGCGAGCAGAGGCAAAGAGACGCCTCTTATGGTCCGACGCGTGACTCCGATAAAGCCGGAAGAAGTGATTTCGGTGGGCGATGGCGGCCGAGAAAGCGGGGGAGAGCCAAGAGGATGAGTGGGATTTAAGCTCAACTTCCTGGCTAGGATGAAAGCTTCGATGCCAGCCTTAATCAAGAAGAGACCTCAGCTGCACAGTCTTCAACGGGAAGACCAAAGACTTCGTTTCAAGGGATGTCACACAGGAAATCGCGGAATGAGTCCCAATCGATTCTTTGATAGCAGTAAGATATTCTGCTGGTCTGAGGTTCTTAGGTGGAGCGGGAGTGGAAGGAGATGTTAACGGAATGGTCAGTTTCCGAGGGGGCAGAGTTGCTTGACATTGCAAGAGTCAAGGAGTGAAGTAAAACAGAGATCTAGTAGTGAGTCGTGTATATTAGGGCTATTAGAGAAACGCGTGGGGAACTCCACTACTTGCATTAGGAACTGAGTTATTGAACAATTCATAGTGTGGACATCAGCAAGATCTGTGACAGTTTTTCAGCCACTTGGCGTAGTGGGCGTTAAAGTCGCCAAACACAAATATATGGGCAGTCGAATGAGAGGAAATGACTTTGTCAATATTATTGGAGATGCTGTCAAGAACAGAACAGTCGGGAGATGAGGGGGAGCAGTAGAGGAAGAAGAGATAACTGAGCTTAGTAGGGTGAGACGGAAACACATATAAGAATGATCTATTGATTCAAGAAAGATCCCCCTAGCTAGAGGGAAGTGTTTACTGACGTAAACACCAAGCCCATACATGTGGACATTGGAGTCCTACCTGAAGAAGGGAAGGTAACCAGGGACATAGAATTCGGAATTTTTCTTACACACACACACACACACACACACACACACACACACACACACACACACACATATATATATATATATATATATACTAGCAGTAGATACTTAGATACACACCCACTTAGTCATATACATAACACACATATATACCTATTATGCATATATACGCATAGATACACGCATATATACATTTTAGATCCTTTCTCATATATATATATATATATATATATATATATATATATATATTAGTCATTCACATACAAGCCTGTTTCGCTGTATCACAGCTCATCAGTGTGGCTAGACGCATCCACTCCACTCGCCTCTGGCTGGGATCGAAACTCGACCGATTTGGTGTCAGTCGGAGTCGCTACTTCGTACTATCTAGCTAAACTTATTTATAAATGGAACTTTGTCTGTGTGTGTATCTGTCCGTTAACTATAGACTCCGAAACGGCTGAACCGATTTTCTTGAAAATTTACACAGTTGTACTATAATTGTCTGCGAGTGTTCTTAGCTAGATTTTGTGTCTAGGTACCCCCGATAAATATCGAAAATCGATAATCGAAAAATCGGGTTATAGAAGGAGTGGTCCGATTTTAATCAAATTTGATACACTCATAGACAAAGACATAAGAAACGATATTCAGAAGTTTCAAGTTTGCAGTTCTTACAATAGTGCAGAAAATCGATAATATATGTTTGTTGTGTGTCTGTTTATCTGCCTGTATGTTTGTATTTTTTCAGCCCTTTTATTTTAGTTTTTGCTTCGGGTTTGGCTCTAAGTAGGTATAATTGTAGTTCTTAGTCTCAGCCATGATACCATTTACTCAGAGGACTTATTTAGCCTTCAAAATTCAGTTTACGACGAAAAAACTTATTTGATATCGATACCAGGAAATCAAAATTACGGTTTCACTTTAACTGGAAACAACTATTGCTTTTTAGTCTTTCGTACCAACGTCCAAAGAGTCTGAGCTCCAGGACCATGGATTAGTTTTAAATCTTTCATTACACCCGAGCATCGCCGGGCTATACTGCTAGTGAAAGATAACGATACGAAGTGGGTTAAATCTATTGAAGTTAACTCCTCGCCAGGTAAAGAGAGACATGTTAAAAAAACAACAGTGTAAAGATGGGGATAGTTAAACTTCTTGGAATTTATTCCTAACCCGATAAGAGAAGACATGAGAGACAGATAATTTAACTGTCATCCAGCCACTGTTCGCATCAAACAAAACATAATTCTCGGAACATGGGGTGTTAGAACACTAAGTTAATTTGGCCAGTTGAGTAAATATAAAGTAAGAAATGAACAGGTAAAATGAACAGGTAAAATGAACAGGTAAAATGAACAGGTAAAATCTTAATATTTTAGGCGTATGATGTCGATTTCGTCAGTGAGAAACAGAACCATATATACAGGCAGAAAAAAATGAGAAGAGTAAGATTGACATTAGACAAAGACACGAATAAATGTTTTCTGAGATATTATCAATTATCTGAAAGAATTTGTGTAGTTAAAATGAAAGGAAAGCCTTTTAACATTTCCATCATCGTATATGCACCGACAGCACAAAGTAGTTAAGAAATATTTTTTAATGTACGCTAGACAAAATAAAAGGTCAATGAAAATCACAAGATATTATACTCGTCATGGGAGGTGTGAATGCTTAAGTAGGCAAGAAGAGAAAGAGAAAGAGATGGGAAAATAGTTGACAAATTCGAAATAGAAACTCGGGCTGACCTGAAGGAGACTACCACCACCTTTAAATTTGTTGTTTTTAATATTTTAAATTCTTTTTTTTAAATGCAATCTTATCAGTTACAACCTAAACTTTCCGATTGACAAAAAAATTTGGAAACAGTTTTTTTTTGGTGGGGGCTCAGTTTTTCATACAACGTTATAGTAAATCGATCCTCCATTTTGGAATCACTCACCGGTATGACATTATTTCTTGATTATCAATGTTTTTTTATTACTTTTTTCAGTGCAATCTTATCGATTAAACCCTAAATTTTCCGATTGACAAAAAGAAATTTGTAAAAATTTCAACATTTAAACAATTTGGGGTGGAGGGCTCAGTTTTTCTTACAACCTTATAGTAAATCGATCCTGTGCAATTAACTTTTTTGCTTGCGCATATTCAACAACTGAATCCTTTGCGAAATTTTTGAATAAAGCCATTCTTGGAGTTTCCGAGGAAGATGCTATCGTAAAAACCGAAGAAAATTTAAAAAATACAAAAACAAGAGCAACAACTCGTCTCCACAAAAACAAAACAAAGCGCCCCAACGCAAGTGGTTGCAAAATGGAGGATCGATTTACTATAACGTTGTATGAGAAACTGAGCCCCCACCAAAAAATTGTTTAAATATTGAATTTTTTCTAAAATGTTTTTTGATAATCGGTAACTTTATGTAATAATTAATAAGACTGCGCTGAGAAAAATGAAAACCAACAAATTTAAAGGTGGTGATAGTCTCCTTCAGGTTCGCCGAAACTTGGAATGAACCCGTAGAAAAATGGGACGAATGGCACACAGCAAAAGATCAGGTGGGAACCAACACTTGGTTTCAAGAACACTCAAGACATGGAGAAATTCAGGAGAAGCGAAAAACCAAATATCAGACATCTTCAAGGCTTTTGATAGGGTTTGGCACGCTGGCCCTCTACGCAAGCTACGGGGTTATGGTACCTATGGACGCTTGCTTAATCTGATTAAATCTTTCCTATCTAACCGTATAATAAAGGTCGCCGTGAATGGGCATGCCTTCACATCCTACTGTAAAAACGCTGGTGTCCCTCAGGGCTCTATCCTAGGCCCGATGCTCTTCCTTATTTTCATAAATGACCCCCCAAACGTGATCAAGTCCCAAGTAGGCATCTACGCAGATGACACCACAATTTAATCCCGCATGAATAAGAAATCCGGTGAGGCGGATAAACATAACCTCGCTGCTGATCTTGAGAGGGACCGACACTCAGTGGTGAAATGGGGTAAGAAGTGGTTTGTAAATTTTAATGCGTTTAAGACGAAACTGCTTTCTGTCAATCATCACAGGCAACCTCTGCTGCCTCCCATAAGCATGGACTAAGCGAATCTCCCCGAGAGCAATATAATTCGCTTCCTCGGCCTTACTCTCTCTTCTGATGTCAAGTGGAACCATTACATTGAATCAATAGCTAAATCCACTGCTAGGAAGGCTGGGTCACTGTGTCGGGCCAGGATATTTTTTTCCGCCTGAATCCAACTTACACATATACAAATCAACCATTCGTCCGTACATGGAATACTGCTGTCATATATGGTCAGGCGCCCCCGCTGTTCATTTCAGTGTTCTTGACAGGCTCGAAAGGAGAATCAGTAATATGATAGGTACCGACTTGGCGGCTCGACTCCAGCCGCTTTCTCACCGACGGGATGTGGCTTCCCTCTGTCAGTTCTATAGATATTTTCATGGCTTCTGCCACAGGAGTATACTCGTGCAACCAGACTGGCAACTGGGTCTCACCCATTCAAAGTTAGATCAACCAAATGCAGCCGACAATTCTACTCCAACAGCTTCTTTTCTCGCACTTCCCGCCGGTGGAACTCTCTTCCATATTCTTGCTTTCCTGACAGCTTCAACCTCCAGGAATTTAAAAGCAATGTCAATACCCATCTCTTAACCACTTAACTCTAGTTCTTTCTACATCACCCTGTATATCTTTTCCTTTCTCTCTACCTTTGCAACTATCATCACATATGTATTCCCACCCGTCTCTTGCTCTTTTCTCTGACACCCCCTGTAACTGGTTCGTCTTTCTCTTTACTCTCCTCCTATCTAAATCTTTTACTCTTATGTAGCCTCCTGCGCATCAGTGGCGTTACCGCTTTGCATGGGTGAAATGATTAAAAATACTGAGTAATCAAGAATCTCTACTGGCAGCAAACCGCCTGGATACGGACAGGTAACAAATTCAGCAGATATACAAAGATTGAAAGGGGCGTAAGACAAGGATGTGTCTTTTTTTACCGGATCTATTCAACTTGTACAGCGAGACTATTTTGAGGACCCTAGAAGTTATGCCAGGATTCGTCATCGGAGGCCACAATTTAAACAACATAAGGTACGCAGATGATACAATGCTGATAGCAGAGACGGAAAGGAAACTACAAGACCTCCAGCAGACTGAAGCTGATGAGAGTGACAAGAAAGGACTACAAGTAAACTTCAAGAAAACCGAGTGCATGGTCATCAGCAAAAAGGGCAACACAAAATGCCACATACAGGTGGGGATACTAAAATCAAGCAGGTACAGAAGTTTAAGCATCTGGGAAGTATTCTAACAGAAGACGGAAAGTGCAACACAGAGACCCGAAGGCGAATTGGCATGGCGAAAGAAGCATTCCAGAAGTTGAGTAAAGTATTAAGAAACAGGAAAATCTCGCTAGAAACAAAGAAAAGAGTACTGGATTGCCAGCTGATGTCAGTTCTTCAATATGGCAGTGAATGCTGGAAAATATGATCAAAGATGAAGGAAAAACTTGAAGCAGCTGAAATGTGGTTATACAGAAGGATGCTGAGAATATCATGGATCGAGCATGTGAGCAATGATGAGGTTTTGGAACGGATGAAAACGAAAAGAATACTGAGCATCAGAAAGAGACGGCTAAAGTTCCTGGAACATGCAATGAGGAAGAAAAGCTTGGAGAACCTGATACTAACAGGTCAGATAACAGGAAAACGAGACAGGGAAAGCAGTGGATAACATATTTGAAGGGCCTTGATGACGGAATGAGGGTTGCGTGGTGTAACACTAGAAAGCGTATGAAGAGCCACCAGGGATAGGGAGATGTGGAAAGCCACGATAGCTTACGTCCTGAAAGAACAGGGCGCACAGAAGAAGAAGAAGAAGAAGAAGAAGAAAAAGAAGAAGAAGAAGAAGAAACACATGCTCATCAACAGGATATATAAATTCCAAGAACAGGAAACTGATACTAGAGAAAGAAAAGTACTTCAAAGTTGGAACGAATATATCGGAGAACCCTTCCACTACGAAAGTGAACAACCGGCAAAACACAGAAATAGCGAAGAACTATAAATATTAAAATCTTTAGTAAAATCAGCACTGGCCAAAGTTGTAAAGAAACGAAGCGATAGGACCAGACGGAACTGTAATAGAAATGTTGACAGTCTTATATGATTACAGCATTAATAAGATTACAGACACAATAGATTAAAATATACAATAGTATGGTGATGTACCGGTAAACTTAAGTAGATCCATTTTCATAGCACTGCCTAAGAAGCCAGGTGCAAACAAATTTGAATCCTATCAGACAATAAACCTAATGAGCCATATAACAAAACTTATCATCCGAATTCTGATGAATAGAACGCGCAGTAGAATTAAATCAGAAACAAGAAAAAACAAATATCAGCGTGGTTTCGTTAAAAACATTGAAACAAGGAATGTGTTGTTTATGCTCGGAATAATACCAAAAAGAAAAATATAAATGCAAAAGGATGTATGCCTATGTTTTATAGATTATGCAAAAGCGTTTGTATGTAACAAAAAAACTGCTTGAGCTGCTAGATAAACACAGCATATCTGAGAAGGATATTAAATTAATACAGAACTAATACGAATAGTAATCCGCAGGCTGGTCCTGGGCAAGAGAGTAAACTGCATCCGGCAGCAAGACCTCTGATTGGGAGGTTGTGAGAATCATGGAACCACCTCTTAATTGCTGTTGTTCCCAGGTCCACCCTGACCCGGAGTGGTAGCACCTGTTAGGGTCCCCGCTATAGGAAAATAGTTAACCCCCAAACTTGAGTCAAAACACTATGAAAGTATAAAAAATAGAAATATATACATAAAAATAAACTTTTATAGAAAAATATACATTTTTGAAGGAAAAATATTACCAACAAAAACTTTTTGAAGAAAAAATTATTATTATAACATATTTTTGAAGGGAAAAAATAATCCTAGCAAAACATTTTTGAATACAAAACTAGAAGACATTTTCAGTTTTCTAAAATAAAGAATATAAACAAAATATTTTCATTAAAATCTGACTAAATCAACCTTCTCACTATAACAGAAAGTTTTAAAAAATACCTTAAAATCCCACTTTGTTGGCATTAAATGACCCACAGAGGTGTTGATATGCCGTTAAACAAAACTCAAACTCCTCGTTCAGCATTTAGTTTTGGGTATGACAATAAACCCTATCCGGCAGAAAGCCTCGGATATTGGTGGTTTTGACGAGCGGGGAATTAATTATTTTTGGTCCCATGTTCACTCTAACTTGTTGTGGTAGAACCTAAAAGAGTCCCAGTTATAGACAAATAATGAACCCCTAAGCAAAAATAAAACACTGTGAAAGTATAAAAATACATTTTACAGTAAAATTCCCCGCAATACATATTTATAGCAAAATTACCAACAGTAAATTTTAAAAGCAACATGACAAGGAATGCATTTTATAATAGTATTACCAACATTATATATTTACTACCAACAATAAATCTTTGAAGAAAAAATTATTACTATAACATATTTTGGAAGGAAAAAATATTCTCAGCAAAACATTTTTGAATACAAAACTAGAAGACCTTTTCAGTTTTTTAAAATAAAGAAAAAACATAAAAACAAAACATTTTCATTAAAATCTGACTAAATCAATCTTCTCATTATATCTGAACATTAAATAAAAATACCTTAAGACCCCACCTTTTTGGCATTAAATAACCCACAGAGGTGTTGATATACCGTTAAACAAACCTAAACTAACCGTCTGCATACGGATAAAAATGAATTCCTTGAATATATTGTTATGGTTTATAAAATGGCGAGTGTTCTAAGAATTGAAAAAGATAGACACACTGACGCCAAGAATTCAAGATTAGGCGGCAAAATAAGGAACCGTTTCTTTTGGTAGGAGTAAGAGTAGGAGTAAGAAGTAAGAGTTAAGGATAGTAGTTTTGGGTAGGAGATTTGAAAAGAGGAAGACGCTACTCAGTTGACCACTAGAGTCCAGAAGGAATAGGCTCGTTTACTACTAGCATCCCACAGTGAAGAGAATTTAGCTAGTCTGCTCCTGTATCCACACAAAATTTAAAGGTTGTAACTTGATGTAAAAACCTAAAGTTTTATACCAAAAATGAACATCATTAATTCAAGTTTGTGTTATCTTCTAATTATACCAAAACGAAGCAACACAACAATATAAAGAAAGAAAAGATATGTCTTCTCCCCGAACTTATTCAATCTATCCAGTGGGAAAACTTTGAAAAAATATGAAGTCTTACCAGGATTCATTTTTGTCGGCCACATTTTTAACATCCTAACATATGCAGATGACATAGTGTTTATCGCAGATACATAAAGGAAACTATAAGGACTCCTAGAGACGGTAGTGATGAAAAGCGAGAAGAAAGGACGAAACATCAAATGCAAGAGGACAAATTATGGTTGTTTTCAAGAAGAAACCGCCCAACATGAAAATTACAAATCGGAGATATAAAAATCAAATTAGTAAAATAATTTATATAACTGGGAAATGTTTTAACGGAAGACAGAAAATGCGACACTGAAATCTAATGACAGATTGGGATAGCGAAAGTTGCATTCCAAAAGCTAAGCAAAGTATTAAGAAACAGGAAAATTTCGTTAGAAAAGGGTACTGAGCTGTTACGTAATATGAGTTCTTCTATGTGGCAGTGAATGATGGACAATTTTCTTAAAAACGAAAACGGAACTTAAAGCAACAGAAATGTGGTTCTGGGAAAGAATAGTGAGAATATCATGAACCGAAGATGAGCAACGATGAAGTTTTAGATGCAATGGAAACAAAAAAGGATATTTATATTTGACATCAGAAAGAGACAGTTGAAATTCCTAGAGCAAATGAGGAATGAGGGCTTGAAAAATTGGATACTCAAGATAGGTTGAAAGAAGAAAACAAAGCCTAACCTACAAAGCGAGCTTGAGTAAATGGATGTTGGGGCAAGGTCTAGGAAATTAAAAAAGAAAAAAAATTTAAGATGTACAAAGTACGGGAAAGTGTGGAAGGCTATGATCGCCTACGTCCTGAAGGGACACAGCACATAGAAGAAGAAGAGTAAACTTTTGGTTTCTCAAAACATTTTCTTTAACAAGTCAAATTTTACTCAATCAAGGCCTTCCACATCTCCCTATCCCTGGTGGCTCTTCATAGGCTTTCTACTGTGACACCACGCAACCCTCATTCCGTCATCAACGCCATTCAAATATGTCCTTTGAAGAAAGTTTTTTTTTAATTACGCTCAAATGATTATTAGAAATCTATAAATAAGTTAGATATAAAACCGAGAACGTATACTTCTACTACCGTCATTGCCACTAAAAACTGAATGAAAATTATTCATCGATACGATATTATCGTATATATTTCGGACTTTTGCCTTACTACAATTGGGTTTCAATTGCAGACATACCTCACTTTACGTCGGTAATTAATTCCAGGAGAGGCGACTTAAGTCGAATTTATTGTCTTCGAATCCACTTGTCATTAGGCTAAACCACAAATAACCATTCCAAGTTCTGTATTTTATTTATAAATGCATTTTTAATAATATATGGCCAATAAGAATCTATTTTAAGCTTGCAAACAAATAAATTTTAGTTTTTAAGATAGCAAAGAAAAAGGAATCTAAATTTAAGAATACATGTACGTGCATACTCGTAAATGTAGATGTTCTTTGCAGTTGTCGGGGCGTCAGCTATGCCTGGTACAAGGTCACTTCCAAACATAGCCGATAATCCCCACATTTGAAGATATCTTCAGGTTGTTGAAAAAATAAGTGGAATTTTGTTTGCTGTTAATGCTATTACATAGTTTTGAGGAGAACAATGTTAATTGAGAAAATGCATGTAGTTTTGTAGTTAAATTGTTCAAAGAGAAATGTAAGTATTTAAAATGTCCACAGAAGTTTAGAGTTCATGGTTGTGTAGTAACAGAATGTAAAGTCTTATGTTTCTTTCTCTTTTTGGTAGGTCGGCGACAGAGCGAGAAAGAAGAATTAAAGAAATAGTATTTAGCGCAGACAGACTGTCCTGTTGTTGTTGTTGTTGTTGTTTTCTTTGGCGGCGTGGGGTGAAAATGAAGAAAAGGAATTTGGAAGAATTAGTCGGCGAGACGTGACCGAGTCAGCTTGAATTCTTTCCCTTACATTGTGAGATGCTATCAGATACCGCCCCCATTCTGGCAACCTTTGACCGCTCACGGAATGTCCTTAAGTAGTGAACCTGATCATGTGACCGGCTCCAGCGAGTAAAACGTCATATTGTGATTTTCCTATTTCTAATCCAATCAACACCCAGAATTTTGCTTTTCACACTGACTTGTGAATTTTTCTTGGTTTGGGTTTTTCCAAAATGTTTTTAGTTGTTTGAATCCAATTTTGCGGATGCGCAATTTTACTTTGGGTGTTTTCGTTAGTTGATAGATGATATAGGATTTGGATTTTATACAGTACATCACGGATTCTTTATTTGTGAATGTGGTTTACTTTTTTTTTTTAATCATTTCACCCCGAGCAAGGCGGAAACGCCACTGATGTGCAGGGGGCTACATAAATGTAAAAAGATTAATTAGAAAAGTGTGAGGAGTACAAACTAGTTAGAAAGGAACAATAGAAAGCTGAGAAAGCAGGTGCGATGACAGATACATAGGTGGAGAGAAAGGGAAGGTTATACAGGGGTGGGGAGAGAGCTAGAGTCCAGTGGTTAGTAGATGAGTATTGACTTTGCATTTAAATTTCGTAAAGTCGAATAGAATGACTTAAACTTTATTTTTCCATATATATATATATATATATATATATATATATATATATATATATATATAAGTATTATTACACTTAGGTTTACGTTTACAAATATTCAAAAAACTCTATCTCGCGACAGACGCTTCTCACGACGAACGCTTCTAGTTTCAATTTTTAAATCATTTGTTTCTGATGAAAGTCCGAGGCCGGTCTGAAATATCAAATATATATATATATATATATTTTTAAACTTACAACTTTTTAGTAGTTTTTCCTATACATATTAAGACAGTATACGTGGATCATCATTATGCTATATATATATATATATATATATATATACTGTCAAATGACGTATAACCGAGAATGGCTTAACTCGAAAAGACGTAACCCGTATTGCTTGAAATAATAAAAACATGGCTGGAATTTTTAAATAATATTTAACTTTAAAAAAAATAATTTAGTAATGAAACATTCTAGAATACTCGCAGCTTAGCTTAGGGAGCGAGAAAAAAATATTGAATATTTAATAAAAGAACTGGTTGAAATAACGTTGTCTTAGGGGAATTCTCTCTGAAAAGGAACAATCTTTAAGGCGGCCTATTTATTTGTGGTGCATTGGCTATCGGCTCGGAACGAGAAATCGGGGAGCCGAGTTCATTGCATTCACTTACGCGCAAATACCTTTGGGAAAGGTATTAATCCATCTATTCCTTCCAGTTATGGGTTAAATAACAGGACAAATTGGGTTCTATAGCCTTGGTTGGCAACCAGTCTACCGCAGAAAGCAATGGCAACCTACTGCGGGATAATCTTCTGCCCAGTCAGTCATGTCTCTTTCGAGACATGATCTCCCAAGCGTGTATCACGTATGGCACTTAACTGACTGATTTAAAACTGAAGTGTATATAAAATATTCCGATAAAAGAATTCATAGATTCACCTCCAAAGTTAATGAATTTTTCCTCGGTCCATGGCATATCCTTTCTTAAAACTGGAATTCAGTAAAAACTTTTGAAAGATATTGTGTTGATAAACTGACAAGCATGAGTGAATGCATAAATTCTTTTCTACTTCGTTGACTTAGGTGGTAGAATCATGATTATAAACATGTTACCGGGAGCAATATTTAACAAAATAACATAATAGATAATTACAATGACTAGAATTTTACAATATTAAAGTAAAAAGTTAATAGGATGACTATGAAGGAGAGATGCTAGAGCTGTGAAACCTCGCATGCATTCATTTTAAAGGACTAGAAATATTATTTTGGCCAGAAAAATAGCGTTTCCTTAAAAACTGAAGATAATTTAATCAGATGAAGATGTATTGAAAGTGTTATGATCTATGTGCCCCCCTCTGGTTAATATACAAATAAAAAGTTAATAGGCTGACTATGAAGGAGAGATGCTAGAGCTGTGAAACCTCGAATGCATTTATTTTAAATCTTCTTATTAATAGCTGCCTTGTTTCTTAACAGGTAAGCTAACATCTGACAGTGCAAAAAAAGCTTCAAATGTAATTAGTAATGACTTGTGTTGAAAATGGACAAAAATTGGCATCAGGGTATTATCAAGTACCTGCCGAAAAAGAGTTTAGCCGCCAAAGACATTCACACTGACATGGTTGCTGCATTAGACACTCCAGCTTTATCAACAGTTTAAAGAAGAGCAGCTGAATTTAGGTCGAGAAGGGATTTCCTTGAAGATGACTCAATGTTTAGATGCTCTTCAACTGCCACCTGCATTAATCGTGTTCATCACATCGTGATGGACGACAGGCCATTAACTATAAAATAGTCAATACAATGAGCATATCCCGTAAGAGAGTTGAGAATATTCTGTGCAATGAACTTGGTATGATGAAGGTTTCTACTCACTCAGTGCAATGTCTTTTGACACCTGATCAAAGGCGCTCAAGTTGATCATATTACCGTAAACTGACATTGCATTGTTTGAAGCAGATTGAGTTGGCTGCCTTGCACGTTTCCTAACCCAGGATGAGTGTTGAATTTATCACTTTTAAATCAAATACAAAGAGAAAATCCATGCAGTAGAAACAACCCACAACTTTCTCAGTCAATTAGTTGCCATACGTGATACACACTTGGGCGATCATGTTCCGAAAGAACCTTGACTGGCTGGGCAGATTTTCCACACTAGGTTGCCACTACTTTTTGCGGTATATTGGTTGCCAACCCACTTTTTCCCAACCCACTTTGTCCTGCTATTCAACTCTGGAGGGAGAAGAGACGGAATAATACATTTTCAAAGGGTTTTTAATCATAAGTCATTGTGTTATGGTGAAACACACCTATTCTATAGTGAATAGACTCTTCCACCTAATTTAAGTAGGAGTAGTAACAGGAACGAAGGTCAGTCGATGTTGGACGATAGTAGTCGACATTAAGCTGAATACGAAAGTAGTGAGCGACCTGGCAAGATTACACTGCGTAAGACATATTATATTAACTTCCTAACGTTTTGTACGTCGAACCTGTTAAGACCGATTTTAGCACAAATACTAGCCTCCACTGCAAAAATAACTCCACGACACAATGCAACAAATGCAACTGAATTTCGAACTCGGCTCTCTTTTTTCTCGTTCCGAGCCGATGTTCACTGCACCACAGCGGATCCTTTCACACCTGATCCAAAGAAAGTCCAAAGTCGTTGCAGGGAATGTGATAGTCTCAGTCTTTTGTGATGTAAGGCTTATTGATTATTTTCAAAAGGGTCTCATAAAAAATGCCAAACACATTTGTTCACATTGCATGAGAGTATCTTGGTCAGCCTGTAAACCTTTAAGAATAAAGACCTTTTTCAAAACAAAACTTTGAGTTGAAATTTTTAAAATCTAATAAAAAAGATACAGTAAAAATAAAGATAAATAAATAAAAAAAATCTAGCGTTTTGTCTTCAGTGTAAACCAAACCAAAATCTATGTTTTTGAATCTTGCAAAATTAAAAGTATGACTATATTTCCTACTAGCAATATAGCCCGGCGTTACTCGTGTGTAATGAAAGCTTTAAAATTAATCCATGGTCCTGGAGCTCAGACTCAGCCTAAATAATATTTGTGTGAAGTTTGGTGAGAATCGGATAAAAATTGTGGATTTGTATAAAGGACATACAGACAGATAAACAGACACACACACAAACATCTTGCCTTTTTATATATATATGTTGTGGTGGAATATCCTGTCCTACCCCGCAATGGGTATGGCCCGGGTCATAAAAGACCGCGACGGGAATCAAACTGTAGTAGAGGGTTAGAAGAGGAAAGCGAGCGAGCGACTGACTATACTTGACTCTACGTCATGGGAGTGACGGAAGCTTTTCTTCTCACGACGGACGCATACGTCCTATACAAAGACAGTGCCTTCATAAGTGTTATTCGTGTACATGTATTTGGTTTATTGTACTAACGTATAATAAATCTGTATTTATATATACTCAGTGTTAAGAGTATTTCTTAGACTATTCTTTTCTCTGTTTATCCTCCACCCCCCGGGATACAACAATATATATATATTATCGATTTTTTGCACTATTGTAAGAACTGCAACCTTGAAACTTCTGAATATCGTTTCTTAGGTCTTTGTCTATGAGTATATCAAATTTGATTCAAATCGGACCACTCCTACTATAACCCGATTTTTTCGATTATCGATTTTCGATATTTATCGGGGGTACCTCAACACAAAACCTAGCTAAGAACACTCGCAGACGATTATAGTACAACAGTGTAAATTTTCAAGAAAATCGGTTCAGCCGTTTCGGAGTCTATAGGTAATGGACACACACACACACACACACACACACACACACGCACACACACACACACACACACACAGTTCCATTTATAAATAAGTTTAGATTGTTTATGAAAACGAGAGGATTCGGCATTAGATAAACTGTGAAATGTTGATATATATCATAAACCAAACCAAACTAAAAACAAATTTGCAGATTGAAAAAAAAAACAAAACAAAAACTTTGAGAGTTTTGGAGATTAACAAAGATGGCCGACCAAGAAGCATGCTCCAGGATTGAACAGAGGTCAGTTATCAAGTTTTTGGTTGCTGAAGGGTGCAAACCAGTTGAAATGTTAACTGTGTATAGCGCCACATTTTTCAGTCAAAAAATGTCTACAAGTGGGCTAAATTGTTTAAAGATGGACGAAACAGTGTTAAGGATGAAGACAGGCCTGGGAGGCCTACAGAAGTAAGGTCTCTCGAGGTGATCGAATCAGTCAATGAACTCATTCAGTCTGACAGAAGGGTGATAGTGGATGATATTGCAAGGACTTTGAGCCTATCGGTTGGGACAACACACAAAATTGTCCATGATGACTTTGCCTACTCGAAGGTCAGCTGCCGGTGGGTGTCAAAGATGCAGATCATCAACAAACTGGGCTGGGAACTGCTTCCTCATCTCCCTTACAGCCCAGACCTTGCCTCTTCAGACTTTCACCTGTTTGGTCCCTCGAAAGCGTTCACGAGGGGCACAAAGTTTGAAAGTGACGATGAAGTCAAAAGTGCTGTGAGCAATTGGCTGAGACATCAGTCCAAATCTTTTTACACTGAAGGAATACGGAAGCTTGTGCACAGATGAGAAAAGTGTGTGACACTGCTTGGAGACTGCGTTGAAAAAAAAAAGTAAGCTTCTATCTCTAGTAGAAGTACTTATACCGAAAAATTCACCTTATTTTTTGAATGACCCTCGTAGAAGTCCTTATACCGAAACATTCACCTTATTTATTGAATGACCCTCGTATTTCAACGGTAAAAGGGTGGAAACTATATGCAAATCTAGTAACACACTTAAATTCATGTGGTCTGGCAACCAGGAAAAAAAACTCGTCAGAGTAGTTGCCATAAAAAATATTTGTAGAAAAGACAGAGGGAATCCACTTCACGTCGGTGAGAAAGTGGTTGAAGGCGGGTTGCCACTTTAGGATCAATTATATTGTAGCTCATCCTTTGGTCCTTGTCGAGAATAACAGAAGCACCCGATCAGACATGGCAACAGTATTCAAAGCACGGACGAATGATAGATTTATAAATGTGCAAAATGGATTCTGACGAGAAAAACTTCCTGGTCCCATAGTGACCCAGCCTTCCATCAGTAGATGCATCTATAGTTTGATTGTAGAATTCTATAGATTCGATGTATTAAGCGATAGAAAGAATAGAAGAATGTCGAAGGCCATAGTCGCCTACGTCCCGAAGGGATACAGCACATAAAAAAGAAGATTCCTTGGCGTTCTTGATATTTTTGCAACCTGATCTTACTTTTGCAATCTGAATTCCTTGTAAGGCCTGTTCTCTTTTAAGAACGTCTGATAATTTCATATTGTAGAACCATGGGATGACACTTGCTGCAAAAGAAAACAAAACAAGCAACAACAACAACAACAACAACAACAAAAAGACAAAAAGATCCTATCCCATCATTGAAGAGCGTTATTAGTTCTAGGTAAATTAGCATTGGCCCTCTCAAATCAAGATCACATAAGTGTTTCAAACAGGTATTTCGAATAATTATCATTTAGTATAATTGTCCTTTCGATTAATTTTCATTTAAACAATTTACAATTCGAATAAATTGTTTTTGAATAATTATTTTCGAAAAATCATTTTTGAACAATTTCCTATAATACTCTACCTTTAGGTGTATATTAAAGTGAGATGATTTTCAAAGTAATTTTACCTGGGGTAAACTATGTTGCACGGAGGGGGGTGTTGGTGGTTAACTTTTTACGCTTTTACATATTTTCTCCGTGTCATAAGGTCACTTTCACTGGATTTGTATTGGCTGCGTTCGTGACTAGAAACCAACCAGAGTTCGCAACATGAACAAATAAACGCCTTTTTTTTTGTGATCAAATTGAGCTTTTGTGGGATGCTTTTAGAAAGACGACATTCCTGGTCTTAGTTTATTTTGCGGAATTAGAACAACGCTGATCAGATTACATAAAGGGTGGGCTGAAAAGTTCATAGGTTGACTATGAAGGAGTGATGCTAGAGCTGAAGAAATCTTACATGTATTCATTTTTGACTAGCAGTATAGTCCGGCGTTGCTCGGGTGTAATGAAATCTTTAAAACTAATCCATGGTCCTGGAGCTCAGACTCTTTCGACGTTGGCATGAAAGACTAAAAAGCAATAGTTGTTTCCAGTTAAAGCGAAACCGTAGACTGAAAGAAAAATGAATGGATGTAAGTTAAATTTTGATTTCCTGGTTTCGATATCCAATTTTCTGCACTATTGTAAGAACTGCAACCTTTAAACTTCTGAATATCGTTTCTTATGTCTCTGTCTATGAGTGTATCAAATTTGATTAAAATCGAACCACTCCTTCTATAACCCGATTTTTTCGATTATCGATTTTCGATATTTATCGGGGGTACCTCGATACAAAACCTAGCTAAGAACACTCGCAGACGCTTATAGTACAACTGTGTAAATTTTCAAGAAAATCGGTTCAGCCGTTTCGGAGTCTATAGGTAACGGACACACACACACACACACACACACACACACACATGCACAGACAAAGTTCCATTTATAAATAAGTTTAGATAGATCCTGTCTCTGGCTTATTAGGTAGTGAACTCAAATTTTTAATTTTATTCTTTTAAATCCTGACCATTCACAATTCTTTTTCTCCTAAAATTTTAATCCTTACCTCACAGTTTTTGTGACTAAATAATCAAATTTGAAAAAAAAAGTTACTTTAGTGATTTTTATTCATTTATCATCAAAAATGTACCATAACACATTTTTCCGCGAGGGGCACGCCTCAGAGGTTAATATACCACAAAATCTATCAAGAATAATAAGTTATTATTATTATTATTATTGAATAAAGGTATAGCAAGAACATGTATCACAGCCAAATGTACGGGACAGGTTGACAAGGTTTGCTAAAAGCAGTGCAAGTTGGGTCCAGTACATTCAGGTAGGATAATCCAATCTGCTCAGATGGTCTCCGATTGTTTTTAAGCCGCTTTTTCAGCCTTATCATGCAGATTTAATACGTGTTTGGCCTTTAAGCGCAAATCCCTTCAAAGATTCTCGAAATATTATTATCTGCTCAGTTACGAATTCTGACGAAAACAAAGCCATTTCTAAAGAAGTAGTGAAATTTTTAAATTCATTAACCCGACAGATTTTATCATTTAAATGTTATTTTCAGTGCTTCATTCGCGGTTAAAGCCACCAATCAGTTTTGCTCCATCGGTGACCCCCCCCACCCCGGTGGCTGATTTGGTTTCAAGAACCCCGGATCTAAAGACGGTTTCTCTTGCTAGGGGGACGGATGTTCGAATTTTGCCAGCGGTCGCATCTTTTCTTTAATAAGATTTCTCGAATATTCAGGCCGGTAGAAGAAAAGATATAAATATTCTTCTTCTTTTATGTGCCCTGTCCTTTCAGGACGTAGGCGATCATCTCCCTGTCCCTGGTGGCTCTTAGCACGCCTTCTCCTGTTACACCATGCAACCCTCGTTCCGTCATCCACCTGATCAGGTCCTTCAAATATGTTATCCGCTGCTTTCCCCTGTCTCCTTTTCCCCTCTATCTGGCCTGTTAGTAACAAGTTCTCCAAGCCCTCTTTCCTCATCTCATGTCCCAGAAACTTTAGTTGTCTCTTCCTGATGCTCAGTATTAATTTCTTTTTTGTCTCCATCCTTTCCAAAACCTCACCATTGCTCACATGCTAGGTCCATGATATCTGCAGCATCCTTCTGTAGAACCACATTTCAACTGCTTCAAGTTTTTCCTTCATCTTCGATGATATTGTCCAACATTTACTGCCATATTGAAGAACCGACATCACATAGCAATCCAGTACACTCTTCTTTGTTTTTCTAGTGAAATTGTCCTGTTTCTTAATACTTTATTCAACATCTGGAATGCTTATACTCTTTAATAAATAAAAGAAGCGTCTGCTCAAATACGAGTATTCACGAAAAATAACGTTTACAGTGATAAATCCAAGTCCGATATAGCTATCATGACAACTAGTCTGGTAAGGTTAGAGCGGTTACATGGATTATGGCCAAATGTGCGCGATACACCTAGAGATCATTGATAAAAATAGCGCATGACCTTTCAAATGGACTCCAGTTAGGAATAAAACTTCCAGCACGTGACTAAAATTGTCCCAACTATAAGCATACATGAGCAGAAGGCGGTATGTCAAGCCTAAAGCTGTGTTACGGGGGAAAGAGGGGATCATTTTTTATTTACCCATTTATATATAATCGATTACTGCTTGCTTTCGAGAACAACCGTCTGCAATTGTGCTGAGTGTACCTTATTTACAGTTTCCGTGAGAGAGCGAATATCTTGCAGGGTCAACAATTGAACAAGGCGAGGACACTCACCCACTCTGTCATAGCGGCTTACGCTTTCGTGCAAACATCATCGACAGACAGCTTGCGAACAGTTTGGTCTATCCAATTTCCCTCACAAGGCTTGGACAAACACGTGCTAACGTTTCCAGACCCTTTCCAAGGCTACTTCATGGTGGGATCGTCTCCGCTGGTTGATTTTATAAAGAAATATTCTCCTTGGAATACTGACCTTGTTGAGATTCGAAGGTATCTTTCGTATTAAATACTTGGCTTTAGATTTGCGCTGGACAATGTTGCACTTAACTGGGATGTGTGTTGTAGTACAGTAGATATCGGCTTGGAACGAGAAATCGGATAGCCGAATTTGTTGCATTCACTTACGCGAAAATACGATTAGAAAATGTATTAATCTGTCTCTCCCCTCCAGCTATTGGTTAAATAACAGAATAGATTGGGTTTTATAGCCCTGATTGGCAACCAGTCTGCTTTAGAAAGTAATGGCGGCCTACTACAGGAAAATCTTCTGTCCAGTCGGTTATGTCATAGCACATATGAAATTTAATTGAAATAATAATAATAATAATAATAATAATAATAATAATAATAATAATGGATAATTTAGTCTTGTGTTGGTCAAATCAGTTAATGTGAAATACTCACACAACACTGATGTTCAGACACTTTGCCGTTAAGGAATAAAATATTAATTAATAAGAACTCTTTTCCCTGAGGAAATAGTTAACATTCTAATCACCTAGTGAGGTCGAGTCTCACTAGGTGGCCCTTAGCAGTGACCTTGACAGATACTTACCTGATGCGTCAGATGGGGGTCACCATCCCTCAGTTGCGTCTCTCTCCTCGGGCAGAGTGCAGCTCCGTTGTATCTCTGTCCTCGGACAGACATGCATCTGAGAAAAAAATATATATATATATACTGAGAAGTGCCCGGTCCCAGGGAACAGTGTCCCGGAGAACAGTGTCTTAAGGCATGCCACGCCATTGCACAAGAGAGGTAGACCGGTGGTCGCCATCGGGGCCAGCGAGACCGACGGTTGAGCAATTTTTGTCCCTGACTCTTGAGTACGCATTAGGATTTTCCACAGTAAACTCCACTTCGTGTCACATCAGTGAGGTTACGATTCTAGTTTTGTGATTAGCGAATATTGACACTGGCCGATTCACTGTATAACAGTTCTAAGTTCAATAATCTCACAGACAAACACGAGTGTAATGAAGTATGCTGCACAGCCAAGTTTACTGAATGCCAACAATAAATAACTCTCACTAAGTATTCAGTTTAGTAAATATCAACATTAGATATTTCATCATTAATGGCAAATCATCACAAGTATAATGCAGTCAATCCTCATTGCTTTGTAACCTTGCTTTGTACGAAGCTAAATTTATAGAAGAATCAACAATATTATTGGTCTTGACCTGATATCGCGGCTTCAGTCACTTTTCTACCACCGGTAAATTGTTTCCATGTGCCTTTTCTATAAATCATTGCATGGTAATTGTTCAGATGAGTTCTTGGCTATAGTATCTAGACTTTATAAATATATGCATAGCACTAGTACGGTCATATCACGCCGAAAACACCAGTTCTCTTCCGATCACCGAAGTTAAGCAGCGTCGAGCGTGGTCAGTACTTGGATGGGTGACCGCATCGGAATACCAGTTTCTGTAAGCGTTTGTTTTGGTGCAATCGGGGAGCCGAGTTCGAATTCTAGTCGAATTTCTTGCATTCACTTACGTGCAAATACCCTTGGAAAAGGTATTAATCCGTCTCTTCTCTCCAGTTATGGGTTAAATAACAGGACAGATTGGGTTCTATAGCTTTGGTTGGCAACCAGTCTACCACAGAAAGCAATGGCAATCTACTGCGGGATAATCTTCTGCCCAGTCAGTCATGTCTCTTTCAAGATATGATCGCCCAAAGCGTGTATCACGTATAGCATTTGACTGACTGATTAGATTGGCAACAAACTCTCATCAGTTTTATTGGCAATATGTAACCGCATGTTCTATGCTAACAGTTTCTTTTATAGCACTTTTTGCTTGTAAAACTCACTTCCAGCTTTATGATTTTTAACCAACTTAGATCTTAGATTTAAATGCAATGTCAATCCTTATATATTGTCTTCCTGATTACTCTTCTATTGTTTTCGCTCTATAATAATGTTTCTCTTTTCTAATTTTCCCTACCTAGTAACCCCCATGTGTCTTAGTGGTTTTACTGCCTAATTTGGGGTGAATTCGAGTAAAAAAAATAATAATTAAGGCGCTCCGCTGTGGAGTATTGGTTAGCAATCTAGTCGCGCAGATGATTATTTTTTAAACACTTTCGGCGGACCTCAAATGGAATGAGTATATCGAATCCATTGCCAAATCTGCTGCTATGAAAGTCGGCTCTCTATGCAGGGCCCGGAAGTTTTTCCCACCTGAATCTATCCTGCACATATACAAATCTACCATCCGCCCGTGTATTGAATATTGCTGCCATATCTGGTCGTGTGCACCTGCTGCTCTCCTTGGGCTTCTTGACAAAATACAAAGGAGGATCTGTCACGTGGTTGATACTGACTTGGCAGACCGGCTGCAACCACTCTCTCACCGGCGTGATGTGGCTTCTCTGTGCCTCTTCTACAAGTACTTTCATGGCTTCTTCTCCGATGAACTTAGATCACTGGTGCCGCCTAAGCACGAATTTACACGAGATACTAGATTAGCAACTAGGCCCCACCCTTTTACAGTTAAACAGATAAGATGTGACCGTAAATTCTACTCCAACAGCTTCTTTTCTCGCGCCTGTGGAACTCCCTTCCACAAGTCTGCTTTCCCGACAGCTACAATCTCCAGGTGTTTAAATGTAGGGTCAATAGACACCTCCTATCACACTAACTCCCAACTATTCTCAGAACACTCTCATCTACCCAACCCTCATTCTTGGTATCCTTACCCGCCTATCACCCACCCTCTGACATTTCCTATATTTAACCATCCTTTCTCTACTCTATGTAGCCCCCTGCGCAGTAGTGGCAGTGACATGCCTTGCTCGGGGTGAAACGCTTATAAAAAAATGTTATCAATCCTCATTGGGTTCTCAAATTTCTTGTGAAGGACTAAACTTAGCTAACCGTCGAAGATTGATTTTTTAAGAAAGAAAATCTGGAGTTTTTATTTGATAAACTTAGCTTAGTTTGGCACAAGACCACAAGTATGAGACACCTAGTGAGGACATAACTTGCGATTCAGTAGTAATGACAATCATTGTCTCACTCTATAGTGAACATCTGAAGTGGCTTAAGGGGACTGTGTTTATGCATTTTAAATTTGTTAAATTCAAGTTAGGAAATGCGTCTTGAACTCTAATCCAAAATTCGGACCAAAATGACCTGTTTCAGAATAAAAGCACAGAATAACATATCAGGTAGTATTTACGCATCCTCCCTGGTAGGGTGGGTATAGCATAAGGCCATTTTGTAAAGGGCTCCATAGCACGCGCTCACGTGGGAATAGTGACATCTAAGCTCGTACGTATGAGGTGAGTTTAAAAATTATCCAAACATTGGTTATCTTGGGACAAAGACATAAGAAACGATATTCAGAAGTTTCAAGGTTGCAGTTCTTACAATAGTGCAGAAAATCGATAATATATATCTATAAAAGGCAAGATGTTTGTGTGTGTGACTGTTTATCTGTCTGTATGTCCTTTATACAAATCCACAATTTTTATCTGATTCTCACCAAACTTCACACAAATATTCTTTAGGCTGAGTCTGACCTCCAGGACCATGGATTAGTTTTAAAGCTTTCATTACACCCGAGCAACGCCAGGCTATACTGCTAGTTCATTATAAAACAACTCCTATTCATTCTTCATGTCTTTCTGGCAAGCCATCATATCATCCAGATATGTTAGTTTCCCTACAGTCTGATCTTAACTTGGGGAACCCAGTTAAGATTTTTCTGGTTATAGAAGTAATAGAGAATTACGGCCATATATCGTTGAAACACCAGTTCCCGTACAATTATCTAAGTTTAGAAACATCGTGTCTGGTCAGTGCTTAGATGAGAATAGCAGGTGTTGTAAGCTTGGTAATGCGTGTGCTAATGGCTGTGGTGCAGTGGATATCGGCTCGGAAAGAGAAAGCGGTGAGCCGTGTTCGAATTCCACTTGAATACCCTGCATTCACTTAAGCACTGGTACCCTTGGGAAAGGTATTTAATCCGTCCCTTCCCTCCAGTTATGGGTTAAATAACAAGGGTAGGACTTGGGGACCCTGCCCTTAAAAACAAATCCCAGTGAATCTTGATACTCAAAAAGAAAAATGTATTACTAGACATAAAAACAACAATAAATTGTTGAAAGAAAACAGTATTACCAGCAATAAATAAATAAAGTTTAGTTGGCAATAAATGACCCACCGAGGTTGATTTGCCATAAAAACAAAACAACCAACTTATGCACAAATATCCTTGGGAAAGGTATGAATCTACCTATTGACCTGAAGCTGTAGGTTAATCAGTAAAAATTGCATCACTAAATCATTATTATCTCAAAATAATTTTTAGAATCTAAAAATATTTTCTAGTTTTAAATGATCTTTAAAATGTTGATAAGCCGTAAAAAACGAATCAATCATGAGAAGTAATAGTCTTTGAAATGAACTTGCTCAATCTTTTTCCACGACAATGGAGCGAAGACAATATTCCATATTGGAATGAATCTGCTTGAAATTTCAAGGTGTTTTCATTTTTTTTGCCTCCCCTTTCCCCGTATTTTGATTTTTGTTTTAATCATTTCACCCCAAGCAAGGCATTCCACTGCCACTATTGCGCATGGGGTTACATAGGGGAAGGTGCAGAGAAACAGTGGTTAGATACAGGAAATGTCAGAAGGAGGGTGATAGATGGGTAAGGATACCGAGGAGATTGTAGCCGTCGGGGAAGCAATCATGCGGAAGGGAATTCCACAGTCGTGAAGTGCGAGAAAAGGAACTGTTGGAGTAGAAATTGCGGTTGCATTTTATCGGTTTCACTGTAAAAGGGTGGGATCTAGTTGCTAATCTAGTAGAAAGATGTATTTCGTTTGTTAAACCAGTTTATTGAGTGTGTCTGCTGGATGTTACAATGAAGGTAAAAGCCTTTCATTTCAGTAGAGTACAGGTGTCCAATTTCTGGAGCAAGAAGCGAGATTTTTCAGAAGCTCGCTCCATTTGTGATATTGCTCTAGAAAATGACTGAAATTCCGTCGTTACGAAAGACATTAACTTCCTTCAAATGTAAACATATATCTTGAATTTGTTGCCAAATTTGATTTGATCGATTAATTGAACATCAGATATAGATAGAAAGAACTTGAACAGGTAAGGCAATCCGGGTTTGGTGCGAAGACTCAAACGTGAAACCGTATTGATTGTAAAAGCTTCAGAAAATGTATAATCGCTTTTTTTTACAGAAAATTTTAAATAGTAATAATACAATATTCTACTAGACATAAAGTGAAGGATCTGTTTTTTTTATTGTTTTAAAGTAATAAAATGCTCACCAGTAACCAATGTTGTAATTAGGAAAGAGATAGACTGAAATTATGTATGGCGTATCATGTCTGGAGGTAAACGATACTCATTAACACTTGTGGCTTGAAGTAAAATGACTAGTCTGGGGAAACATTACTGAATAATCAGACGTCTGTAAGAATCAGCGCAAATATTAGGACATAAAGAAGGCTGAAAAAATAAAAAAGCCGATAAATAAATATGATATCGGGGCCGTTAATAAATAAAAAATAGACGGGACAGTATGGCTTTAACAGAAGCTGCAGTAGAAAAGTAAAAACAAGGTGAGCAATAACTGAGCAGTACTAAAAACAAGAACTAAACGAGAAATCCTAAGACATAGTCAGCAGAATGAGAACAATCTAGTAGATTAAATAAAAGGTTGTTTGAAATTTCCCAAATATCACCCGAATGGACAAGTATCTGATGACGGCCAGAGAGTGCAACAGTCGAAACATTGTAGTAAAAAACAAAAAACAAAAAAAAACAATGAAAAACAGTAGTCCACTTGTAAATAACGATATCCTAGAAATTCAAACAAAAATAATACATATCAATATAATAATAACCTGAAAAATAAATTAAAGATTAAATGCAAATTTTCTAATATCAGTCAGGATTTAACAAAATATGCCATGAACAGATTTTGGTAGTAGTAATGTGTGAGCGCAGACGTTTTAAAAAACAGGGAAAAAAAAGCGCCTTTGATGAACAATGAAAGACTTAAGCAGTGATGGAGTGGACCAATCAAATCAATGTTTATTTCTCCTCCCATTTGGTTGTTAAGAGATGGAAATACTTGTTACATTTTTGTGAACAATCACCACTTCTGGATACGGGAACAAGAAAGAAATCCTTCTTGCTTTCACCGGGAGAGGCTGCGAAATTTATTTGTTGAAAAGTAGCATGTAAGTACACTATTCATTTGTTTTCCATCAATATTTACGAATTTGGGCTGTTCAGTTTCTACGTTTTTAAAATATATTTTTGGAACAACCGAAAATAATTTTTCCTTTTTCAGTTTTGCTGAAAACTTATTTTTATTATATATATATATATATATATATATAAAAAATGTAAATAATTTAATAGCTTAAACAATTATTACAACAATTTTAAATGAGAAATGTAAGTTTTTATTCTTTAACGCTGTTACATATGGGTTTTTTTGTTGTTGTTATGAATAAATAACAACCAGTTGAATTCGTGGCAATTCCACTGTTATTGACAAATACATTTTTCTATTGTCGTCTGCTTTTGCTTGTTGTTGTTGTTGTTGTTGTTGTTGTTCTTCTTCTTCTTCTTCTTCTTCTTCTTCTTCTTCTTCTTCTTCTTCTTCTTCTTCTTCTTCTTCTTCTTCTTCTTCTTCTTCTTCTTCTTCTTCTTCTTCTTCTTCTTCTTCTTCTTCTTCTTCTTCTTCTTCTTCTTCTTCTTCTTCTTCTTCTTCTTCTTCTTCTTCTTCTTCTTCTTCTTCTTCTTCTTCTTCTTCTTCTTCTTCTTCTTCTTCTTCTTCTTCTTCTTCTTCTTCTTCTTCTTCTTCTTCTTCTTCTTCTTCTTCTTCTTCTTCTTCTTCTTCTTCTTCTTCTTCTTCTTCTTCTTCTTCTTCTTCTTCTTCTTCTTCTTCTTCTTATTATTATTATTATTATTATTATTATTATTGGGTGAGGGTGTAGGGCGTATTAAAGTGGTGCTGGCGTACTAACATACGACGAACAATTTTCTAAAGAAATAATGTTTGTTTTTAATTTATTAATCCGTCAGATTATTATCACTTTAAAGTTTAAACGTTTGCTGTATAGTCATATTTGAGTAGACACTCCGTTTATTTATAAAAACACTGTATTGATTTTCGTTTACCGAACTGAATATTCGAGAAATCTTAAATCCTACCGGATAACGCATATTTTTTATAAATAAATCAGGCCGGTAGGGGTGGGATCAAAGTTAGTACGCACCAGATCTGCATATAATGGCTATATACTTATCGAAAAATATTGTTTAAACGAGCAGTTGCTTCTTAATTATACTAAATTTAAATTGCACCATCATGTAGCTCTGAATGATATTGTATACAGAGCTGGTGTGTACGACCCGGGAAACTCCTGACCGGGGAGACAGCCTTATTAAAAGCATCGGAAAGTGCTTTGTGACTCTCGCTATCTTATCAAGATTTGCTTTGTTTAACTGACATTTATATTACGTTACAAACGAAACTTTATATTACGTTACAAACGAAACTAAACCCAACTGACCATTAAAGGCAGACAATTTTTCGCTTGTTTTGATGTCCAAATCTGTGAATTTGTTTTGCTCATAGATTCGGACAGGGGGCATGAAATTGAAAATAAACCCAAGTATTTAAAGCATCTAGAAGCAAACATGACTAAAATCTGTTAGAATACTGAGAAGGGTGCTGGAGTGTTGAAGAGACTTATAGTCACTTGATCTACAGTGAAAGCTACCAGATACGTAAAAATAATAATTTGATACTGGATGTCGGTGTTCCAGCAGACTAACTGAAAGTGAGGTAAAACCTGGAAAAAATATCTAGCTCTTCCTTACAAGGCTCAAGAGTCATTCATGGCAGAGGGTTACTGAGCGAGGTGTGTAATATGGTTGTAAGAGGATATAGAAGGAATGGAGATAAGGAAAATAGCAATTGGTCTTTGACAAAGAGAGATCCTAGATATGACGGTAACCTGCATCCGGCAGCAAGGCCTCTGATTGGGAGGTTGTGAGGAGCATAGAACCACCTCTTAATTGCTGTTGTTCACAGATCCACCCTGACCCGGTGTAGTAGCACTTGTTAGGATCCCAACTATGGGCAAATAGTTAACACCTCAAACTAGGGTCAAAACACTGTGAAAGTATAAAAATAGACTTTTATAGAAAAATACACATTTTTTTGAAGGAAAGATCTTACCAACAATAGTACATTTTTGAAGGAAAAATATTACAAAATATACAAAACAATACAAAACTAGAAGACATCTTCAGTTTTTTAAAATAAAAAAATTAAATATTTTTTTTTATCAAAATCTGAAAATAGACTTTTATAGAAAAATACACATTTTTTTGAAGGAAAGATCTTACCAACAATAGTACATTTTTGAAGGAAAAATATTACAAAATATACAAAACAATACAAAACTAGAAGACATCTTCAGTTTTTTAAAATAAAAAAATTAAATTTTTTTTTTTATCAAAATCTGACTAAATCAACCTTCTCACTATAACCTATCGCCCGGTTTACACTCTACCCACGTCTATTGAACATGTGAAGAGGCTCATCCCTTGTTTCCTGTTTAGGATGTGGTTTCCGGTTTTCTCTTTTCCAATCTTTACACACCTATGTAGCCCCCTGCACATCAGTGGCGTTACCGCCTTGCTTGGGGTGATATGATTTAAAAAAACCAAAAAAAAAAAACCCCAAAAAACTGAACATAAAAAACAAACAAACCTTCAAATCCCACCGTTTTGACATTAAATAACCCACAGAGGTTGATATGTCGTTAAACAAAACTCAGTTATAATTACAATTGACAAAGAGGTTAAGATTGTAGTGCTCAGAGAAGCACTTCTGTAGGAGTCCGTTCTACAAAGTATCAGATCGTATTGAGACATTCCAGAAAAGTTTGACAAAAGTGGTTGGAAGAATTGGAAATTTCATTAATAATCAAATACAATCCTTCCATTGTTTCTACATTTAGCTAGTATACTAGAAAGAGTACTGGAATATTGGGAAGATGTGTTGTCACTTGATCTATAGTTAAATGTTGCAACCGCTGTGTCAATTCTCTTAATTTGGAAGGAAAGTTATGACGTGCTGAGAGACAAGCCTACGTAGGGTAGGTGAATATCTCCTCTAATCACCCGTCTCCCCACCAATTACCAACACAATCATTCATTCTTTTTGCAATCACCTCACATTTCAAATTCACACTGTCCTCAGGCAAAAAAAAATCGACCACTGCCCCAAATTCCTTCTTTCTGTTCTCTTTTATCATCGTCGTATCAAAAAGACGAGCTCATTGTGTGTGTGTGTGTAAGAGAGAGAGAGAGAGAGAGAGAGAGAGAGAGAGAGAGAGAGAGAGAGAGAGAGAGAGCAAATACACACGAAACTATAATGGCTTCACACAATCCGGTTTTGAAGAGGGAGACAAAAATGTGGGGGACCCCTGAAATTTACCTTGGCCCAACACCTGACTGTAGTACGGATTCGTCTCGGCGCACGGCATATTTAGATGATGTCAGATGAGCTGAATCTTCTTTTATGTACCGTGTCCCTTTAGGACGTAGGCAACCATGACTCCCCACAACTTTCTATCCCCGTAGCGCTTAATAAATTTTTATCTTTGTTATTTCTGCTAAACCCTGTTCCGCCATCAATTTACTTAAGTAATGCATTGCTTTCCTCTGGCTCTCTTGCCTTCAAGCAGTCCTGTAACTATCAGATTTTTCAAACCCTCTTTTCTCCTCTTGTCTCTTTCTGATATTATGCATAATTTTATTTTTGTTTCCATTTTTTCTAAAATTTCGTCGTTGCTCATATATTCCGTTCATAGTATCCTCAGCATCCTTCTGTAGAATCACATTTCTGTTGCTTGAAGTTTCCCCTTCATCTTTGAGGAGATCGTCCAGCACTGACTGCCATACAGAAATAGATATCACGTAACGATTTCTTGATTCTAACGAATTTTTTTTTATTTCCTCGTACACTGCTTAGCTTTTGGAAGGCATCTTTGAGTATCTCAATAGGCATTTAATGTCGTACATTCCGTCCTCTGTTAAAACACTTTGCAGATATTTAAATTTCCGCACTTGTTTGATTTTGATATTTCCGGTTTGGAGCCCATCCTTTTGCTAACAATCATGGACTTCATGTCTTCTTGCAACTGATGCTTAGTCCTTTTTTCTCGCTTTTCTTTACTTCAGCTCCTTCTTTTGCTGGGCCAATCATGTATTCTGTCTTCATGTTCATTGTCTTGGTGTCCTTTTTTCTCAGCTTTTCTTTACTTGACCTCTTCCTTTTGCTAACAATCACATTCTGTCTTCTTGCACTGATATTTAAATTTTTTCTCCTGCCTTCTTTACTTGGCCTCTTCCTTTCAATCAGCATCCTGTCTTCTTGCAATTGATGCCTATATCCTGCTCACTTTCCTTTACTTGGCCTCTTCCTTTGCTAAATAGTTCACATCCTGTCTTCTGCAATTGATGCTTTCTGGGTCCTTTTTCTCGTTTCTTTCTTTACTTGGCCTCTTCCTTTGCTAACAATCATGCATTCTTGTCTTCTTGCAATTGATGCTTTAGTCCTTTTTTCGCTTTTTTCTTTACTTGCCTCTTCTTTGCTAAATTTTAAATTCTACCTGTATTCTTGCACTGAAGCTTAGCTCCTTTTTTCTCGCTTTCTTTTCATTTGACCTCTTCCTTTTCATTAACAATCAAGTATTCGTATTCTTACAATTGATGCTTAGTCCCTTTTTCTCGCTTTTCCTTGGCCTCTTCCTTTGCTAACAATCATGTATTCTGTATTTCGCAATTGATGCTGGTCCTTTTTTTCTCGCTTTCTTTCTTTACTTGACCTCTTCCTTTATGCCAACAATCATGCATTCTGTCTTCTTGCAACTTGCTCTGAATTCTTCAGGCCTTTTCATTTGGCCTCTTCCTTTTGTTAACAATCATGTGATTTCATTTTCTTGCAATTGATGCTTAGTCCTTTTTTTTTCTCGCTTTTCTTTACTTGGCCTCTTCCTTTTGCTAACAATCACGATTCTGTCTTCTTGCAATTGATGCTTAGTCCTTTTTTTTTTCGCTTTTCTTTTACTTGCCTCTTCCTTTGCTTGTTGAACTGCCGCACTCGTCTTCTTGCAATTGATGCTTAGTCCTTTTTTCTCGCTTTTCTTTACTTGACTCTTCTTTTAAGGTCAACTTGAAGCATTCTAGTTCTCTTTGCAATTGATGCTTAGTCCTTTTTCGCTTTTCTTACTTGGTCTCTTCCTTCGCTAACAATCATGCATTCTGGTCTTCGCAATTACGCTAGTCCTTTTTTTTTCTGCTTTTTCTTACTTGGCTCTTCCTTTTACAACAATCATATTCATTTTCTTGCAATTATGTCATCTTTTTCGCTTTTCCTTACTTGGCTCTTCCTTGCTAACAATCATGCATTCGGTCTTCTTGCAATTGATGCTTGTGTCCCTTTTTCTCGCTTTTCTCTTTACTTGGCCTCTTCCTTTTAAGCAACAATCATGCATTCTAAACCTCATAATTAGTGCTTAGTCCTTTTTTCTCGCTTTTCTTTACTTGACCTCTTCTTTGCTAACAATCGCTATTCCAATCCAGCCATTCCATGCTTAGTCCTTTTTCGCTTTTCTTTACTTGGCCTTCTTCCTTTGCTAACAATCATGCATTCTGTATTTGCAATTGACAATAGTTCCTTTTTTCTCGCTTTTCTTTACTTCGACCTCTTCCTTTACAATAATCACGCATTCTGTCTTCTTGCAATTGATGCTTAGTCCTTTTTTCTGCCTTTCTTTACTTGGCCTCTTCCTTTTACAACAATCATGCATTCTGTCTTTCGCAATTGATGTGGCTAGTCCTTTTTTTCTCGCTTTTCTTTACTTCATTTCTTCTTTGCTAACAATCAAGTATTCTGTCTTCTTGCACCGATGCTTAGTCCTTTTTTTCTCGCTTTTCTTTACTTGGCCTCTTCTTTTGCTAACAATCATGACATTCTGTCTTCTTTTGCAATTGATGCTTGGCTCTTTCAGCTTTTCTTTACTTGGCTCTCTCCTGCTAACAATCATGCATTCTGTCTTCTTGCAATTGACAAGTTAGTCCTTTTTTCCTCTGGCTTTTCTTTACTTGACTCTTCCTTTACACAATCATGCATTCTGTCTTCTTGCAATTGATGCTGGTCCTTTTTCTCGCTTTCTTTTCACCCACCTTCTCAATAATCATGGTACTGGCCCTTTGCAATTGATGCTTAGTCCTTTTTCCTTGCTTTTTTTTTTACTTGACCTCTTCCTTTTGGCTAACAATCATGCATTCTGTCTTCTTGCAATTGATGTTTAGTCCTTTTTTTCTTTGCTTTTCTTTACTTGACCTCTTCCTTTTGCTAACAACCATGCATTCTGTCTCTTTGCAATTGATCCTCAGTCCTTTTTTCTCGCTTTTCTTTACTTGGCCTCGTCCTTTTGCTAACAATCATGCATTGTCTTCTTGCAATTGATGCTTAGTCCTTTTTTCCCGCTTTTCTTTACTTGGCCTCTTCCTTTTGCTAACAATCATGCATTCTGTCTTCATGCAATTGATCCTCAGTCCTTTTTTCTCGCTTTTCTTTACTTGACCTCTTCCTTTTGCTAACAACCATGCATTCTGTCTTTTTGCAATTGATCCTCAGTCCTTTTTTCTCGCTTTTCTTTACTTGGCCTCGTCCTTTTGCTAATAATCATGCATTGTCTTCTTGCAATTGATGCTTAGTCCTTTTTTCCCGCTTTTCTTTACTTGGCCTCTTCCTTTTCCTAACAATCATGCATTCTGTCTTCTAGCAATTGATGCTTAGTCCTTTTTTCTCACTTTTCTTTACTTGGCCTCTTCCTTTTGCTAACAATCATGCATTCTGTCTTCTTGCAATTGATGCTTAGTCCTTTTTTCTCGCTTTTCTTTACTTGGCCTCTTCCTTTTGCTAACAATCATGCATTCTGTCTTCTTGTAATTGATGCATAGTCCTTTTTTCTCTCTTTTCTTTACTTGGCCTCTTCCTTTTGCTAACAATCATGCATTCTGTCTTCTTGCAATTGATGCTTAGTTCTTTTTCTCTCTTTTCTTTACTTGGCCTCTTCCTTTTGCTAACAATCATGCATTCTGTCTTCTTGCAATTGATGCTTAGTCATTTTTTCTCTTTTCTTTACTTGGCCTCTTCCTTTTGCTAACAATCATGCATTCTGTCTTCTTGCAATTGATGCTTAGTCCCTTTTTCTCGCTTTTCTTTACTTGCCTTTCCTTTTGCTAACAATCATGCATTCTGTCTTCTGCAATTGATGCTTAGTCCTTTTTTCGCTTTTCTTTACTTGACCTCTTCCTTTTGCTAACAATCATGCATTCTGTCTTCTTGCAATTGATGCTTTAGTCCTTTGTTCTCGCTTTTCTTTATTGGCTTCTTCCTTTTTGCTAACAATCATGCATTCTGTCTTCTTGCAATTGATGCTTAGTCCTTTTTTCTCTCTTTCTTTACTTGTTCTTCCTTTGCTAACAATCATGCATTCTGTCTTCTTTGCAATTGATGCTTATTTCTTTTCTCTCTTTTCTTTACTTGGCCTCTTCCTTTGCTAACAACTTGCATTCTGCCTCTTGCAATTGATGCTAGTCCTCTTTTTCTCTCTTTTCTTTACTTGGCCTCTTCCTTTGCTAACAATCAAGCATTCTGTCTTCTTGCAATTGATGCTTAGTTCTTCTCTCGCTTTTTCTTTACTTGGCCTCTTCCTTTTGCTAACAATCATGCATTCTGTCTTCTTGCACTGATGCTTAGTCCTTTTTCTCTTTTCTTTACTTGGCCTCTTCCTTTGCTAACAATCATGCATTCTGTCTTCTTGCAATTGATGCTTACTTCTTTTTTTCGCTTTTCTGTACTTGGCTCTTCCTTTTGCTAACAATCATGCATTCTGTCTTCTTGCAATTGATGCTTAGTCCTTTTTTCTCGCTTTTCTTTACTTGGCCTCTTCCTTTGGTTAACAATCATGCATTCTGTCTTCTTGCAATTGATGCTTAGTCCTTTTTTCTGGCTTTTCTTTACTTGACCTCTTCCTTTTGCCAACAAATCATGCATTCTGGTCTTCGCAATTGATGCTTAGTCCTTTGTTCTCGATTTTCTTTACTGGCCTCTTCCTTTTGCTAACAATCATGCATTCTGTCTTCTTGCAATTGATGCTTAGTCCTTTTTCCTCGCTTTTTACTTGGCCTCTTCCTTTTGCTAACAATCATGCATTCTGTCTTCTTGCAATTGATGCTGGAATCTTTTCTCGCTTTTCTTTACTTGGCCTCTTCCTTTTGCTAACAATCATGCATTCTGTCTTCTCTTGCAATTGATGCTTAGTCCTTTTTCTCGCTTTTCTTTACTTGGCCTCTTCCTTTTGCTAACAATCATGCATTCTGTCTTCTTGCAATTGATGCTTAGTCCTTTTTTCTGGCTTTTCTTTACTTGGCCTCTTCCTTTTGCTAACAATCATGCATTCTGTCTTCTTGCAATTGATGCTTAGTCCCTTTTTCTTTGCTTTTTCTTTACTTGGCCTCTTCCCTTTGCTAACAATCATGCATTCTGTATTCTTGCAATTGATGCTTAGTCCTTTTTTCTCGCTTTTCTTTACTTGACCTCTTCCTTTTGCTAACAATCATGCATTCTGCCTTCTTGCAATTGATGCTTAGTCCTTTTTCCTCGTTTTTCTTTACTTGACCTCTTCCTTTGCTAACAATCATGTATTCTGCTCTTTGCAATTGATGCTTAGTCCTTTTTTCTCGCTTGTCTTTACTTGACTCCTTCCTTTGCTATCTAACCATGAATTCTGTCTCTTTGCAATTGATCCTCAGTCCTTTTTTCTCGCTTTCTTTACTTGGCCTCGTCCTTTTGCTAACACTCATGCATTCTGTCTTCTTGCAATTGATCCTCAGTCCTTTTTTCTCGCTTTTCTTTACTTGACCACTTCCTTTTGCTAACAACCATGCATTCTGTCTTTTGCAATTGGATCCTCAGTCCTTTTTTCTCGTTTTTCTTTACTTGACCTCTTCCTTTTGCTAACAACCATGCATTCTGTCTTTTTGCAATTGCTCCTCAGTCCTTTTTCTACTTTTCTTTTACTTGGCCTCGTCCTTTGCTAATAATCATGCATTGTCTTCTTGCAATTGATGTTAGTCCTTGTTCTCGCTTTTCTTTACTTGGCCTCTTCCTTTGCTAACAATCATGCATTCTGTCTTCTTGCAATTGATGTTTAGTCCTTTTTTCTCGCTTTTCTTTACTTGGCCTCTTCCTTTTGCTAACAAACATGCATTCTGTCTTCTTGCAATTGATGCTTAGTCCTTTTTTCTTCGCTTTTCTTTTACTTGGCCTCTTCCTTTTGCTAACAATCATGCATTCTGTCTTCTTGCAATTGATGCTTAGTCCTTTTTCTCGCTTTTCTTTTACTTGGCCTTCTTCCTTTTGCTAACAATCATGCATTCTGTCTTCTTGCAATTGATGCTTAGTCCTTTTTTCTCGCTTTTCTTTACTTGGCCTCTTCCTTTTGCTAACAATCATGCATTCTGTCTTCTTGCAATTGATGCTTAGTCCCTTTTCTCGCTTTTCTGTACTTGGCTCTCCTTTGCTAACAATCATGCATTCTGTATTCTTGCAATTGATGCTTAGTCCTTTTTTCTCGCTTTTCTTTACTTGGACTCTTCCTTTTTGCTAACAATCATGCATTCTGTCTTCTTGGTAATTGATGCTGGGTCCTTTTTCTCGCTTTTCTTTACTTGACCTCTTCCTTTTGCTAACAAACATGCATTCTGTCTCTTTGCAATTGATCCTCAGTCCTTTTTTCTCGCTTTTCTATTTCTGGCCTGTCCTTTTGCTAACAATCATGCATTCTGTCTTCTTGCAATTGATCCTCAGTCCTTTTTTCTGGCTTTTCTTTACTTGACCTCTTCCTTTTGCTAACAACCATGCATTCTGTCTTTTTGCAATTGATCCTCAGCCATTTTTTCTCGCTTTTCTTTACTTGGCCTCGTCCTTTTGCTAATAATCATGCATTGTCTTCTGCAATTGATGCTTAGTCCTTTTTTCTCGCTTTTCTTTACTTGGCCTCTTCCTTTTGCTAACAATCATGCATTCTGTCTTCTTGCGATTGACGCTTAGTCCTTTTTTCTCTCTTTTCTTTACTTGGCCTCTTCCTTTTGCTAACAATCATGCATTCTGTCTTCTTGCAATTGATGCTTAGTTCTTTTTCTCTCTTTTCTTTACTTGGCCTCTTCCTTTTGCTAACAATCATGCATTCTGTCTTCTTGCAATTGATGCTTAGTCCTTTTTTCTCTCTTTTCTTTACTTGGCCTCTTCCTTTTGCTAACAATCATGCATTCTGTCTTCTTGCAATTGATGCTTAGTCCCTTTTTCTCGCTTTTCTTTACTTGGCCTCTTCCTTTTGCTAACAATCATGCATTCTGTCTTCTTGCAATTGATGCTTAGTCCTTTTTCTCTCTTTTCTTTACTTGGCCTCTTCCTTTTGCTAACAATCATGCATTCTGTCTTCTTGCAATTGATGCTTAGTTCTTTTTCTCGCTTTTCTTTACTTGGCCTCTTCCTTTTGCTAACAATCATGCATTCTGTCTTCTTGCAATTGATGCTTAGTTCTTTTTCTCTCCTTTCCTTACTTGGCCTCTTCCTTTTGCTAACAATCATGCATTCTGTCTTCTTGCAATTGATGCTTAGTGCTTTTTCTCGCTTTTCTTTACTTGACCTCTTCCTTTTGCTAACAATCATGCATTCTGTCTTCTTGCAATTGATGCTTAGTTCTTTTTCTCGCTTTTCTTTACTTGGCCTCTTCCTTTTGCTAACAATCATGCATTCTGTCTTCTTGCAATTGATGCTTAGTCCTTTTTTCTCGCTTTTCTTTACTTGGCCTCTTCCTTTTGCTAACAATCATGCATTCTGTCTTCTTGCAATTGATGCTTAGTCCTTTTTTCTCGCTTTTCTTTACTTGACCTCTTCCTTTTGCTAACAATCATGCATTCTGTCTTCTTGCAATTGATCCTCAGTCCTTTTTTCTCGCTATTCTTTACTTGACCTCTTCCTTTTGCTAACAATCATGCATTCTGTCTTCTTGCAATTGTTGCTTAGTTCTTTTTCTCGCTTTTCTTTACTTGGCCTCTTCCTTTTGCTAACAATCATGCATTCTGTCTTCTTGCAATTGATGCTTAGTCCTTTTTTCTCTCTTTTCTTTACTTGGCCTCTTCCTTTTGCTAACAATCATGCATTCTGTCTTCTTGCAATTGATGCTTAGTTCTTTTTCTCTCTTTTCTTTACTTGGCCTCTTCCTTTTGCTAACAATCATGCATTCTGTCTTCTTGCAATTGATGCTTAGTTCTTTTTCTCGCTTTTCTTTACTTGGCCTCTTCCTTTTGCTAACAATCATGCATTCTGTCTTCTTGCAATTGATGCTTAGTCCTTTTTCTCTCTTTTCTTTACTTGGCCTCTTCCTTTTGCTAACAATCATGCATTCTGTCTTCTTGCAATTGATGCTTAGTCCTTTTTTCTCGCTTTTCTTTACTTGGCCTCTTCCTTTTGCTAACAATCATGCATTCTGTCTTCTTGCAATTGATGCTTAGTTCTTTTTCTCGCTTTTCTTTACTTGGCCTCTTCCTTTTGCTAACAATCATGCACTCTGTCTTCTTGCAATTGATGCTTAGTTCTTTTTCTCGCTTTTCTTTACTTGGCCTCTTCCTTTTGCTAACAATCATGCATTCTGTCTTCTTGCAATTGATGCTTAGTCCTTTTTCTCTCTTTTCTTTACTTGGCCTCTTCCTTTTGCTAACAATCATGCATTCTGTCTTCTTGCAATTTATGCTAATCCTTTTTTCTCGCTTTTCTTTACTTGGCCTCTTCCTTTTGCTAACAATCATGCATTCTGTCTTCTTGCAATTGATGCTTAGTCCTTTTTTCTCTCTTTTCTTTACTTGGCCTCTTCCTTTTGCTAGCAATCATGCATTCTGTCTTCTTGCAATTGATGCTTAGTTCTTTTTCTCGCTTTTCTTTACTTGGCCTCTTCCTTTTGCTAACAATCATGCATTCTGTCTTCTTGCAATTGATCCTCAGTCCTTTTTTCTCGCTTTTCTTTATTTGGCCTCTTCCTTTTGCTAACAATCATGCATTCTGTCTTCTTGCAATTGATGCTTAGTTCTTTTTCTCGCTTTTCTTTACTTGGCCTCTTCCTTTTGCTAACAATCATGCATTCTGTATTCTTGCAATTGATGCTTAGTCCTTTTTTTCTCGCTTTTCTTTACTTGACCTCTTCCTTTTGCTAACAATCATGCATTCTGTCTTCTTGCAATTGATGCTTAGTCCTTTTTTCTCGCTTTTCTTTACTTGACCTCTTCCTTTTGCTAACAACCATGCATTCTGTCTCTTTGCAATTGATCCTCAGTCCTTTTTTCTCGCTTTTCTTTACTTGGCCTCGTCCTTTTGCTAACAATCATGCATTCTGTCTTCTTGCAATTGATCCTCAGTCCTTTTTTCTCGCTTTTCTTTACTTGACCTCTTCCTTTTGCTAACAACCATGCATTCTGTCTTTTTGCAATTGATCCTCAGCCATTTTTTCTCGCTTTTCTTTACTTGGCCTCGTCCTTTTGCTAATAATCATGCATTGTCTTCTTGCAATTGATGCTTAGTCCTTTCTTCCCGCTTTTCTTTACTTGGCCTCTTCCTTTTGCTAACAATCATGCATTCTGTATTCTTGCAATTGAGGCTTAGTCCTTTTTTCTCGCTTTTCTTTTCTTGGCCTCTTCCTTTTGCTAACAATCATGCATTCTGTCTTCTTGCAATTGACTGCAGCAGTCCTTTTTTCTCTCTTTTCTTCTTAGCCTCTTCCTTTTGCTAACAATCATGCATTCTGTCTTCTTGCAATTGGTGTAGTTATACTTTCTCTCTTTATTTCATGGCCTCTTCCTTTATGTAATCTTGCATTCTGTCTTCTTGCAATTGATACTTGGTCTTTTCTCTCTTTTTACTGTAGCTCTTCCTTTTGCTAACAATCATGCATTCTGTCTTCTTGCAATTGATGCTTAGTCCCTTTTCTCGCTTTTCTTTACTTGGCCTCTTTGCTTTTTTGCTAACAATCATGCATTCTGTCTTCTTGCAATTGATGCTTAGTCCTTTCTCTCTTTTCTTTACTTGGCCTCTTCTTTACTGTGATGTACATTCTGTCTTCTTGCAATTGATCTTAGTTCTTTTTCTCGCTTTTCTTTACTTGGCCTCTTCCTTTTGCTATTGATCATGCATTCTGTCTTCTTGCGGTGTTCTTAGTTCTTTACTCTCCTTTCCTTACTTGGCCTCTTCCCTTTTGCTAACAATCATGCATTCTGTCTTCTTGCAATTGATGCTTAGTGCTTTTCTCGCTTTTCTTTACTTGACCTCTTCCTTTGCACTGGCTCCTTTGTTCTGCCTTCTTCTTGCAATTGATGCTTAGTTCTTTTTTCTCTTTTCTTTACTTGGCCTCTTCCTTTTGCTAGCAATCATGCATTCTGTCTTCTTGCAATTGATGCTTGAGTCCTTTTTTCTCCTTTTTCTTTGCTAGCTCTTTTCTTTACTATTAATCATGCATTCTGTCTTCTTGCAATTGATATTAGTCCTTTTTTCTTTTCTTTGCCGGCCTCTTCCTTTTGCTAGCAATCATGCATTCTGTCTTCTTGCAATTGATCCTCCAGTCCTTTTTTCTCGCTTTTCTTTACTTGACCTCTTCCTTTTGCTAACAATCATGCATTCTGTCTTCTTGCAATTGTTGCTTAGTTCTTTCTCGCTTTTCTGTGGCCTCTTCCTTTTGCTAGCAATCCTTGCATTCTGTCTTCTTGCAATTGATCTTAGTCCTTTTTCTCTTTTCTTTACTTGGCCTCTTCCTTTTGCTAACAATCATGGGTGTCTTCTTGCAATTGATACTTGATTCTTTTCTCTTTTCTTTACTGTGTCTTCTTTACTATAACAATCATGCATTCTGTCTTCTTGCAATTGATGCTTGATTCTTTTCTCTTTTCTTTACTTAGCTCTTGCTGTAACAGTATTGCATTCTGTCTTCTTGCAATTGATAGTAGTCCTTTTTCTCTCTTTTTCTTTTGGCCTCTTCCTTTGCTAACAATCATGCATTCTGTCTTCTTGCAATTGATGTAATCTTTTTTTCTCTATTTCTTCTTGTGTCTTCCTTTTCTTCTCGTCATGCATTCTGTCTTCTTGCAATTGATCTTAGTCTATTTTTTCTCTCTTTCTTTACTTGGCCTCTTCCTTTTGCTAGCAATCATGTGCATTCTGTCTTCTTGCAATTCGGAGTATGCATTCTTTTTTTCTCGCTTTTCTTTAGCAGCTCTTCTTTGCTAATCATGTTCTGTCTTCTTTGGTCAGTCAGTCACTTTTCTCGCTTTTCTTTATTTGGCCTCTTCCTTTTATGTAATCATGCATTCTGTCTTCTTGCAATTGATGTGATTCTTTCTGTCACTTTTCCTTTGTTGTGCAGCTCATCTTCTTTTGCTAACAATCATGCATTCTGTCTTCTTGCAATTGATGCTTGATTCTTTTTTCTTTCATTTCTTTACTTGGCCTCTTCTTTTGCTAACAATCATGCATTCTGTCTTCTTGCAATTGATGCTTGATCCCTTTCTGCAACTTTTCTTTACTTGGCCTTTTCCTTTTGCTACACTCCATCATGCATTCTGTCTTCTTGCAGTTGATGCTTAGTTCTTTTTCTCGCTTTTCTTTACTTGGCCTCTTCCTTTTGCTAACAATCATGCATTCTGTCTTCTTGCAATTGATGCTTAGTTCTTTATCTCTCTTTTCTTTACTTGGCCTCTTCCTTTTGCTAACAACCATGCATTCTGTCTTCTTGCAATTGATGCTTAGTTCTTTTTCTCGCTTTTCTTTACTTGACCTCTTCCTTTTGCTAACAATAATGCATTCTGTCTTCTTGCAATTGATGCTTAGTCCTTTTTCTCTCTTTTCTTTACTTGGCCTCTTCCTTTTGCTAACAATAATGCATTCTGTCTTCTTGCAATTGATGCTTATTCCTTTTTTCTCGCTTTTCTTTACTTGGCCTCTTCCTTTTGCTAACAATCATGCATTCTGTCTTCTTACAGTTGAGGTTTAATCCTTTTTTTTCGCTTCACTTCACTAACTTCTGTAGGTGTGTTTTCTAGTTTTCATTCCTTGTCTGTTATCAACACTGTGTCATCTGAATAGCTTATGATGCTAAGCACTGAGTGTCTCGTGACATCCCACCTGTGTGTGTGTGTTTGTGTGTGTGTGTGTGTGTGTGTGTATGAGGGAGAGAGAGAGAGAGAGAGAGTGATGGGTGTGGGGTGGTGTGAAAAATCTTATCCAACAAAGACTTGGAGACATTTTCGAACTCTAACATGTCTGGAAATTGAGGACCACATATGTCTATTCTGATGTTACGATCTTGGAAAACTCTCTGACTTCTTGGATCATCAACTTGCCGTTGTGAAGAAGCATGCATATCACAGTAATTGTGAGAGCAAGAAATGTCGGATGCTTAAGTTTATTTGTTGCCACCACTGTCACCAGGATCTCTGTCTATGCTAATAAGGTCTTCACCCTTGTAATATTGCCTTTTAGGAGGTCGGAAAAGAAATCCAATTGCAGGAGATGCCCAGGTGTATGGACAGCCCGCACAAAATACTCGACGTTTAGTTCGGTCCCAAACTATAGCTGGAGAATATTTGATCGTGAGTATTGAAGAAAGTCGAGGCCAGTGTTAATCTGTTGTCCCGAAGGAATTATTCCTTGAAGCGGAGGCTGAAGTGTACATTTCTAACATTGAACAACTTATTCTTTACCGGTGATCAATGCTTCCACATCAGTGTACAAAACTTGCTGAGCTAGAAAGAGCTATGTTTAAACTCATTGGGGATTACAGGGCTCCCATGTGAGATCTGTTGTTTTCTGAGGACGGTTCAGGATGACGAATATCCTGATCCATCAGCATGTACTTATATTACGGATGTGTACAGACTATAACAATAATTGCAGATTCTGGAAAATAATCCCAAAAGCATTTGCGTGTTTGACAAAAGTGCCCTTTTATGAACGTTGGGTGGGGATGTCTCGCAGTTTACATCAGAAAGTTTCTGAATTTCTGGAATGAAAAGTTACTGTTATCTACATTACTTATAGCCGGATTAATGTTTTTGTTTTTATTCTTATTGTCACAACGTTTCGACTGTTTTCTTCACCGGTTTTATTTAGGTGTCATTCGATCTAGGAGCAAGTGTCATTGAATTTCGGAGTGAATTGTTTCAGTGTCACTTCTCATTTTCAGGAATATGTTGCTCACTTATTTTTAGGGTTGTTTCCGCACGTGGGTGCTAGAGCCCCCTTAATGACACTGTTTGATTTAAACGTGATACTGGGAGTTTTTATTTCATTTGGGGTAAAATGAGCACACTTGATGGTGCTGGGTATTTATCCATTTCTTTTAATTTTTAAAAATTAATCAATATTGGCTAAAAAAAAAGGAAATTCCAGAAACCTATCTAATGCTATCAAATTGTTCTTTTTTTTTCAATTTACTATATGTCTGAATGTGGTCATAATGCAGTTACGCAGCTTTTCTTTTGTTAAACAAAGAAACCACCTGCAAATTACAGAAACAGAAGATCTACGATTACTTTTAAGCAGAATGGAACCCAGAGCAAGAGCATTGGCCACTAAACACCAAAGGTATGCATCTGATTGAAAATATTGAGATAAGCTATCAAATAAACCCAGAGTAAGAGCATTGGCCAATAAGAACCAAAGATATTCATCTCATTGAAAACATTGAGATATCAAATAAACCGAAAGTAAGAGCATTGGCTAATATGCACCAAAATATTCATTTCATTGAAAACATTCAGATAAGCTATCAAATGAACCCAGAGTAAGAGAATTGACAAGAAAGCACCAAAGATATTCATCTCATTAAAAACATTAAGATAAGATATCAAATGAACTCAGAGTAAGAGCATTGGCCAGTTAACACCAAAGATGTTCACCTCATTAAAAACTTTAAGATAAGCTATTAAATGAACCCAGAGTCAGAGCAATGGCCAGTAGGCACCAAAGATATTTATTTCATTGAAAACGTTGAGATAAGCTATCAAATGAACCCAGAGGAAGAGCTTTGGCCAGTAATCGCCAAAGATATTCATTTTATTGTAAACACTGAGATAGCTATAAAAAAAACCAGTGTAAGAGCATTGGCAAATAATCACCAAAGATATTCATTTCATTGAAAACATTGAGATAAGCTATCAAATGAATCCAAAGTAAGAGCAATGGCCAGTAGGCACCAAAGATATTTATTTCATTGAAAACGTTGAGATAAGCTATCAAATGAACCCAGAGTAAGAGCCTTGGCCAGTAAGCACCAAAGTTATTAATTTCATTAAAACATTGAGATAAGCTCTTAAATGAACTCAGAGTATGGGCCTTGGCCAGTAAGCCCCACAATCAACCATCGCATTGAAACATTCAAATAAATTATTAAATGAACCCATAGTAAGAGCATTAACCAGTAAGCACCAAAGTTATTCAACTCATTAAAAATATTAAAATAATCTATCAAATGAACCTAGTGTAATGGTCTTAGCCAGTAAACACCAAAGTTAATGATCGTATTGAAATCATTGAGATAAATCATGAAATGAAAGGTTTTTTGACATTTTAATAATTGTCATTTATAGCAGAAATGAAAACAATATTAAATTATTTTTTACACTAATATGTAAGTTTTATCTTGCTATGAAATATGAATTCAGTATAATATTCGAAATTTAATTTGTGCATCCACCCAGTCGGACTTTTATGAAAGGTTGGGGAATATGGCTTAATTGTGTCATGTGAAGTCGTTAACTTTAAAGTGACGTCTTGAGATAACCGGTTAGTAAAAAACACAAAAGTTCCATCCCCCCCCCCCCCAAAAAAAAAACTGCGCCTTTAAGCAGCATTTGTCAGTCCAGACCAATAGAATGATGTGTTGTTTTTGT
The DNA here is from genome assembly GCA_037127315.1 of Ascarosepion bandense. Lineage (NCBI taxonomy): Eukaryota > Metazoa > Mollusca > Cephalopoda > Sepiida > Sepiidae > Ascarosepion > Ascarosepion bandense. The sequence goes on from JBBBDQ010000713.1 coordinate 2,483,875, forward strand.
TTTGTTTAACACCACTGAATATATTGAAAAGAAGGAGAGCAAGGGCATATAGCAAGTAACCTATTTCACGATTTGGGATGAATGAATGGAAGAAAAAGGAGAAGAAGTAACATTAAAAGAGAGAAAAAAAGAATCAGAGCGGAAAAAAACCCAAAAAATGAAAACAAATAAAAAAAACAAAAACAAAAAAAAAACGAAAAAAACAAAAAACAAACATGCAGTTGTAAAGATCCAAGATCGCTCGCGTCAAATTCTGAGATGTTAGCAAATAAGGAATAGAGGAAAGGGGAAAGGGGAAAGGGGAAAGGTATATAAAAGAAGTAAGAAATGTACGTCTATTAACCCCTTTTTTTATTTTTTGAAGTATTCACGTTTTCATTTCTCACATAAACCTAAGATTTACCTGTTAGGTGACAGAGCGTTAAACCTCTTTGGAGATGTGAGACTATTTCGCTTATCTTATATTTTTCTTTTTATTATCTTATTCTAAATTATCACTGATTTAATTTTAGGGGAAACTTTAAAATTCTACGTAACACTAGTATAGTGCGATATTTCAAATCAAATTTTATATGCAAAAATCGGAGGTCGCACTATGCACACGTAATTTTTATCTGGAGGAGTTAAAATTCAAGGCTTGCACTATTTATAAGGTCAGATCATACACAATTATATATATATGTGTGTGTGTGTGTGTGTGTGTGTGTATAGAGAGAGACATGCACATACACATACACATACATACACACGCATATATATATATATATATATATATATATATATATATATACTAGCAGTGTAACTCAGCGTTGCTCGGGTGCAATGAAGGTTTAAAAGTAATCCTTGGTCTTGGAGCCCAAACTCTTTGGACGTTGGCACGAAAGACTAAAAAGCAATAGTTGTTTCCAGTTAAAGCGAAATCGTAGACTGAAAGAAAAATAAATGGATGTAACTCAAATTTTGATTTCCTGGTATCGATATCAAATAGGTTTTTTTCGTCGTAAACTGAATTTTGAAGGCTAAATACGTCCTGTGAGTAAATGGTATCATGGCTGAGATTAAGAACTACAATTATACCTACTTAGAGCCAAACCCGAAGCAAAAACTGAAGTAAAAGGGGTGAAAAAATACAGACATACAGGCAGATAAACAGACACACACACAAACATCTTGCCTTTTATATAATCAGTTTTCTGCACTATTGTAAGAACTGCAACCTTGAAACTTCTGAATATCGTTTCTTATATCTTTGTCTATGAATGTATCAAATTTGATTAAAATCGGACCACTCCTTCTATAACCCGATTTTTTCGCTTATCGATTTTCGATATTTATCGGGAGTACCTCAACACAAAACCTAGCTAAGAACACTCGCAGACGCTTATAGTACAACTGTGTAAATTTTTAAGAAAATCAGTTCAGCCGTTTCGGAGTCTATAGGTAACGGATACACACACACACACACACACACACACACACACACACACACAAAGTTCCATTTATAAATAAGTATATATATATATATATATATATATATATATATATATATATATATATATATATATATATCGAGGCAGCCGATAATTTTCTATATATTATTAAATATAACAATGAATGTCTATTGTCATATGTCTGCCTCGACGATAGCCATTAAGATGATTACACGTCGATTCGGGAATATTTACATTTCCACATCTATGGACAGATACGCATTATCTCTCTTAGATCATGACAAATGGACAATGATAAACAAAAATAAGAAAATGAGATCACTGTTCGATTGATATAATCGAACTGTAATCTCCCCAGGTCTGCTTCAATATCAACACATACGCTGACCAACAATTCAAGGATGAACGACAAAGTGAAATTATTTTTTATATAAAGTTTTAATAAGTAACAAAGTATTAAAATAAAAAAAAAATATATGAGTATGAATAAGTGTGTCCAATGATCTGAATCTCAAAACTTATATTCGGATACCCAACTCAGTCGAAATATTAATTTACGACAAATATCAACAAATATGAATGAATACAGGCGAGCACGAATGCATGAGATTAACACAAAATAAAATAGGGAAAACCATGTAATTATGAGCACATGTGCTATGATGTTTGTGGTAACATAATATTCGTGGAAGTGTATGCGTATTCTAACATGGGCCTAAGAATATAATAACTTATCTTTATGTCAGTTCTTTCTCTTTTATTTTACTGTATTTTCTTTTCGTTCTTCCTCTTTCTTTATATAACTTCGGACTCAAACACCGTTCACTTGAAATGTATGTATCTGTGACTGTCTCTATTTTATTTCAGTTGGCTGTCGTATTTTCAGCATACAAATTTTCTGAAATATCCGCACTCTTCTTTATTTCTTTTTTCAAACAAGCGTCGTATTTTCTGCACTCAAACAATTCTGCGGTTTCTTCTCTTTAATATCTCTTTGTTCACACGTTATCTTCTTTGCGTCGCTATTTTTCATTCTTTTCTTGATAAACAAGTGGGCTTCGCTTTCTTTCTCTTCTTTTAACAAATAATAATCAGCATACAAATAACATTACAGTTTCTTCTCTTATCTTCTCTTCGTCGCTATCTTTCCTTCTTCCTTGATAAACGATTCGGCGTCGTCTTCTTTTAACGAATAAGAATTTATAAGCTTGTTTTTTTTATCTGGAGTTGCTTAAGATTAATTGGTCAAATTACGTCATTATTTCAAATGCGTTTTCCTTTTCAGTCATAAGTTATCAAGTTATCAACGCTCAGCAATCGTGATTTGCTAATCCAAGATCTGATCTGCAACTAATTTCCAATCTCTGCTTTCCACGTGACTTGTCTTTGGCGCAGATTCTAGCTTCTGTTGCTACACGACCTCATATCTAGCCTCTGTCTATTTCCTGTTTAGACATTTGTTACTAAAGGTGTCTGGGTCAACCAACCTTGATCTGCTACCCCAAAACTGACTTTAGGTTCCCATGTGACCATCTCCTTGTTACCACGCGGAGACCAATCTCAATATATGTGCGTAGGTGTGTGTGTGGCTATTATGTTTAACACTATTATGTTTAATCATGAGCCGTTCTAAGCATCGTATTTTGGTTTTAATTTCAGTTGAAAGCTGAGAACCAGCATAATAAAAATATCCAAATGTTGGACAATTTTTGTATTTATTTTCTCCTGAAATTAAAGCCAAAATACAATGTTTAGAATGGCTCATGATTAAGCATAATATACATTCATTGTCTGTTATGTTTAAAAATATATGTATATATATATAGAGAGAGAGCAATATATATATATATATATATATATATATGGTACGATGAGTGAATTGTCGCCATTTATATATTTAATTTCATGCATGCGCGTTGTTTGTTTTTTATTTTGTCGACTGCACAGTATAGTTGGGTCAGTTGGGCATTGGCTGGGAAAAAGAACACCATGACGCAATGTACTCCACCAGAAATTTGAAAACGGCAGGCTGTACTGCTTGGCATTCGCAACGGAAGCTCCAACAAAAACATTTCAGAGTGTTTGGGTGTCAATCTGAGGACAGGGCAGAGAATTCAGAAAGAGTTAGATGAGTCTAATGGTCATTACGAAGATACAACAGCTCGGAAAATTCTCATCGTTCTGATAAGAAAAGAACCGAATTTGTTGCTGACGGCCTCAAACACAGCTTGGAGGCCTGCATCACGTGTTTTGAAGAGGTAGTGTTGCCCTTTTGTATTTTAAATGTAGACTTGTGATTGAACCATCTGGTCTTAAAGGCGTCTTTGGTTGATCCCAAATATATTTTGTTTTGGCCATTTAAGCCATGTACTTTTGCTTTGTAAATGATTTCTTTATATTACAAAGTCCTTGAAGTGGGCATTTATTTTTGTCCCTTAAGCGTTCTTAAAAAAAAAGAGGTAAACGGTAAAATCAGTTATTAAAAATCACCTGAAGATACCACTTATGGTAGAAACCTTAATCGCGTAATAACTCGTTTACAAATGAAGAATATTCAAAATTCAATATAATTGTATTGAACACGTTTTTTTTATACAAATGTGTACTGGTCTAATTTTATTATGACCAAAAACTAACTAATTAAACAATATATATATATATATATATATATATATATATATATATATATGCACACACACACACACACACACACACACACACACACACACACACACACACATATATATATATATATATATGAAATGATTTGTTCGAACATTATTTTTGCTCGATACTCGTATGTAAATAGATATTCTGTTTTATAATCAAACAGTATATATACTTCAAAAGAAAAAACATCAACCGAAATGAAATGGGTGAAATTATGACGTGTGGGTTTGAAACTGTTATTGAAAATTCTACCACAAACGAACCACATACACACATCAAACAAAAACGAAACACATATACCCATACGTACGTGTACAAATAGTTGCAAACATATGCACTTACGTACGTACACATGCGGTATCATCCACACATTCATGAGGCATGTATGTATAATGCGCGTATGTTTAAGTGTCTTTAGATTTCTGCTACCTCGCATGTCAGTTCCTCCTTGGCCTCTTTCACTTTATTGTTTCGACTGAGACAACGTTGTTCCTTTGAAGGTGTCCCCACCTAATGTCTGTCGCCGGTCGGTCGGTCGGTCGGTCAAATCTGCTCTCAGTTTTTGTTTTATGTTTAATTTTTATTTTCCTCACATGTCAGTCCCTCCCTGGCCTCTTTCGCTTTATTGTTCCGACTGAGACAACATTGTTCCTTTGAAGGTGTCCCCATCTAATAATGTCTGTCGCCGGTCGGTCGGTCGGTCAAATCTGCTCTCAGTTTTTGTTTTATGTTTATTTTTTATTTTCCTCACATGTCACTCCCTCCCTGTCCTCTTTCGCTTTATCGTTCTTTTTGATTCTGTTATCTTTTAATGTAGCCAAGGGTCATAACAAATATGTACCCATTATTTGACATTAAACATAGGCAACGCGACATGTTAAAATAAGTCTCATGAAACATAACTGGCAGATTATCTAATATTTTTAGTGCACTGAGATGTGTAGCCATTCTATGGAAAATGACATGTAACAAATTTCATTTGAAGGTCAACGATATCGTTAAATTGAGAAGTGTTGACAGATCTGCATATTCACATTTAATCACAAGTGTTGAATAAACATAAAAATAATTTATATTAACAACAGATGAATGTAGTAGTTAAAAATATTATTTATTCAATTGAAAACATTGTTGGAATCATTTGTTTATAAACTATTTGTTTATTAACTATCGCCCGGTTTACACTCCACCCACGTCTATTGAACAAGTGAAGAGGCACATCCCTTGTTTCCTGTTTAGGATGTGGTTTCCGGTCTTCTTTTTTCCATTCTTTTTACTCTTACGTAGCCCCCTGCACATCAGTGGCGTTACAGCCTTGCTCGGGGTGATATGATTAAAAAAAAAGTACATAGCAATGGCGTTAAGCTATCACCAACAGCCAAAGAGTTAATGGCAAACTTGGTGATTTTTATTAATTGAGAGTGTCTCAATATTTGGTTTCAAATTTGTTGATGCTAAGAGCAAGATATCATCAAGATGGTTATAAGTCAGTCTTGTTCTCAAATTGTTCTTAGTTGGTTTTATTTTTGAAAAATGTTGTTCACATTGATAGGTACTTCCAAACAAAGATGCCATCTTTTTTGCGTGGGTCACTAATTTGAAATACTTTCCACTTGGAAAAATATATTTTGCGTAAAAATCAATTAATGAAATATCTTTGGAATTAAATTTGGATCTTAATAGATCGTCACACAGCATTTCTATCAATTCCATTTAAAAACATTCCGATACTGCCTCAACCTCCCCATCAAATGGTGTAGCAAACAATTTGAAATCATTTTTATGCAGACGAAAGTCAGCAAAACGTGATACAAATTCGTTTCGCAAATCCTGGATTACATTCACGAATAGCTCCGAATCCTGTGGTTTCCTTGTTTGGAATGATGGGAAATGAGCATAATTTTTATTTCTAAGTTGATGTTCCCACAACACAAGATTTTTCAAAGGCAATAATATGATTATACATCTCATTCATGAGCTGAGTTTTACCTTGAAGTGGTAAATTTAAATGATTCAAATGAGTCACTATATCCACAATGATTGCTAAAGTTGCGAGCCAATAGGGATCTCGAAAATGTGAACTATCCATATGTTTACTTTCAAGATATATCGCCACTTCTTTATGTAAGGCAAGTGTTCGTTTTAACATCGATCTACGCTAAGCCAGCATACATCACAGAAATACGCAAGGTCACCATATTCTGCCTGAGTATCAAACAGAAATTGTTTGAATTGTTGATGATTCAATCCACAAGATAGAATCAGATTCACAGTTTTCACGGCAATATCCATAACGTTTTTAAACTTCAAGGACTTGGAACACAATGTCTCTTGATGAATAATGCAATGAATTTTTACAAGTTTATGAGTAATTTCAAGGCTTTCCATTTGTTCCTTTAGTAGTGTAACAAAACCCATTTTTCCCTACTATTGCTGGAGCACCATCAGTTGTGATTCCAATAAGATTCGAGAAATCAAATTTCATTTCTGTCATCATTTTTAACAAAGCTTCAAAAATGTCTGCTCTAGCCACGGTTCCCTTCTTGGGAATTAACTGAATAAACTCTTCAAAAATTTGAAAAGTAGATGTCACTTCTCGCACAAAGACAGCAAATTGTGCAGTGTCACTTGAGTCTGTGCTCTCATCGACTGCAATGGAAAAATATTGCAATTCGCTGCAGGTGTACATTATTTGATTTTTAACATCTGCTGACATTTCTTCAACGCGCCGTGTGACCGTCCTCGGAGAAAGACTGATAGTTTCAAATAAAGACTTTTTTTCTGGACAAACAATATACAAAACTGCCTGTAAAAATTCTTTAAAAAAATTACCATCTGTAAATGGTGCCGTTTTTCAGCGATGCGTTTTGGAACTTCATAGCTGGCATTTGTATTTGACACATTTTCGCCTTTCCTCTTTGTTAAGTTGCATGTAACAGAATTATTGTGTAAATAAATACAAACAACGGGATTGTAGTAAATTGGTATATTACCAGGAGAAGTAGTATTTACAAAAGAGGTTGTTAGTAGTATATAGGAACAATGGTTTAGTAGCACGTATCGTCGTAAGACGTAGTTCACTACCGGAAATACACGACTGACTTGTTAATCGGCTGACACGTTACTCGAGACTCGATTCCTCGATTACGAGACTGCAGAGTTCTTCCCACTACTACTTTATGTAGTGGTTGGAATAGTCCATTATAGTAGAACACAGGTGGAGAGCGCCCCAACACTCTTTATAAAAAGAAGTTTGTTTTTCATATTGAGACTTCAAACGCTCAACTTCATCTTTCCTTGTTTGTGCAGTAAATTTCTTGAAATTTTGACAGTGGTTCGTCTCGTAATGTTGCCTAATATTTGCTACCTTATTCACAGCAAGCCTTTCTTGACATATGAGCCACATCGGCTTCACACTGCGCTCGATAAAGAAGTAATCTAATGTCCAAGTATCTTTAAAAATTCGGCATTTAGCATCTACCTTCCTTCGTTTTGCATTCATCGTCATCGATATTTTTTCCGACGAATAAGATTTAAATTAAAAAAATAAAACTATTACTGTTTTAAATCATTATAATTTTTATGACTATTCAAGCTTCATCTACCTACATAAGTGACGTTTTATATCAAAACTCATCTTTTGCTATGCTAGCATTCTCCAGCGGTAAGCAAATATTGTTGATCGCAAATTAAAGAACGAACCTCGACTGTTCTGAGAGTGTGGGTTCGAGTCCCACGAGATGTTGTTCTTTATTTTCCGATCAACAATATTTTTTCTTACCACCGGAGATTGCTGGCATAGCAAAAATAAACGACCTGCGATTAAATGTAAGTTAGATGAGTAGTCGTAAAAATTATGTTTTAAATTACCTCATCTACTAAAAACCTTAAAATATGAAAACAATATTACTGTTTTGTACAACAATATCCAAATGACAAGAATATAGTCAGTGTTTAAAAGGAATAATCCGATATTTTTTACTAATTTTACATCTGAAAAGATATATTTCTTTAATGGCAGACCTTTTATTATATTTGAAAGTCTTGTAGCAGAGATTTAAGTAATTATGTAAATCTATCAAAATGTGAGTACAGAGAAATACAATAAATAACCAGACAAAAACAAATCATGGAATAATAAAAAATGAGGTTGTAGCATCAATCGAATAGACGACGCGACTTTTAATTTAATACAATAAGTTTCCATAATATGTGAGCTTGTAATAAATAATAAATGTAGATCTTCTTCTTTTATGTGCCATATCCTTTCAGGACGTAGGCGATCATGGTTTTCCACATCTCCCTGTCCCTGGTGGCTCTTAGCACGCTTTCTCCTGTTGCATCATGCAACCATCGTTCCATCATCCACCTGATCAGGTCCTTCAAATATGTTATCCGCTGCTTTCCCCTGTCTCTTTTCCCCTCTATCTGGCCTGTTAGTAACAGGTTCTTTAAGCCCTCCTTCCTCATTGCATGTTCCAGGAACTTTAGCTGTCTCTTCCTGATGTTCAGTATTAATTTCATTTTCGGCTCCATCCTTTCCAACACCTCGTCATTGCTCACATGCTCGGTCCATGATATCAGCAGCATCCTTCTGCAGAACCACATTTCAGTTGCTTCAAGTTTTCCCTCATCTTCGAAGATATTGTTCAACATCACTGCCGTATTGAAGAACCGACATCACATAGCAATCCAGTACTTTCCTCTTTGTTTCTAGTGAAATTTTTCTGTTTCTTAATACTTTTCTCAACTTCTTGAATGCTTTTTCGCCATGCCAATTCGCCTTCGGATCTCAGTGTCGCACTTTCCGTTTTCTGTTAGAACACTTCCTAGGTATTTAAATTTCTGTATCTGCTTGATTTTAGATTCCCTCACCTGTAATTGGCATTTTGGGCTGCCCTTTTTGCTGATGACCATGCGTTCGGTTTTCTTGCAGTTTATTTGTAGTCCTTTCTCGTCACTCTCTTCAGCTACCTTCTGTAGGAGTTCTTGTAATTTCCTTTCTATGTCTGCTACCAGCACTGTATCATCTGCGTATCTTATATTGTTTAAATTGTGGCCTCCGATGACGAATCCTGGCATAACTTCTAGGGTTCTCAGAATAGTCTCGCTGTATAAGTTGAATAGATCCGGTGAAAAGACACATACTTGTCTTACGTCCCTTTCTATCTTAGTATAATTGCTGAATTCGTTACCTGTCCCTATGCAGGCAATTTACTGCCAGTAGAAATTCTTGATTACTCTTATGTCTTTCCCAAATACGTCGAGGCTGCCAAGCATCTCCATCAATTCTTTGTCGTGTATTTTGTCAAACGCCTTTGCATTAATCAATAAAACATAGGTACAAGTTCTTCTTCATTTGTATTGCCCTTTCGGAGAGCATTCTAATCATAAATATGGCGTTCTTTGTTCCAGTGTCTATGACGAAACCGCACTGTTCTCGTTTTATCTCTGGCCTGTTTCTGCTTCTCGCTCTATTCATCAGGATTCGGACGATCAATTTTGTTACATGACTCATTAAACTGATGGGTCTGTAGAATTCGCACTCGTTTGCTCCTGGCTTGTTAGAGAGCGCTATGAAGATCGACTTGCTGAGGTCATCTGGTATTACCTAACTATTATAAATTTAATTTATTATTTCTGTAATTTTCTTTATGCCAAATTCTTCCAGGACTAACAGCAGCTCTATGACTATGCCGTCTGGTCCAGCTGCTTTGTTTCTGTTCAGTTTGGCTATTGCAGATTCTACTTCAGACTTGAATATTTCCGGTCCGTCCACATCTTTGTGTATTATCGGTTTTTCTCTCTTGTCGTGGAAAATATTTTTTATATATTCTTCCCATCGTTGGAGTGCTTATGAATAAATAATAAACAAGCAAGCAAAATGAAAATACGAGTGAATAAGCTGAATTAACTTTTTTTTTTAAACAAATAAATTATAAATTTCGTCAATGTTTCCAGGTAATAAATATCTATATCCGTTCATAAATAATAATCTATGCAAGCAAAATCAAAACAAGATACAACTTGAATTAATAATTTGTTTGAATGTTTGATCACATGCACAGTCAAACTCGCGAGTCAGAAATCTTTGATTCACGGTTCCGTGATTGAAATTTCCGTGTGTACCTCTTCATGGTAAAATGTACTTTTGAGTGTATAAAATATGTTGAAAGAAAATGTTTAAAAAATGGGCTTTAAATGTAAACGAACATTAAAATACGAAATAATCTAAGTGTATCTGGAGGTAAATGCTAGTTAAGTAAATTTAAAAGTTGAATTCTGTCGTGTAGTGGTCAGCTAACTGGTCAGCTAACTAGCGGGTGAGTGCTTGTTGGAGTTGAGTGAATTCTTTCTCAAAATCACTGTTTTTATACTCTTTGGATCTGATAGCAGATATGAGACCAATATGTATCAGAATAGCGACTTTCGCTTTTCGCCCAGTAACAATGAAATAAGGAAATCAAATCTGTAATTACTAAAAATTATTTTTTGTTTATACCCGACAATCAAAAATTGTAATATATTTTATATTTTATGGGTTTTCTTTCAATTTTCAAACAAATTACTAAAACGAAACAAAATCCTGATTTTATTTCTTTTTGAATAAGTAAATACAAAGAGCACTGATGACATTCATTTGAATTTTATTTCGGTTTTTAAAATTACTTTTTATGTTTATTTTTTTAATTTTTTACGCAGAAATGGAGGTATTTGGGTTTTGATCGTGTTTTTGCGGTCATAGTATTCAAATTCGGTTGGGTGGATCAGAGGAATATAACAGCAGGCCTTTTGTTGAATTCGAAAACCTCGTCTCTTATGTTAAAAATAGCGTCATTGGTAATCAGGCTCGCGGGCCGGTCAAAATGCTTTTGTGGGCCGGATCCCGCTCGCGGGCCGGTCAAAATGCTTTTGTGGGCCGGATCCCGCTCGCAGGCCGTAGTTGCCGATCCTTGGTTTAGATGAAGGATACCTGATTCACACCTGTAATAGCTCTCTAGAGATAGAACACCAGTTAAGTTAATGACCTCCGTATGATCCCCGAAACTAAGCAACGTCGGGCCTGGCAAGTACCTTGGTGAGTAACAACTTTGAATACCTGTAATCCTGGGTGTTTGGGTTCTGTAATGGATAATGGCTCGGAATTGTTAATCAGAAATACGATTTCATTTGACCCCGCGGGCCAGGTCGTGTTATAATGATGAGTCGCGGGCCGGACAAAGGCCATTAATTAAAAATTAAGGAAAATTGCATATGCAGACCCCTATCAACCTAAATATTTAAAACCATAATGAAAATATACATTGAGAAGTCAGAAAAACAAAAGAAAAACTAAAATTTAAAAAACACTTATCAAAAATTATTTCAAAGTGAAAAAATCAACCGAAGTGAAATGGATGAAATTATGACGTCACTAAATATTATTTTTTTGTTTATATCCGGGAATAAAAAATTGCAATATATTTTATATTTTATGGGTTTTCTTTCAATTTTCAAACAAATTACTAAAAGGTAACAAAATCCTGATTGTATTTCTTTTTGAATAAGTAAATACAATTTATAAGTATAAATACAATTTTATAAGTAAATACAATGAGCACTGATTACATTCATTCGAATTTTATTTCGGTATTTAAAACATTTCTAATTTTGTTCACTTTACTTGCAAAGTAATTAAGCTTTAAAAAGCGTGACATATGGTCTGTGTCGATCCAGGCCGCACGGAAAAGAAAAATCAGTGTAAGATTCTTGTTTGAGAAGAGGAGGGGTATGATAAGATAAGAATATGGCCTATTGAAAGATTCCAGCAACTTACATGGGGTAGGTGGCAGGAGTAAGCGATGAAAGGGGGTGTCGCTGTTGAAGGAATAAAATGGAAAGCCGATTGAGACAACATTGCCCCTTTGAAGCTGTCCCTGCCTAATGTCTGTCGCCGGTCGGTCGGTCAAATCGACTCTCAGTTTTTGTTTTATGTTTATTTTTTTTAATTTTTTACGCAGAAATGGAGGTGATTGGGTTTTTATCATGTTTTTGCGGTTATAGTATTCAAATTCGGTTGGGTGAATCAGAGGAAAATAACAGCAGGCTTTTTGTTGAATTAGAAAGCCTCGTCTCTCATGTTTAAAATAGAGTCTTTGGTAATCAGGTTCGCGGACCGGTCAAAATGCCTCAAGAACATATGCCCATTTAGATAAAAGCATTGGTTAGATCCAGTGACTTGAATTAAAGGGAGATAACTACGACATCTTCAAGACTCATGGAACGAGAACAATTTACTCCAGTGATTGAAATAAGGGTTCGGTTTGAAATTACAATCACCTGAAGAAGATCGGAGCGTACAACGGCCGAAACGCCGTGAACATAGCAATAAAGATGACAACATCCCAAACAATATAAATAATTACAATACATCTCAAAAGTATGGACAAATATTGAGGAATTGGCATGTTGAGTTCAGATTACAACTGAATCCATTGCGTTCACTTCCAATCAATCACGCTTCGAAAGACGAGTTATTATTTACACTATTTACATACGGACTGTTGTCCTCATCTTTTTGCACTCTGGCCTTCGTCAAATGCTTGTCGATCCGGGTAATTGCCTGTAGGCTACCCGGATCGACAACCACATAATGCAGGCCGGAGGTCACAACTACCAACGAAAAGGAAAACAATAATCCGCATGTAAAAAACAAAAAACAAAAAAATGTAAATCACGTTTTGAAAGCTATGAAATCATCTCTCCAGATTGAGGTTAATAGTAGGCCAGGCTGGACCTTGTAGCAACCAATTCAGGAGAAGAACGACCATGAATTGAAAACCAGTTGCTCTTGGGGCTCCTCAATTGACTCCGTAAATATAAAATCAACAACATTTAACTTGGTGGGGTCTGTAGCCCTATACTGTACAAACTGAGTATGCAGGTCTAGTATATATATCTTTTAATTTTACGCCCAACCGTAAGTTTAATAAGCATTTATTTTTTCATATTTTGATATGGAGAGAAGTGACAATTAAATTTTTTTTTTTACCGTTAATCATCAAAGATGAAAGAGAAGCTTGAGGCAGCAGAAATGTGGTTTTACAGAAGGATGCTGAGGATACCATGGACAGAGCACATGTGCAACGATGAGGTGTTGGAAAAAATGCAAACGAGAAGATAATAAATATCAGGAAGAGACAAATGAGGTTCCTAAGACACGTAATGAGGAAGGAAGGCCTGGAGAACTTGATACTCACAGTTCGGATAACATAAAAGAAGAGACAGGGGAAAGCAGTGCGAGACGTACTTGTTAGGTCTGAGCTAATGGTTGACGGAGCGGGGCTTAGAAGAGATAACAAGAGAATTTTTTTTATGAGCGACAAAAGACAGAGACAAGTGGAAGTCCATGATCGCCTACGTCCTGAAGGGACACCGCACATGAAAAATAATAATCAGTTTTTGTCATTTCGAGCCGAAACATATTTTTGTGTTGCAAGAATAATCCCTTCGTTTGCTGTTATAA
>JBBBDQ010000713.1:2502500-2632500 GCA_037127315.1 Ascarosepion bandense
AAAAATTAAAACAAAAACAAACAAAACAAAAACAACACCTAAACAATAACGTGCAAACGAAAATATGCAGAGTAAATACATAACATTTACTCTTAATTGAACACCTTAAAGGAAGTCATTGTTAGGGAAAAGAGACAAGAGAAAAAAAGGCATGTATGACACTTAACTTACTGAAGTCCAAAAAAAAAAAAGAAAAAAAGAAAACACTTGTACGTATTCAAGAAAATCATAATAGAAAAAATCTGTCTTGTTCAACAAAACATGTATTAAAGATGAGTTGTTGCCTAAATACACAACTATAAATCAACCTTGCCTCAATGAAAAGGGCATAAATTATTTTCAACGCAATATAAAAGAATAAAAAAAAACGAGAAAATTAAGAAACAATTACTGATATACCCTGACGAGTAGACGGGACGATTGCTTTAAGGTCCGTATACGAAACTCTATGGTTGGGATGGTAAAGGTAAGATCAGCCAGCTAAGTTAAACATTTTATATTTGTATTCATCGTATATATATATATTTACGATGAATATATATATATATATATATATATATATATATATATATATATCTCCTTCTACCGAGCGCCCATAACTCAGAGGTAGAATCGCCGATTGACGCCAATTCGGTCGGGTTTCGATCCTGGGTAAAAAGCAATCGGATGCAACAGATCTGTCTGCGGATGATTATATATATATATATATATATATATATATATATATATATATGCGTGTGTGTGTGTGTGTGTGTGTGTACTATATATGTATGTGGGGATGTAGAAATGCCTGGCGTGCGGTAAGCCCATTTGGAGTGTTGAATCTCTTAGGTTTCGTTAACTTCGTTAAGGTATCCAATTATGAGAAAGAAATTTTGATGTAACCCCTGCGGGTAGACAACATTCAATGATTTTGACTGATTCTCCCATTGTTGTTTTTTATCAGAGTTAAACCACTTCAATATTTTCCTTTACTTGAAAATTTATTGTACAGACAGTTCTTGATTATAGGGTGGTTTTTTTTTGCATGCATACTTCTTCTATGTGCCCTGTCCCTTCAGGACGTAGGCGATCATGGCCTTCCACGTTTCCCAATCCCTGGTGGCTCTGAGCACGCCTTCTCCTGTTACACCATGCAATCCTCGTTCCGTCATCCACCTGACTAGGTTCTTCAAATATGTTATCCGTTGCTTTCCCCTGTCTCGTTTTCTCTCTATCTGGCCTGTTAGTATCAGATTCTCCAAGCCCTTCTTCCTCATTGCGTATTCCAGGAACTTCATCTGTCTCTTTCTGATGTTCAGTATTAATTTCTTTTTTGTTTCCATCATTTCCAAGACCTCATCATTGCTCACATGCTCGATCCATGATATTCGTAACATCCTTCTGTAGAACCACATTTCAGTTGCTTCAAATTTTTCCTTCATCTTTGATGATATTGTCCAGTATTCACTGCCATATTGAAGGACGGACAGCACGTCGCAATCCAGTACTCTCTTCTTTGTTTCTAGCTAAATTGTCCTGTTTCTTTATACTTTACTCAACTTCTGGAATGCTTCTTTCGCCATGCCAATTCGCCTTCGGATCTCTGTGTCGCACTTTCCGTCTTCTGTTAGAACACTTCCCAGGTATTTAAATGTCTGCACCTGCTTGATTCTAGTATCCCCGACCTGTATTTGGCATATTGGGCTACCCTTTTTACTGATGACGATGCATTCGGTTTTCTTGCAGTTTATTTCTAGTCCTTTCTTGTCACTCTCTTCAGCTATCTCTGTAGGAGGTTTTGTAGTTTCCTATCTGTGTTTGCTATCAGCACTGTATCATCTGCGTACCTTAGGTTGTTTAAATTGTGACCTCCGATTACGAATCCAGGCATAACTTCTAGGGTCTTCAAAATATTCTCGCTGTACAAGTTGAACAGATCCGGTGAAAAGACACATCCTTGTCTTACGCCTCTTTCTATCTTTGTATATCTACTCAATTCATTACCTGTCCGTATACAAGCGGTTTGCTGCCTGTAAATATTCTTGATTACTCTCAAGTTTTTCCCAAATATGTCGAGGCTGCTGAGCATATCCATCAATTCTTTGTGGCGTATTCTGTCAAACGCCTTCGCATAAGCAATAAAACACAGGTATAAGACCTTCTTCATTTGTGTTGCCCTTTCAGAGAGCATCCTAATCATAAATACGGCATTCCTTGTTCCCGTGTCTTTAACGAATTAAATACTAAGTCTTACAATTACATATAGTAACGGTCCTAACACTGTCATACGTGTATGTATGTATGTATGTATGTATGTAAACAGTAAAAAACTCATTTAGTGCGTTGTTTTCCTCTTTCCCTCTTGCATTCAAACTGTTCTGTGGGTATCACACATTCCAGACCCTATTTCCTCATTATATATCTTAGAAATTTAAACTCTCTTTCAGTGCTTAACCTAATAGATCACACAATAAGTTCCGGGCCTGACATATAGATGGAACCACTGTTCTTATTTAGGCCCTGGATTTACTGAGTGATAAGTGAATGGACGGCGGAACACATTTTTGGAGAGATCACAAAAATACAAATTTTGAGAATAGTTACAAAGGACAGACAATTCTGGAGAACCAAGATTTTCGAAGTCCTGAAGGGACACACCACACAGAAGTAAAAGATTATAGATGTTCCGCAACAAACGGCACGTAAGATCTAATTTTTCTTTGACGTATAAATAGACATGCCTCGTCATTTAAAATAAATTCACGCATAAATACAGTATATTAGAAATAGTCAAAATCGTTTGAGCAAATGTTTTATTCGCCTGGTTAGAATCCTTTCACAAAAGAAGAAAACAAAAAAGTTATTTTAGAGAAAGAAAAATATGTTTATATTATCATATATAATAGTGTTTGCGACAATGGTTTTTATCTTTTTGGTACGCCAGTAACTGTTCCATTCACTAGCATTTTCATTTACATATTTTTTTAATTACTTTTGGATAATTAATCCTTATTCCTTCTTTTTCTATTTTAATTATTCATCCACCCTTTTCTCTTTCTTTCGAGTTGAACCATTTTTTATTTCAGGTTCGTCATCTGCCATAACATGACTCATTACTCTACTACAAAGAAATTTGGGTCACTGTGTCGTGCCAGAAAATGTTCTCGTCAGAGTCCATCTTACACATTTATAAATCTACCATTCGTCCATGCATTGAATTCTGTTGCCATATCTAGTCGGGCTCCCCTGCCGTACAGCTTGAGATGTTTTTTAATCATTTCACCCCAAGCAAGGCATTCTACTGTCACTGTTGCGCAGGAGGTTACATAGGGGAAAGTGATGAGAAAGAGGGGTTAGTTATAGGAAACGCAAGGAGGAGGGTAATAGACGGATGAGAATACCGAGGATGGGGGTGGAGTAGATGAAAAAAAGGGTTTGAGAGAATGGATGCGAGTTAGGGAAATAGAAGATGTCTATTGACCTTACATTTAAATTCCTGGAGATTAGGAAAACAAGTATATGGAAGGGAATTTCACAGGTGGGAATTGCGTGAAAAGAAGCTGTTAGAGTAGAAATTGCGGTTACATTTTATTGGTTTCACTGTAAAAATGTGGGATCTAGTTGCTAATTTAGTAGCTCATGTAAGTTCACCAGTGATTTAAGTTCATTGGAGAAGAAGCCGTGAAAGTATTTATAGAAGAGGCACAGGGAAGCCACGTCACGCCGGTGGGATAGCGACTGCAGCCGAGCTGCCAAGTCGGTATCGATCACATTATAAATTCTCCGTTGGATTTTGTCAAGAAGGTGAATAAGCAGGGGCACCTGACCAGATGTGGCAGCAGTATTCAATACACGGGCGGATGGTAGATTTATAGATACGCAGGATGGACTCAGACGGGAAAAACTTCCTGGCTCTGTACAGTGAACCGAACTTCTTAGCAGTGGATTTAGCAATGAATTCAATGTAGTCATTCCACTTGAGGTTCACTCAGAGTGTGAGGCCAAGGAGGCGCAGTGTTTTACTCTCAGTGAGCCTAGCCTGTTCCATGCTAATGGTGGGTAGGAGCGATTGTCTACGATGGTTAATAGATAGCAGCTTCGTTTTGGAAGCATTAAAATTTACGAGCCATTTTTTACCCCAGTCCACCACGCACTGGAGGTCCTTCTCAAGCTCGGCAGCGAAGTTTTGTCAACCTCAGCAAATTTTTGATCGAGGCGAGAGTAAACGGTGGTGTCGTCAGCGTACATGCCTTCTTTGAATCTTGTTACATCGGGGAGATCGTTAATATAGAACAGAAAAGGCGTAGAACCTAGAATAGAACCTTCAGGGACACCAGCATTCGTATGGTAGTTTTGGGAGTCATGTCCGTTTAATACTACCTTCATTGTGTAATTTGAGAAGAATGACTGGATTAGGTCAAAAAATTGTCCAGTTGTCCACAGCTTGCGTAGAATTCTTGATAAAATTTAAAGAAGAATCTGTAATGTAATCGATAGTGATCAATCGCTTTCTTACCAACGACACGTGGCTTTTCTCTGTCTTTTCTATAAACATTTTCATGGCAACTGATTTTTTTCTTCGTGCCCCAACTACATAAATGTAAGCGTGCTACTAGATTGGCATCTAGGTCCCTCCCTTTTGCCAGTGAAATAATTAAATGTAACCGTTACTTCTACTCCAACAGTTTCTTTTTTCGCACTTCCCACCTGTGAAACTTCTATCCGTTTATTTGTTCCCTGATAAATACATTCTTAAAATGTAAATATAACGTCAATCGACATCTTCTGTTTTCTTGAATCCCCTTCCACTTTTGTCCTTTCCTCAATCTTCCCTTTTCCCAATCTTCTCTTCCACTTTTACTTTCTGCAACCATTTGCGTACTAGTGTCATTCTCGCATTCCTTGGGGTGAAATGATTAAAAAAAGAAAAGGTACACTTTATATTGGATGTGAGTTGTGGTGCAATGGATATCGATTCGGAACGAGAAATCGGGAAACCGAGTTCGAATTCCAGTTGAATTCCTTGCATTCATTTACGCGCAAATACCCTTGGGAAAGGTATTAATCCACCTATTCCCTCCAGTTATGGGTTAAAGAATAGGACAGATTGGGTTCTATAGCCTTGGCTGGCAATCAGTCTACCGCAGAAAGCAATGACAACCTACTGCGTGATAATCTTCTGCTCAGTCAGTCATGTCTCTTTCGAGACATGATCACTCAAGCGTGCATCACGTATGGCACTTAACTGACTGACACTTTTCTATTTCTTCTTGCTTCATTCATAATATTTGCTCTGAAGCCACTTGTTATTCTTTTCTTTGTTATTATCGCAAACTTTGCTACTATCTATTATTCGGTGTCATTTTCCCCTTTTTGTTTTACTCATTATTCTTGTGTTTTCTTCCTTATTCTTTCTTTTCTGATAAATTATAAAAATATAATCGTAACCAATTTAGCAATAAATAAATAAATAAATAAATAAATCTAAACTTATTTATAAATGGAACTTTGTCTGTGTGTGTGTGTGTGTCTATGTGTGTGTGTGTCTGTGTATGTGTGTGTCCGTTACCTATAGACTCCGAAACGGCTAACCGATTTTCTTGAAAATGTACACAGTTGTACCATAAGCGTCTGCGAGTGTTCTTACCTAGGTTTTGTGTCGAGGAACCGCCGATAAATATCGAAAATCGATAATCGAAAAGATCGGGTTATAGAAGGAGTGGTCTGATTTTAATCAAATTTGATACACTCATAGACAAAGACATGAGAAACGACATTCAAAAGTTCTAAGGTTGCAGTTCTTACAATAGTGCAGAAAATCGATAATATATATATATATATATATATATATATATAGGTATAATTGTAGTTCTTAGTCTCAGCCATGATACCATTTACTCAGAGGACTGATTTAGCCTTCAATATTCAGTTTACGACGAAAAAAACTGATTTGATATCGATACCAGGAAATCAAAATTTGACTTACATCCATTCATTTTTCTTTCAGTCTACGGTTTCGCTTTAACTAGAAACAACTATTGCTTTTTAGTCTTTCGTTCCAACGTCCAAAGAGTCTGAGCTCCAGGACCATGAATTCGTTTTAAAGCTTTCATTACACCCGAGCAAGGCCGGGTTATACTGCTAGTAAATAAATAAATAATTAAATGAAAAATCTAAAAAATCATATTATGATTATCGTAGTTACAATTGTCACAGTCAATATTATTTTCATATTTTTTAATCATCCCAAACAGGGGAATAAAACAATTCATACACAACCGTTACTAAGTCCTATAGAATATGAGAAAAACTACTATTATGTAGAAAGCACAATAAAAGAGCAAGAATTATGAAGACAGAAGATAACGATTGATATTGGATTTATATTTTTGAAGATCAAAATTGACTCGGAAGCAAGAGGACGGAAAAAAGTTCCAAAAACGGCAAGCGAGAGAAAAGAAACTATTAGCATAAAACTTGTAAATTGGTAAGACCTTGCCGCTAACCTAGTACTGCACTTAAGTTTATAAAATCTAGGTATTATAGATGAAAGTTCATCAAAACAATCTTTTTTAATCATTTCACCCCGAGCAAGGCAGAAATGCCACTGATGAGCTGGGGGGCTACATAACTGCAAAAAGATTAATTAGAAAAGAGTGAGGAGTACAAACTAGTTAGAAAGGAGCAATAGAAAGCTGAGAATGCAGGTGCGATGACAGATACATAGGTGGAGAGAAAGGGAAGGATATACGGGGGTGGGGAGAGAGCTAGAGTCCAGTGGTTAATAGATGAGTATTGACATTGCATTTAAATTCCTAGAGGTTGTAGTCGTCAGGAAAGCAAAAATATGGGAGCGAGTTCCACAGGCGGGAAGTGCGAGAGAAGAAGCTGCAGGAGTAGAATTGTCGTCTGCATTTGGCTAACCTGACTGTGAATGGGTGGGACCCAGTTGCCAGCCTGGTTGCACGAGTGAACACCTGTTGAGGAGGCACCAGTGACTTAAGTTCGTCCGAGCAGAAGCCATGAAAGTATTTATAGAAATTGCCATCAAAATATTTATAGAGAAGGCACATTACGTCGGTGAGAAAGTTACTGAAGCTGAGATACTAGCTAAAGATGTCAGCACCAATAATATTGAGGATTTTTTTTATTTTATCAAGAATTTTTAAATATACAGTTGGAGGGTAGGAGAAGGATGAGAATACTGATGAGAGTGGAGTGGACAAAGAAAGAAGCATGAGAGAGAAAGAGAGAGAGAGAGAGAGGAAGCAAGTTTTTAAAATAGGAGATGACTATTGACTTTACATTTGAATTCTTGAAGATTGTAACTGTCAGGAAAGCAAGTAAAGGGGAGGGAATTCCACAGGCGGGAAGTGCGAGAGAAGAAGCTGATGGAGTAGAATTTGCGTATCCAATTTATTGGTTTCACAGTAAAAGGGTGGGTCCTAGTTGCTAATCTAGTGGCTCGAGCAAATTCATGTATGGGGGGTACCAGTGCGCTAAGTTCATCGGAGCAGAAGCCATGAAAGTATTTGTAAGAGACACAGGGAAGCCACGTTGCGCCGTTGAGAAAGTGACTATATCCGAGATGCCAAGTCGGTATCGATCACATTACAGATTCTCCATTGGATTTTGTCAAAGATTCCTAGAAAAAGCCTGCTTATCAACAGGATGCATAAAATCCAAGGACGAAGCACTTGTATTAGGAAAAGAAAAAATACTTCAGCGATGGAACGAATATCTCAGAGATCTCTTCCACGAGGAAAGAGAACAACCGGCAATACAAAGAAATACCGACGGGCCGCAAATATTAAAAGCCAGAGTGGAAGCTGCACTGGCCAAATTTTACAGAAACAACGCGGTAGGGCCAGACGGAATTGTAATCAAGATGCTGACAGCCTTTGACGATTTCGGCATAGACAAAATTACAGGAATAATAAATGACATCTACAACAGTGGTGAGAGACTGGAAGACCGGAAGATCTATTTTCATAGCACAGCCTAAGAAACAAAACGCAAACGAATGTGAACTCCACCGAACATTCAATGTAATGAACCACATAACAAAACTCATCATCCGAATTCTGATGAATATGAGCGAGCAACAGAATTAGGTCAGAGATAGGACAAAGCAGTGATGGTTGGTTAAAGACACCGGGACAAAGAAAACGATATTTATACTCAGAATATTATCAAAAAGAGAAGAGCAATAGAAATGCAAAAGGACGTGCACATGTGTTTTATAGCCTACAAAAACGCATTTTACAAAGTATACTACGAAGATCTGTTAGAGCTGCTCAGCATCGTTGACATATTCTAATGAAAGACATTAAAATATAAAGAGTCTATATTAGCAGCAAACCGCCCGTATACGGACAGGAAATTAGTTCAGCAGATATACGAAAATAAAAAAGGGTGTATGTTCTGGGGTAGTTAACACGCCTATATCCATGGACAATATGGATTCGTCTGGTTTATATAATGCCAGACATTTCTACCTTCAAGCAGAGGAGTACCCTTGTACTCTACTATGACACTGTCAGCCCTCTGCCTTCGGGTGGAGGGTTCTCTCTGCTTCCGGACAGAGAGCACTAACCCAGTCGTGGTTCCGCCGAAGGGTAGAATCACGACTGGGGAAAAATAGACAGATATTTTTGGCCTGGCTATATGGCCGGGAAGACCCACAATAAAAAGACCTTGTTTCACATCTAGCCTTGCGTGGGAAGGTTGTTAAATAGCGAGGAGTACACTTGTAGTTTAACCGCTCACAGTGAACACAGGACTCTTTCACCTCAAAATTGTGATCCCTTAAACAGGACCACAACATTGGCGACGAAAGGATTTCGGAAAAGTACCCACAAGGATCTCCTTTGGATAAACAAGCAACTTTTGTTCAACAAACTCTACCTTTCTACCTTCTTTGAATATACAAAGATTGGCTCCACAACGTTTTTTCAACAAGACGAAAAACGACTTCGGAAAAGTTTCTTTTTTAAAAACCGTGAGTAGAGAAAAAATATACGAACGCTGTCGATTACGAAAGAATTGACTTAATTTCTCCGCATACAAATCTATTTCTAACTATGGTGTTGGCAAGTCATGCAATTTTTTTAAAAAAGAAGGAGTAACACAATGATGTGTATATTTTTTTAATTGTTTCATCCCAAACAAGGCGGTGACGCCACTGATGCGCAGGGGGCTACATAAAAGAAAATGATAGGAGGAGAGTAAAGAGAAAGACGAACCAGTTACAGGGGGTGTCAGAGAAGGGAGCAAGAGAAGGTGTGATGATAGTTGCAAAGGTAGAAAGAAAAATATATACAGGGTGATGTAGAAAAAACTGGAGTCCAGTAGTTAAGAGATTGGTATTGACATTGCATTTAAATTCCTGGAGATTGTAGCCGTCAGGAAAGCAAGAATATGATAGAGAGTTTCACAGGCGGGAAGTGCGAGAAAAGAAGCTGTTGGAGTAGAATTGTCGCCTGCATTTGGTTGATCTAACTGTAAATGGGTGGGACCCAGTTGCCAGTCTGGTTGCCCGAGTAAACTCATGTGGCAGGAGCACCAGTGACTTAAGTTTGTCGGAGCAGAATCCATGAAAATATTTATAGAACAGTCAGAGGGAAGCCAAATTTTGTCGGTAAGAAAGTGGCTGGAGTCGAGCCGCCAAGTCAGTATCTATCACACAACAGATTCTCCTTTGGAGCCTGTCAAGAACACTGACATGAACAGCAGAGGCGCCTGACCATATATGACAGCAGTATTCCATGTACGGTCGGATGGTTGATTTGTATATGTGCAAGATGGATTCAGGCGGAAAAAAACATCCTGGCACGACACAGTGACCCAATCTTCCTAGCAGTGGATTTAGCTATTGACTCAATGTAATGGTTCCACTTCAGATCGAAAGATAAGGTAAGGCCGAGGAGGCGCAGTGTATTACTCTCAAGATTTATTCAAACTATACAGCGAGGCAATTCTGAGAGAACTGGAAATCATTACAGGATTGCTCATTTGCAGCCACAATATTAGATATGCAGATTACATATTTCCGATAGCAGACACGGAAAAAAAATTACAAAATCTCTTACAGAACGTAGCGAAGGAAACCAAGAAGAAAAGACTAAACATAAACTATAAGAAGACAGAATGCATAGTTTTCAGCAAAAGGATGAGTCCAACATGCAAATTACAGGTCGGGAATACTAAAATCATATAGGTACAGAAATTTAAATACCTGAGAAATGTTCTAACAGAGGAATGACACTGAGATCCAAAATTATACTGGAATGACCAAAGACGCATTCCAAAATATAAGCAGAGACATGAAAATTTCGTTGGAAACAAAGAAAAGAGTACTGAACTGATACTCCTGTATGAAAGCGAATGTTGGACAATATCTTCAAAGACAGAAATATGGTTCTAAAGGATGCTGAAGATACTTTGAACCAAACATGTGAACAACAATTATACTTAATTATACTTAACATCGGGAAGAGGCAGATGAAATTTCTGAGATACATAAAGAAGAAGGGCTTGGAGAATCTGATACTCACAAGACGGATAGATCGAAAGTGGGACAGGGAAAGCAGAGCTTGACATACTTCATAGGCCGTAAAATGGACGGTAGAACAGGGTTTGGGAGAAATAACAAAATAAACTTGTTAAGAATTACAAAAGACGGAAACATGTGGAGGGCTATGATCGACTACGTCCTGAAGGCACACAGTACTTAAAAGAAGAAGATAGTATTTGTTTATATTTAGACAAGTAACTTAAAGTCCGGTTAGAGGGAGATAACTCATGACTACCAAAGAGGCTTCGCAAAAAAGAATGAGAATGATCTACTCCTGTGATCTTAATAAAGAATGAGAATGATATACCCCTGTGATCTTAAAAAAGAATGTGAATGATCTACCCCTGTGATCTTAATAAAGAATGAGAATGATCTACCCCTGTGATCTTAATAAAGAGTGAGAATGATCTACCCCTGTGATCTTAATAAAAAATGTGAATGATCTACCCCTGTGATCTTAATAAAGAATGAGAATGATATACGCCTGTGATCTTAATAAAGAATGTGAATGATCTCCCCCTGTGGTCTTAATAAAGAATGTGAATGATCTTCCCCTGTGGTCTTAATAAAGAATGAGAATGATCTTCCCCTGTGATCTTAATAAAGAATGAGAATGATCTACCTCTGTGATCTTAATAAAGAATGAAAATGATCTACCCCTGTGATCTTAATAAAGAATGAAATGATCTTCCCCTGTGATCTTAATAAAGAATGAGAATGATCTTCCCCTGTGATCTTAATAAAGAATGAGAATGATCTACCCCTGTGATCTTAATAAAGAATGAGAATGATCTTCCCCTGTGATCTTAATAAAGAATGAGAATGATCTTCCCCTGTGATCTTAATAAAGAATGAGAATGATCTTCCCCTGTGATCTTAATAAAGAATGAGAATGATCTACCCCTGTGATCTTAATAAAGAATGAGAATGATCTACCTCTGTGATCTTAATAAAGAATGAAAATGATCTACCCCTGTGATCTTCATAAAGAATGAGAATGATCTACCCCTGTGATCTTAATAAAGAATGAAAATGATCTACCCCTGTGATCTTAATAACGAATGAAAATGATCTACCCCTGTGATCTTAATAAAGAATGTGAATGATCCACCTCTGTGATCTTAATAAAGAATGAGAATGATCTACCCCTGTGATCTTAATAAAGAATGAGAATGATCTACCCCTGTGATCTTAATAAAGAATGAGAATGATCTTCCCCTGTGATCTTAATAAAGAATGAGAATGATCTACCCCTGTGATCTTAATAAAGAATGAAAATGATCTACCCCTGTGATCTTAATAAAGAATGTGAATAATCCACCTCTGTGATCTTAATAGAAATGGGAATAGTCTACCTAAGTCTTAATAAAGAATGAGAATGATCTACCCCTGTGATCTTAATAAAGAATGAAAATGATCTACTGTGATCTTCATAAAGAATGAGAATGATCTACACTAAAGTCTTAATAAAGAATGAAAATGATCTTCTGTGATCTTAATAAAAGAATGAGAATGATCTTCCCTAAGTCTGACAAAGAATGAGAATGATCTACCTGGATCTTCAATAAAGAATGTGAATGATCTACCCCTGTGATCTTAATAAAGAATGAAAATGATCTACCCTGTGATCTTACAAAAATGAGAATGATCCCCTCTGCTGATCTGACAAAAAGAATAGAAAAATGATCTTCCTATGATCTGCGTAAAGAATGAGAATGATCTTCCCCTGTAGATGTAATAAAGAATAGAATGATCTACCCCTGTGATCTTATAAAGAGAATGTGGTGTCCACGCCTCTATACTGATCACAATAAAGAATGAGAATGATCTTACCACTGTGATCTTAATAAGGAATGAGAATGATCTTCCTGTGATCTTAATAAAGAGAGTAGAGACAGTCTACCTCACGATCTTAATAAAGAAATAAAATGATCTACCCTGTGATCTCAATAAAATAAAATGATCTACCTAAAGTAATAATTAAGAATGAAAATGATCTACCTACTGATCGTGACAAAAGATGAGAATGATCTACCTCTGAGATCTTAATAAAGAATGAGAATGATCTACCCCTGTGATCTTAATTAAGAATAGAAATGATCTACCCTGTGATCTTAATAAAGAATGAGAATGATCTGTCTTTGATCTTAATAAAGGTAAACAGTCTACCCTGTGATCTTAATAAAGAATGTGAATGATCTACCCCTGTGATCTTAATAAAGAATGAGAATGATCTACCCCTGTGATCTTGATACAAAGATAAGAAAAATAAATCACCCTGTGATCATAATAAAGAACAGAATGATCTACCTCTGTGATCTTAATAAAGAATGAAAATGATCTACCTAAGTCTTAATAAAGAATGTGAATGATCTACCTAGTCTTAATAAAGAATAGAATGATCTACCTATGATCCCAGCAAGAATGTGAATGATCTACCCCTGTGATCTTAATAAAGAATGAGAATGATCTACCTCTGTGATCTTAATAAAGAATGAAAATGATCTACCTAGTCTTAATAAGAGATATTGAATGATCTACCCCTGTGATCTTAATAAAGAATGAAATGATCTACCTGTGATCTTGGTAGAATGAAATTTATCTACCCTGTGATCTTAATAAAGAATGAGAATGATCTACCTCTGTGGTCTTAATAAAGAATGAAAATGATCTTCCTGTGATCTGCATAAGATGAGAATGATCTTCCCCTGTGATCTTAATAAAGAATGAGAATGATCTTCCTGTGATCTTAATAAGGAATGAGAATGATCTTCCCCTGTGACCTTCAACAAGAATGTGAATGATCTACCTCTGTGATCTTAACAAAGACAGAATGATCCTACCTGAGTCTTAATAAAGAATGAGAATGATCTACTCTGTGATCTTAATAAGAATGAGAATGATCTTCCCCTGTGATCTTGTGTAAGAATGAGAATGATCTACCTCTGAGTCTAATAAAGAATGAAAATGATCTACCCCTAGTCTTAATAAAGAATAAAATGATCTTCCTGTGATCTTAATAAAGAATGAGAATGATCTACCCCTGTGATCTTAATAAAGAATGAGAATGATCTACCTCTGTGATCTTAATAAAGAATGAAAATGATCTTTATGTGATCTTAATAAAAGATAGAATGATCTCCTGGCAGTGTAAAGAATGAGAATGATCTTCCCCTGTGATCTTAATAAAGAATGAGAATGATCTACCCCTGCTGACCTTAATAAAGAATGTGAACAGTCTACCTCTGTGATCTTAATAAAGAATGAGAATGATCTTCCCCTGTGATCTTAATAAGGAGTAGTGATCTGCTCATGATCTTAGCAAAGAATGAGAATGATCTACCTGTGATCTTAATAAAGAAGTGTGAATGATCCACCTCATGATCTTATTAAAGAATAGGAAATGATCTACCCTGTGATCTTCTGCAAAAAGAATGAGAATGATCTACCTCTGTGATCTTAATAAGGTGAAAATGATCTTTATGATCTTATTAAAGAATGAGAATGATCTTCTGTGATCTTAATAAAATGAGAATGATCTGCCTTCCCCTGTGATCTTAATAAAGAATGTGAATGATCTACCCTGTGATCTTAATAAAGAATGAAAATGATCTACCCCTGTGATCTTCATAAAGAATGAGAATGATCTACCTCTGTGATCTTAATAAGAATGAAAAATGATCTTCCTGATCTTAATAAAGAATGAGAATGATCTTCCCTGTGATCTTAATAAAGAATGAGAATGATCTACCCTGTGATCTTAATAAAGAATGTGAATGATCCCCTGCCTCATGAATAACAACAAGAATGAGAATGATCTTCCCCTGTGATCTTAATAAAATGAAACTGATCTTCCCCTGTGATCTTAATAAAGAATGAGAATGATCTAACTCTGCGATCTTAATAAAGAATGAAAATGATCTACCCTGTGATCTCAATAAAGAATAGAATGATCTACCCCTGTGATAATAATTAAGAATAAAACCAAGTCTGCCACATGAGTGTAGTAAAGAATGAGAATGATCTACCTGGGATCTTGACAAGAGAATGAAGATGATCTACCCCTGTGATCACAGTGGAGTAGAAAATGATCTTCCCTGTGATCATAATAAAATGAGAATGATGCTACCTCTTTAGTCATAATAAGAATACAGAAATAGTCTACCCTGAATCACAATTAAAATAAATTTACTCTACCTGAAGTCTTAATAAAGAATGAGAGATGATCTGCATCTGTGGTCTTAATAAAGATGAAAATGATCTGCCTGTGATCTTAGAAAACAAGAATGTGAATGATCTACCTGTGATCTGTGAGGCTAAGAATGATCCTGCCTATGATCTGTAAGAATACTGAATGATCTACCCCTGTGATCTTAATAAAGAATGAGAATGATCTACCCCTGTGATCTTAATAAAGAATGAGAATGATCTGCCTCTGTGATCCTTGGCCAGGGAATAGAAGTGATCTACCTATGATCCTTATTAAAAAGAATGTGGAATAGTCTACCCCTGTGATCTTGACAAAGGCCAGTCAGTCACACTGTGATCTTAATTAAAGATGAAATTTATCTACCCCTGTGATCTTAATAAAGACAGAATAGTCTACCTCTGTGGTCATAATAAAGAATGAAAATGATCTTCCCCTGTGATCTTAATAAAGAATGAGATACAGTCTTCCTGTGATCTTAATAAAGAATGAGAATAGATCACACACTGTGATCTGCCTTAAAGATAGGAAATGATCTTCCCTGTAGTCTTTAATAAAGGTGAAGACAGTCTTTGTAGTCATGAGAATGAGAATGATCTTCCTATGTGACCTTAATAAGAGATGTGGTGATCTACCTCTGTGTGATCTTAATAAAGAATGAGAATGATCTACCCCTGTGATCTTAATAAAGAATGAGAATGATCTACTCCTGTGATCTTAATAAAGAATGAGAATGATCTTCCTATGATCTGTAAAGTAGAATGATCTTTACCTCTGTGATCTTAATGAAATGAAAATGATCTACCCTGTGATCTTAATAAGAATGAAAATGATCTTCCCTGATCTTAATAAAGAATGAGAATGATCTACCCCTGTGATCTTAATAAAGAATGAGAATGATCTACCTCTGTGATCTTAATAAAGAATGAAAATGAGTCTTCCCACCTTGATCTTAATAAAGAATGAAATGATCCTCCCCTGTGATCTTAATAAAGATGAGAATGATCTTACTATGATCTTAATAAAGAATGAGAATAGTCTACCTAGGCCATAATAAGAATGTGAATGATCTGCCTCTGTGATCTTAATTAAGAATGAGAATGATCTTCCCCTGTGATCTTAATAAAGAATGAGAATGATCTTCCCCTGTGATCTTAATAAAGAATGAGAATGGTCTTCCCCTGGATTCAATAAAGAATGAGAATGATCTACCCCTGTGATCTTAATAAAGAATGAGAATGATCTACCTCTGATCTTAATAAAGAATGAAAATGATCTACCTCAGATTCAATAAAGAATGAGAATGATCTACTCTGTGATCTTAATAAAGAATGAAAATGATCTTCCCCGTGATCTTAATAAAGAATGAGAATGATCTACCCCCAGGACTGGAATAAAGAATGAGAATGATCTACCTATGTGATCTTAATAAAGAAATGAGAATGACCTTACTCCTCAGGATCTTAATAAAGAAATGAGAATGATCTACCCCTGACTCTAATAAAAGAAATGAGAATGATCTACCCCTATGGTCTTAATAAAGAAATGAGAATGATCACCCTGTGATCTCAATAAAGAATGGAATGATCTACCCCTACAGATCTTAATAAAGAATGAGAAGGATCTACTCCTGTGATCTTAATAAAGAATGAGAATGATCTACTCCTGTGATCTTAATACTGAAAGAATGAGAATGATCTACCCCTGTGATCTTAATAAAGAATGTGAATGATCTTCCCCTGTGATCTTAATAAAGAATGAGAATGATCTACTCCTGTGATCTTAATAAAGAACAGAAATGATCTACTCCTGTGGATCTTAATAAAGAATGAGAATGATCTACCTCTCTGACCTTAAATAAAGAATGAAAAAATGATCTTCCCCTGTGATCTTAATAAAGAATGAGAATGATCTACCCCTGTGATCTTGGGATGAAGAATGAGAATGATCTACTCATGGATTCTAATAAAGAATGAGAATGATCTACTCCTGATCTTAATAAAGAATGAGAATGATCTACCCCTGCGATCTTAATAAAGAATGAGAATGGGATCTACCTCATATGGTCTTAATACCAAAGAATGAGAATGATCTACCCTGTGATCTTAATAAAGAATGTGAATGATCTACCCCTGTGATCTTAATAAAGAATGAGAATGATCTACTCCTGTGATCTAATAAAGAATGAGAATGATCTACTCCCTGTGATCTAATAGTGAAACAGAAAGATCTACCCCTGTGATCTTAATAAAGAACAGAATGATCTCCCCCGTGATCTTAATAAAGAATGAATGACTCACTCCTGTGATCTTAATAAAGAATGAAAATGATCTACCCCTGTGATCTTAATAAAGAATGAGTATCGATCTACTCCTGTGATCTTAATAAAGAATGAGAATGATCTACCCCTGTGATCTTAATAAAGAATGAGAATGATCTACCCCTGTGATCTTAACAAAGAATGAAAATGATCTACCCTAGTGATCTTAATAAAGAATGAGAATGATATACCCCTATGGTCTTAATAAAGAATTAGAGAATGATCTACCTGTGATCTTAATAAAGAATGTAAATGATCTACACCTGTGATCTTAATAAAGAAAATGAGAATGATCTACTCCTGTGATCTTAATAAAGAATGAGAATGATCTACTCCTGATCTTAATAAAGAATGAGAATGATCTACTCCTGTGATCTTAATAAAGAATGTGAATGATTCCACTCCTGTGATCTTAGCCAAAGAATGAGAATGATCTACCCTGTGATTCCAATAAAGAATGAGAATGATCTACTCCTGTGATCTTAATAAAGAATGAGAATGATCTACCACTATGGTCTTAATAAAGATTGAGAATGATCTACTCCTGTGATCTTAATAAAGAATGAGGAAACGATCTACCCCTGTCATCTTAATAAAGAAATGAGAATGATCTTCCCTATGATCTTAAAAAGAACATAGAAATGATCTACTCCTGTGATCTTAATAAAGAATGAAAATGATCTACCTCTGTGATCTTAATAAAGAATGTGAATGATCTACCTCTGTGATCTTAATTAAGAATGAAAATGATCTACCCCTGTGATCTTAATAAAGAATGTGAATGATCTACCCCCGGTGGATCTTAATAAAGAATGAGAATGATCTACTCCTGTGATTCAATAAAGAATGAGAATGATCTACTCCTCTGATCTTAATAAAGAATGAGAATGATCTACTCCTGTGATCTTAATAAAGAATGTGAATGATCTACCCCTGTGATCTTAATAAAGAATGAGAACATCTACCCCTGTGATTCAATAAAGAATGAGAATGATCTACTCCTGTGATCTTAATAAAGAATGAGAATGTCATCTACCCCTGTGATCTTAATAAAGAAAGTGAATGATCTACCCCTGTGATCTTAATAAAGAATGAGAATGATCTACTCCTGTGATCTTAATAAAGAATGAGAATGATCTACTCCTGTGATCTTAATAAAGAATGTGAGAATGATCTACTCCTGTGATCTTAATAACGAATGTGAATGATCTACCTCAGGATTCCAATAATGAATGAGAATGATCTACTCCTGTGATCTTAATAAAGAATGGAATGACTCACTCCTGTGATCTTAATAAAGAATGAGAATGATCTACTCCTGTGATCTTAATAAAGAATGAGAATGATCTACTCCTGTGATCTAATAAAGAAAATGAATGATCTACCCTCTGCACTTAATAAAGAATGAGAATGGACCACCTCAGACTTGGACAAAGAATGAAAAATGATCTACCTCTGATCTTAATAAAGAATGAGAATGATCTACCTCCAGGATGTTAATAAAGAATGAGAATGATATACCCCTGTGATTCAATAAAGAAATTAAAATGATCTACCTCCCTGTGATTCCCACAAAGAATGAGAATGGATCTACCTCTGTGATCTTAATAAAGAATGAGAATGATCTACTCCTGTGATCTCCTTAATAAAGAATGAGAACGATTCCTACTCCTGTGATCTTAATAAAGAATGTGAATGATCTACTCCTCAGGATCTGAATAATGAATGAGAATGATCTACTCCTGTGATCTTAATAAAGAATGAGAATGATCTACTCCTGTGATCTTAATAAAGAATGAGAATGATCTACCCCTATGATCTTAATAAAGAATGAGAATGATCTACCCCTATGGTCTTCATTAAAGAATGAGAATGATCTACTCCTGTGATCTTAATAAAGAATGTGAATGATCTACCCCTGTGATCTTAATAAAGAATGAGAATGATCTACTCCTGTGATCTTACGAAGAATGAGAATGATCTACTCCTGTGATCTTAATAAAGAATGAGAATGATTCACCCTGTGATTCTAATAAAGAAATGTGAATGATCTTCCCCTGTGATCTTAATAAAGAAATGAGAATGATCTACTCCTGTGGATTCAATAAAGAATGAAAATGATCTACCCCTGTGATCTTAATAAAGAATGAGAATGATCTACTCCTGTGATCTTAATAAAGAATGAGAATGATCTACCTCTGTGACCTTAATAAAGAAATAGAATGACTCTACCCCTGTGATCTTAACAAAGAATGAAAATGATCTACCCCTAGTGATCTTAATAAAGAATGAAAATATATGCCTCTATGGTCTTAATAAAGAATGAGAATGATCTACTCCCTGTGACTTTAATATTAAAGAATGTGAATGATCTACACCTGTGATCTTAATAAAGAATGAGAATGATCTACTCCTGTGATCTTAATAAAGAATGAGAATGATCTACTCCTGCAGATCTTAATAAAGAATGAGAATGATCTACTCCTGTGATCTTAATAAAGAATGTGAATGATCTACCCCTGTGATCTTAATAAAGAATGAGAATGATCTACCCCTGTGATCTTAATAAAGAATGAGAATGATCTACTCCTGTGATCTTAATAAAGAATGAGAATGATCTTACCACTATGGTCTTAATAAAGATTGAGAATGATCTACTCCTTGTGATCTTAATAAAGAATGAGAATGATCTACCCCTGTCATCTTAATAAAGAATGAGAATGATCTCTTCCCCTCATGATCTTAAAAAGAATGAGAATGATCTACTCCTGTGATCTTAATAAAGAATGGAAAATGATCTACCCCTGTGACCTCAAGGAAGAATGGAATGATCTACCTCTGTGATCTTAATTATGAATGAAAATGATCTACCCCTGTGATCTTAATAAAGAAATGTGAATGATCTACCCCTGTGATCTTAATAAAGAATGAGAATGATCTACTCCTGTGATCTTAATAAAGAATGAGAATGATCTACTCCTGTGATCTTAATAAAGAATGAGAATGATCTACTCCTGTGATCTTAATAAAGAATGTGAATGATCTACCCCTGTGATCTTAATAAAGAATTAGAGAATGATCTACCCCTGTGATCTTTAATAAAGAATGAGAATGATCTACTCCTGTGATCTTAATAAAGAATGAGAATGATCTACCCCTGTGATCTTAATAAAGAAAGTGAATGATCTACCCCTGTGATCTTAATAAGAAAGAATGAGAATGATCTACTCCTGTGATCTTAATAAAGAATGAGAATGACTTACTCCTGTGATCTTAATAAAGAATGAGAATGATCTACTCCTGTGGATTCATTAAATGAATGTGAATGATCTACCCCTGTGATCTTAATAATGAATGAGAATGATCTACCTGTGACTTTAATAAAGAATGTGAATGATTCACCCCAGACCTTAATAAAGAATGAGAATGATCTACTCCTGTGATCTTAATAAAGAATGAGAATGATCTACTCCTGTGATCTTAATAAAGAATGAGAATGATCTACCCTGTGGTCTTAATAAAGAATGAGAATGATCTACCCCTGTGATCTTAACAGAAGAAATGAGAATGATCTACCCTCTGATCTTAATAAAGAATGAGAAAATGATCTACCCCTGTGATGTTAATAAAGAATGAGAATGATATACCCCTGTGATCTAACAAAGAAATGGTGAATGATCTACCCCTGTGATCTTAATAAAGAATGAATGATCTTACCCCTGTGATCTTAATAAAGAATGAGAATGATCTACTCCTGTGATCTTAATAAAGAATGAGAAATGGGATTCTACTCCTGTGTAGAGATCTTAATAAAGAATGTGAATGATCTACCCCTGTGATCTTAATAATGAATGAGAATGATCTACTCCTGTGATCTTAATAAAGAATGTGAATGATCTACCCCTGTGATCTTAATAAAGAATGAGAATGATCTACTCCTGTGACCTTAATAAAGAATGAGAATGATCTACTCCTGTGATCTTAATAAAGAATGAATGATCTACCCCTGTGATCTTAATAAAGAATGAGAATGATCTACCCCTGTGATCTTAATAAAGAATGAAAATGATCTACCCTCTGATCTTAATAAAGAATGAGAATGATCTACCCCCTGTGATGTTAATAAACAATGAGAATGATCTACCTCTGTGATCTTAATAAAGAATGAGAATGATCTACCCCTGTGATCTTAATAAAGAATGAAAATGATCTACCCTGTGATCTTAATAAAGAATGAGAATGATCTACCCCTGTGGTCTTAATAAAGAATGAGAATGATCTACCCTTGTGATCTTAATAAAGAATGAGAATGATCTACTCCTGTGATCTTAATAAAGAATGAAAATTATCTTACCTCTGTGATCTTAATAAAGAATGAGAATGATATACCCCTGTGATCTTAATAAAGAATGAGAATGATCTACCTCTGTGATCTTAACAAAGAATGAAATGATCTACCTCAGTGACTCTAATAAAGAATGAGAATGACATACCCCCCTATGGTCTTAATAAAGAATGAGAATGATCTACTCCTGTGATCTTAATAGCAATGTGAATGATCTACACCTGTGATCTTAATAAAGAATGTGAATGATCTACCCCTGTGATCTTAATAAAGAATGAGAATGATCTACCTCTGTAGATCTTAGACAGTGAATGTAGAATGATCTACCTCAGATCTTAATAAAGAATGAGAATGATTCACTCCCCATGGTCTGAATAAAGATTGAGAATGATCTACTCCTGTGATCTGCTGGAAGAATGAGAGAGGAGAATGATCTACCCCTGTCATCTTAATAAAGAATGAGAATGATCTTCCCCTGCGATCTTAAAAGAATGGGAGAATGATCTACTCCTGTGATCTTAATAAAGAATGAAAATGATCTACTCCCCTGTGATCTTAATAAAGAATGGTGAACGATCTACCCCTGTGATCTTAATTAAGAATGAAAATGATCTACCCCTGTGATCTTAATAAAGAATGTGAATGATCTACCCCTCTGATCTAATAAAGAATGAGAATGATCTACTCCTGTGATCTTAATAAAGAACAGAGAATGATCTACTCCTGTGATCTTAATAAAGAATGAGAATGATCTACTCCTGTGATCTTAATAAAGAATGTGAATGATCTACCCCTGTGATCTTAATAAAGAATGAGAATTGATCTACCCCTGTGATCTTAATAAAGAATGAGAATGATCTACTCCCTGTGATCTTAATAAAGAACAGAGAATGATCTACCCCTGTGATCTTAATAAAGAAAGTGAATGATCTACCCCTGTGATCTTAATAAAGAATGAGAATGATCTACTCCTGTGATCTTAATAAAGAATGAGAATGATCTACTCCTGTGATCTTAATAAAGAATGAATGATCTACCTGTGATCTTAATAAAGAATGTAAATGATCTACTCCTGTGATTTTAATAAATAGTGTTGAGAATGATCTACTCCTGTGATCTTAATAAAGAATGTGAATGATCTACCCCTGTGATCTTAATAAAGAATGAGAATGATTCCTACTTCTGATCTTATTAAAGAATGAATGATCTACTCCTGTGATCTTAATAAAGAATGTGAATGATCTACCCCTGTGATCTTAATAAAGAATGAGAATGATCTACCTCAGTGGATCTAAGGAAAGAAATGAGAATGATCTACCCTGTGATCTTAATAAAAAATATAATTTGATTCATCTCTGTGACTTAATAAAGAATGAGAATGATCTACCCCTGTGATCTTAACAAAGAATGAAAAAATGATCTACCCCTAAAGATCTTAATAAAGAATGAGAATGGATCTACCCTGTGATCTAATAAAGAAATGAGAATGATCTACCTCAGGATTCAGTCAAAGAAGTGAATGATCTACACCTGTGATCTTAATAAAGAATGAGAATGATCTACTCCTGTGATCTAATAAAGAATGAGAATGATCTACTCCTGTGATCTTAATAAAGAATGAAGATCTACTCCTGTGATCTTAATAAAGAATGTGAATGATCTACCCCTGTGATCTTAATAAAGAATGAGAATGATCTACCCCTGTGATCTTAATAAAGAATGAGAATGATCTACTCCTGTGATCTTAATAAACAATGAGAATGATCTACCACTATGGTCTTAATAAAGATTGAAAACGATCTACTCCTGTGATCTTAATAAAGAATGAGAATGATCTACCCCTGTCATCTTAATAAAGCA
This sequence comes from Ascarosepion bandense, assembly GCA_037127315.1. Taxonomy (NCBI): domain Eukaryota; kingdom Metazoa; phylum Mollusca; class Cephalopoda; order Sepiida; family Sepiidae; genus Ascarosepion; species Ascarosepion bandense. Next base: position 2,525,791 of record JBBBDQ010000713.1, read on the forward strand.
ATGAGAGAATGATCCTCCCCTGCGATCTTAAAAAAGAATGAGAATGATCTACTCCTGTGATCTTAATAAAGAATGAAATGATCTACCCCTGTGATCTTAATAAAGAATGTGAATGATCTACCCTGTGATTCAATTAAGAATGAAAATGATCTACTCCCTGTGATCTTAATAAAGAATGTGAATGATCTACCCCTGTGATCTTAATAAAGAATGAGAATGATCTACTCCTGTGATCTTAATAAAGAATGAGAATGATCTACCTCTGTGATCTTAATAAAGAATGAGAATGATCTACTCCCCCTGTGATCTTAATAAAGAATGAATGATCTACCCCTGTGATCTTAATAAAGAATGAGAATGATCTACCCCTGTGATCTTAATAAAGAATGAGAATGATCTACTCCTGTGATCTTAATAAAGAATGAGAATGATCTACTCCCCTGTGATTCCTAATAAGAAAGTGGAATGATCTACCCCCTGTGATCTTAATAAAGAATGAGAATGATCTACTCCTGTGATCTTAATAAAGAACATAAATGATCTACCCCTGGTGGATTCATTAAAGAATGAGAATGATCTACTCCTGTGATCTTAATAAAGAATGTGAATGATCTACCCCTGTGATCTTAATAATGAATGAGAATGATCTACTCCTGTGATCTTACTAAAGAATGTGAATGATCTACCTCTGTGATCTTAATAAAGAATGAGAATGATCTACTCCTGTGATCTTAATAAAGAATGAGAATGATCTACTCCTGTGATCTTAATAAAGAATGTGGAATGATCTACTCCCTGTGATCTTAATAAAGAATGAGAATGATCTACCCCTGTGATCTTAATAAAGAATGAAAATGATCTACCCTCTGATCTTAATAAAGAATGAGAATGATCTACTCCTGTGATGTTAATAAAGAATGAGAATGATCTACCCTGTGATTCTAATAAAGAATGAGAATGTGGATTCACTCCCCTGTGATCTTAATAAAGAATGAAAATGATCTACCCCCTGTGATCTTAATAAAGAATGAGAATGATCTACTCCTGTGGTCTTAATAAAGAATGAGAATGATCTACCCTGTGATCTTAATAAAGAATGAGAATGATCTACTCCTGTGATCTTAATAAAGAATGAAAATTATCTACCTCTGTGATCTTAATAAAGAATGAGAATGATATACCCCTGTGATCTTAACAAAGAATGAAAATGATCTACCCCTGTGATCTTAATAAAGAATGAGAATGATTCACTCTCAGATCTAATAAAGAATGAGAATGATCTACTCCTGTGATCTTAATAAAGAATGAGAATGATCTACTCCTGTGATCTTAATAAAGAATGTGAATGATCTACTCCTGTGATCTTAATAATGAATGAGAATGATCTACTCTGTGATCTTAATAAAGAATGTGAATGATCTACTCCTGTGATCTTAATAAAGAATGAGAATGATCTACTCCTGTGATCTTAATAAAGAATGAGAATGATCTACTCCTGTGATCTTAATAAAGAATGTGAATGATCTACTCCCTGTGATCTTAATAAAGAATGAGAATGATCTACCTCTGGTGGATTCATTGAAGAATGAATATGATCTACCCTCTGATCTTATTATTAAAGAAATGAGAATGATCTACCCTGTGATGTTAATAAACAATGAGAATGATCTACCCCCTGTGATCTTACTGCAGAATGAGAATGATCTACCTCAGATCTTAATAAAGAATGAAAATGATCTACCCCTGTGATCTTAATAAAGACTGAGAATGATCTACCCCTGTGGTCTTAATAAAGAATGAGAATGATCTACCCCTGTGATCTTAATAAAGAATGAGAATGATCTACTCCTGTGATCTTAATAAAGAATGAAAATTATCTACTCTCCTGTGATCTTAATAAAGAATGAGAAAATGATATACCCTGTGATCTTAATAAAAGAAATTTATAAATGATCTACTCCTGTGATTCAATAAAGAATGAAAATGATCTACCCCCTAGTGATCCTTTTAATAAAGAATGAGGTAGCTCCATATACCCCTATGGTCTGACAAAGAATGAGAATGATCTACTCCTGTGATCTTAATAAAGAATGTGAATGATCTACTCCTGTGATCTTAATAAAGAATGAGAATGATCTACTCCTGTGATCTTAATAAAGAATGAGAATGATCTACTCCCAGACCTTAATAAAGAATGTGAATGATCTACCCCTGTGATCTTAATAAAGAATGAGAATGATCTACCTCAGATCTTAATAAAGAATGAGAATGATCTACTCCTGTGATCTTAATAAAGAATGAGAATGATCTACCCCTATGGTCTTAATAAAGATTGAGAATGATCTACTCCTGTGATCTTAATAAAGAATGAGAATGATCTACCCCTGTCATCTTAATGAAGAATGAGAATGATCTTCCCCTGCGATCTTAAAAAAGAATGAGAATGATCTACTCCTGTGATCTTAATAAAGAATGAAAATGATCTACCCCTGTGATCTTAATAAAGAATGTGAATGATCTACCCCTGTGATCTTAATTAAGAATGAAAATGATCTACCCCTGTGATCTTAATAAAGAATGTGAATGATCTACCCCTCTGATCTTAATAAAGAATGAGAATGATCTACTCCTGTGATCTTAATAAAGAATGAGAATGATCTACTCCTGTGATCTTAATAAAGAATGAGAATGATCTACTCCTGTGATCTTAATAAAGAATGAGAATGATCTACCCCTGTGATCTTAATAAAGAATGAGAATGATCTACTCCTGTGATCTTAATAAAGAATGAGAATGATCTACCCCTGTGATCTTAATAAAGAAAGTGAATGATCTACCCCTGTGATCTTAATAAAGAATGAGAATGATCTACTCCTGTGATCTTAATAAAGAATGAGAATGATCTACTCCTGTGATCTTAATAAAGAATGAGAATGATCTACTCCTGTGATCTTAATAAAGAATGTGAATGATCTACCCCTGTGATCTTAATAATGAATGAGAATGATCTACTCCTGTGATCTTAATAAAGAATGTGAATGATCTACCCCTGTGATCTTAATAAAGAATGAGAATGATCTACTCCTGTGATCTTAATAAAGAATGAGAATGATCTACTCCTGTGATCTTAATAAAGAATGTGAATGATCTACCCCTGTGATCTTAATAAAGAATGAGAATGATCTACCCCTGTGATCTTAATAAAGAATGAGAATGATCTACTCCTGTGATCTTAATAAAGAATGAGAATGATCTACCTCTGTGATCTTAATAATGAATGAGAATGATCTACCCCTGTGATCTTAATGTTCAAAATTCCTAGGACGTGAAGAAAGCCGGAGTGTACAACGGCTGAATCGTCGTACAAAAGGCAACAAAAATGAGGACTATAATGGAAATAGTGTAAGAAGATAGTATGCTTGCCGTCATTTTCAATTCTTCATTCTTTTAAAAGACTTTCGTGTTGACCTTGACCCGATTTAGTACAAACGACCGCGTTTCCATTTCTTTGTTAGTTTTTTCCTTTTCAATCTTTTTGTAACTTTTTTTTCTTCTCTTCTGATATTTGGACACCACCTGACGTTAATGCTTTATGATTAAGTAAAAATAACAACATTAAATAATGAAAATACTTCAACTCATAATTGAACAATTAAGCAATAGTGATGCTATTACAGATTTACCTCACTTCTACTATTGCTATTCTATATTTCCTCGCTTTTATTGCTATTAATCATAGATTGACGTCGATTCGCTAAAATAATGAGCATATAGCGGGTATATCTTATCTTATTTATTCTTTTTCTAGTAGTAGTAGAAGGATTCCGTTTGTAGTGAAGGGTAATTGTATACCGTTGCAGGTTAACGAAATTTGGCTTTGTGGAAGATAGCCCACTATAAGTCATCAACTGATTATAAAATTAACAAAGGCAATTTGAGTGTAAAATAACATTTATATATACCAAGATTTTCTATAAAAACATTTCTAAAATAATTTCATTCATTTGGGAAGAAATCCTGAAAGTTTCATTAAATCCAATTATCATTTTTTTGTAAGAATATCCATTAGTATATGTCTATATTTCTGAGATGAGGTAGTATTTACAGTATTTACATTATTCGGACTATTGTCCTCATCTTTGTTACCATTTGTACGACGTTTCGACCGTTGTACGCTCCGGGCTTCTTCAGGTGCTAGGAATTTCGAACTGAACCCTTTATTACAATCACTGGGGTATATCATCTTCGTTCCATGAGTAAAGCCTCGATTGAAAGTTATGTCATGAGTTATCTCCCTCTAACCCTGCAAGCTACTAAATCATTAGTGTCAAAAATTGTAATATGAGCTCTGGTAAAAATACTAGAGAAAACCATTAACATCAAAAAATTGCAATATGAACTCTGGTAAAAAGGGTTACTGGACATTAGGTTTATAAGTAGCAAAATTCCTTAAGGACACATGGCCCAGTGGATATAGACGTTTGTTAGTTCCTGACTTGACTCTTAGAGTTGTGAATTCAATACCAGGCTACAGCAGTGGTGAACAAGTAACTTGCAAGGTTAGAGGGAGATAACTCATGACATGACTTCCCATCGCGGCTTTAAGCAAGGAATGAGGATGATATACCCCATTGATTGTAATGAAGGGTTCTTTTCGAAATTCCTAGCACCTGAAGAAGGCCGGAGCGTACGACGGCCAAAACATCGTACAAATGGCCACAAAGATGAGGACAATAGTCCGAATAATGTAAATACTGTAAATACTACCTCATCTCAGAAATATAGACATATACTAATGGATATTCTTACAAAAAAATGATAATTGGATTTAATGAAACTTTCAGGATTTCTTCCCAAATGAATGAAATTATTTTAGAAATGTTTTTATAGAAAATCGTGGTAATTTTTTTTACCTGTTATTCTCCACTTATTTAATTTCTAGAAATTATTTTTTGTACCGCTTAATGCTTATATCTAAACTTATTTATAAATGGAACTTTGGTTGTGTGTGTATGTGCGTGTGTCTGTGTGTGTGTGAGTCCGTTACCTATAGACTCCGAAACGGCTGAACTGATTTTCTTGAAAATTTACACAGTTGTACTATAAGCGTCTGCGAGTGTTCTTAGCTAGGTTTTGTGTCGAGGTACCCCCAATAAATATCGAAAATCGATAATAAAAAAATCGGGTTATAGAAGGAGTGGACCGATTTTAATCAAATTTGATACACTCATAGAAAAGACATAAGAAATGATATTCAGAAGTTTCAAGGTTGCAGTTCTTACAATAGTGCAGAAAATCGATAATATATATATATATAAAAAAGGCAAGATGTTTGTGTGTCAGTCTACGGTTTCGCTTTAACTGGAAACAACTATTGCTTTTTAGTCTTTCGTGCCAACGTCCAAAGAGTCTGAGCTCCTGGACCATGTATTAGTTTTAAAGCTTTCATTACACCCGAGCAACGCCGGACTATACTGCTAGTTAGTCATAATCAGAAAAAGCAATATGAAGTTTATTATCATTATATCAATGAAAATAAATACAATGTTTATATTACCTACCTTGGGAAAATCCTCTGCCCAGTCAGTCATGTCTCTTTCGAGACATTATCACTCAAGCGTGTCTCACGGATGGCACTTAACTAACTGATTGAATGTTTATAGGTTTATATTAGTTATAGGCAGAATTCCTTTTAGAATTTAAACTATAAAACTTTGTTTTATGCAAAACAAGGCTCCCAGTTACCAAACATCCGCTCTAAAACGTAAAATAAAAAGGCAATAAAACTAAACTATTATTTGTTTAATGAGAACAATTCCTGCAAAAATTTATTTATTTATTTATTTATTTTTTAATCGTGTCACCCCAAGCAAGGCATTCCACTGCCACTATAGCGCAGGGGGTTACATAGAGGGATTGGGTATAGGAAATATCAGAAGGAGGGTGATAGACGACTTAGGATGTACATAGGGAGAGAGTTGGAGAGGGTGGGTGTGAGTTAGTGTGTTAGGAGGTGTCTATTGACCTTACATTTAAACTCCTGGAGGTTGTAGCCGTCGGGGAAGCAAGCATGCGGTAGGGAATTCCACAGGTTGGAAGTGCGAGGAAAGAAGCTGTTGGACTAGAAATTGCGATTACATTTCATCGGTTTCGCTGTAAAAGGGTGGGACCTAGTTGCCAATCTAGTATCTCGTGCAAATTCACATCTAGGGGGCACCAGTGATTTAAGTTCGTCAGAGCAGTCTATTCCTAACTCTTTATAAAAATTTATCTCACATATTCTTAATGCTTAATGCAAATCTATCTATCTATCTATCTATCTATCTATCTATCTATCTATCTATCTATCTATCTCATTTCTACGTCATCAGAAGTTGCTACTACAGAAAGAGATGTGATTTTTTTTTCTGTTCTTTTTTAATGCAATTTCTGACTCGTGATGTTTTCATTACATGAACATATTTCCAGTTACAAAAAATTCTGTCTACCTGTTTCTATATTTATGAGAAAAGCAGTTAATTCCATATTTGTTTTCCAACTTCAAATTTGAAAGTCTGAAGCTTTGGGGCATATCAATTTCGCTGATTAAATCTGATATAAGAAGACAAAGAAATGTTGAATGTATAAAAGAATTCGATTTTATATGCCCAATGATACAATAGAAAACAGTTTTAGTGAACTGAATTAAAATACTGAATGAGCCCTAATAAGCAAATATCTGGAATAAGAATGCAATAATTAGAAAAATCCATAAAAGATAATAAACGTCCTTAAACACAGATTCATCTTCAAATCGTGAACAGTTTCTTTTTGTGAAACAACTGTCGCTTGTTAAAGAAAATTAGATACGGGGTCTGATTAAAAAGTATCGGGACTGCTCTTATGGTAACAGAGAAAAATGTACACAGTAAAGCTCAAGTGACTTTGAACTCCTCCGCGCATACACACTAAATTATAACTCTCTCGCCCACTTTCGCTATTTATAGCAGTGCTTTGGAGGAAAGTGTGTAGAGTGTGATCGTGACAATACACCACTGAGGTTTCATCAGTAACTATGACTTGTAAAGCAGTTTTTGTAATTTTTAAAATCTTTTGTATTTCTGCATTAATTTGTACTGGTTATGTGATATTGTTATTAAGTTAAACTATATTTACTAATCATAAATGTAAAAGCCTACTACAATTCAGCAATATATATATATATATCCGAGTGAATACAGAACGAAGAAAGAATTCTTACAACGTCCAAAACACACCGCCTGATGAGACATTGAAGTTTCAATGTCGAAACAAACGTACCTTTTTCGTGGATATATATAGAAAAAGTATGTACATGTTCTAAAATATAATATAATATATATATATATATATATATATATATATATATATATATATATACAAAAATCTTCTGTTTCAACAACCCTCATATTTCCCAGATCTCACTCCTTTCGACTTTTTCTTCTTTCTAAAAATCAAATCCCACTGGAAACGAACAAGATTTCAAGAAGTCGAGGAAATCTAAAAGAATGCAAAGATAACAATTGGTTGTTATTTCCAGAAAAGTTTCAGAGAGATTTCCATCATTGCTGGATAAAGATGTGTGACTTTAGAATGGGACTACTTTGAAGGAGATTAAATACCGAATCGATATTTGTTGTAGTTTTCTTTTTATAGTCCTGATTTTTTTTTACTTTTTGATCAAAACTTTTAGACACAATTCAGTAAACATGATTATTTTAACTTCTTCATCTTATATCTTCTTATTGAGGTGCTTACTGTCATCGCAAATCCTCATGCCGAATGTCAGTGATTCATATAAAAACATAAAGAAAACTGTTTTAGTCTATTTAAATGTTTTTTGCAGACTTCTTTATGTGCCGTGTCCTTTCAGGACGTAGGCGATCATAGACTTTCACTTGGCTCTGTCTCTTGTCTTTCTCTTTATTTTTTTCTTGGTATCTTTTCTAAGATCCGGTCCGCCAACCATTTGCTCAGAACTAACAAGTACGCCTCGCACTTATTTCCCCTGTCTCTCTTTTCATTTATCCGACCTGTAAGTATTAAGTTCTCCAGGCCCCAGAAACCTCATTTGTCTCTTCGTGATACTTAGTATCAGTCTTCTTCTCGTTTGCATCCTTTCCAAAACCTCATCGTTGCACACGTGCACCGTCCATGGTATCCTCAGCATCCTTCTGTAAAACCACATTTCTGCTGCCTCAAGCCTCTCCTTCATCTTTGATGAGATCGTCCATACAGAAGGACAGATATCACAGAGCAATTCTTTGTTTCCTGTCTTTCAGTACTCTGGTTTCAGTACTCTGGTTAGCTTATGACATGCCAATGTATCTTTGGATCTCCATATCGCACTTTCCAACGTACTGAAATTAATTCGTTTCTTTCACTAGTGTAAAAAAGTTTTGAGAACAAGTTTCAGGAGGAAAAACTGCCAAATCTCAAAACAATAAGTCGTAGAAAATTGATCTTTTCTTCTTATATGTGCCGTGTCCCTTCAGGACGTAGGCGATCCCCTCCACAATTTCCTGTCCCTTGTTGCTCTTAATATATTTTATCCTGTTAGATCTCCCAAACCCAGCTCTACCATCCATTTGCTCAAGCCTGTCAAGTATGTCATCTTCTGTCCGTTTTTCTCTCTATCCGCGCTAAGAGTATCAGATTCTCGAAGCCCTCCTTCCTCATTACGTGTCCCAGAAACTTCAACTGTCTTTTCCTGATATTAAGTATAAGTTTCTTTTTTGTTTTCATTCTCTCCAAAACGTCGTCGTTGCTCACACGTTCGGTCCATGCTATCCTCAGTATCCTTCTGTAGAACCACATTTTTGTTGCTTCGAGTCTTTCTTTCATCTTTGAGGAAATTGTCCAGCATTCGCTGTCATATAAGAGGACAAATATCACATAATTGTCCAGTCACGGAGCCGAATAAGAACATTTTGGCAATTTTTAACCTTCCTGCTCGCAAAAAAAAGAAAAAGAAAAAAAGGCAACGATGAGGTGTTGGAAAGAATGGCAACAAAAAGGAAATTAATACTGAGCATCAGGAAGTTCCTAGGACACGCAATGAGGAAGGAGAGCCTGGAGAAACTGATACTGACTGGCCAGATAGAAGGAAAGAGAGACAGAGGAAGGCAGCGGATAACATATTTGCAGGGCCTGATCAGGTGGTTGACGGAATAGGGGTTGACAGGACTAACAGGAGCAAACATACTAAGAGCCACAAGGGATAGGGAGACGTGGAGAACCATGATCGTCTACGTCCTGAAGGGACAGGGAACATAGAAGAAGTGAAAGAGACAACTGAAGTTCCTGGGACACGCAATGAGGAAGGAGAGCCTGGAGAAACTGATACTGACAGGCCAGATAGAAGGAAAGAGAGACAGAGGAAGGCAGCGGATAACATATTTGCAGGGCCTGATCAGGTGGTTGACGGAATAGGGGTTGACAGGTCTAACAGGAGCAAACATACTAAGAGCCACAAGGGATAGGGAGACGTGGAGAACCATAATCGCCTACGTCCTGAAGGGACAGGGCACACAGAAGAAGAAGAAGAAGAAGAAGCTCGCAAAAAAACGTTGTGTCAAAAGGACAGTTCATTTGAGACCGTTGTTACTTCATACACTATTGACTTCCTCGACAACGTTTATTTACAAGATTATAAAAATTTAAAAATCGATTTGTACGCACAGTAAAACATAGATTTTAACAGAATAGACATCATAATACACCTTAACACCTTTTGGCCAACACATTTTCAAAGGTGAACGTTGGCAAAATTTTAAATAATAATCAGGACACATTAATTTGACGTTATAGAAGGGAAGGTGGAACTTGTTTAAAGACAAATTTTTTATACAAAAATATAAATAATTAAAATAATTAAAATTAAAATGACTATAAAATTTGGTGAACAAATTTTAATGTGATATTTTTCTATAAAAAATTATTATTTACCATTTTATTAGCAGTATAGCCCGGCGTTGCTCGGGTGTACTGAAAGCTTTAAAACTAATCCATGGTCCTGGAGCTCAGACCCTTTGGACATTGGCACGAAAGACTAAAAAGCAATAGTTGTTTCCAGTTAAAGCGAAACCGTAGACTGAAAGAAAAATGTATGCATGTAAGTCAAATTTTGATTTCCTGGTATCGATATGAAATTTTCTGCACTACTGTAAGAACTGCAACCTTGAAACTTCTGAATATCGTTTCTTATGTATTTGTCTACGAGTGTATCAAATTTGATTAAAATCGGACCACTCCTTCTATAACCCGATTTTTTCGATTATCGATTTTCGATATTTATCGGGGGTACATCGATACAAAACCTAGCTAAGAACACTCGCAGACGCTTATAGTCAGTCAGTTAAGTGTCATACGTGATACACGCTTGGGCGATCATGTCTCGAAAGAGACATGACTGACTGGGCAGAAGATTATCCCGCAGTAGTTTGCAATTACTTTCTGCGGTAGACTGGTTGCCGACCAAGGCTATAGAACCCAATCTGTCCTATTATTTAACCCATAACTGGAAGGAAGAGACGGATTAATACCTTTTCCAAGGGTATTTGCGCGTAAGTGAATACAATGGATTCAACTGGAATTCGAACTCGGCTCTCCGGTTTCTCGTTCCGAGCCGATATCCACTGTACCACAACTATTTTAGTGAATTTATGTAGCGAGAGCAAATCAAAGAAATGCACGGCAAATGCTTTTTGACAAAATTCCTAATGACACTTATTCATTGTTATGTTTATTAAAATTTCTTTCTTCACAGACTTTTTTATAAATTTATGAATAAAAAGAAATTATTATTATCTATTTCTTCATAAAACTGCAAATAATTAATACTTCAGGTTTTCGATAAATTTGTAAAAATATTTTTTTTAATGTAAATAAGCAATCTAATATATGATCGTATTCCAGATGAATTACTTGCATTCACTTACGCACAAATACCCTTGGGAAAAGTATTAATCCGTCTTTTCTCTCTAGTTATGGGTTAAATAATAGGACAGATTGGGTTCTATAGCATTGGCAGGCAACTAGTCTGTCACAGAAAGCAATGGCAACCTACTGTGGGATAATCTTCTGCCCAGTCAGTCATGTCTTTTTCGAGGCATGATCGCCCAAAGCGTGCATTGTGGTGCAGTGGATATCGGAACAAGAGATAAGAGAGCCGAGTTCGAATTCTAATTGAATTCGTCGCGCAAATACCCTTAGGAAAGGTATTAATCCGCCTCTTCTTCCTCCAGATATAGGTTAAATAGCAGGACAGATTGGGTTCTATAGCCTTGGTTGGCAACCATTCTATCGCAGATAGCAATGGCAACCTACTGCATGAAAATTTTCTGTTTAGTCAATTATGTCTCTTTTTGCCTAAGCGTGTATCACGTATGCTATTTAAATGGCTGACTGAATATATAATTAATGTCAAATATATTTGTCAAATCTCAAGAATAAAGAAAATAAAAAAAATTCATATCCTTGGATTTTAGTAAAAATTTAATCTTCGTTTTATTTTTAAAACAATCAACGTTTCCGAGCAGATGAAGGAAGTCTATAGTATTAGCGGTGTCAAAGGAATAAACATTCTTCTGATACAACGTCTTTTGCAATACGGAGCTTGAACATTGCTAGAGTTTTTTTTTTCAACACTTTTTATATCTTGCCTAGTGATGGTGCTGACTGCGAGATGAATATATATATATATATATATATTTTCTGTTTCCTTTTAAGAAAAACTTTAAACACCGGTCATATTTCCGTAATAAATTTATTTCAGTCAATAATTGTTGTTGCCAACAATCACCGACTTCATCAGACGGAAGGCCCTATTCGACTTGTTTCATGTCGTATTACTACGGAATGAAAGTTCAGTCAAGGCCAGGCGGAGGGGGAGGCAACATAGGATAGCCCACTATAATAAGTATTTCCGTTTTCGTTTGCCGGGATATAGTGGGAGGAGAAGTTTAATACAAACAAAATTAACACGTGACTAATGTCACCAGCAAATTTATACATCAAATCATAATTCAAATTCCTACGCCAAAATTTTTATTTTTATTTTCCTAGATCTGTGATAAGTTAAGCCTAAAATTACGTTTAATTAGATTAAGTTAAGGCTATTATTTCTTTCCTTTACTCAATTGTTGATAAGATAATTCCATTCTATTTGTTGCAAGACTAGATTATATCCATGTTATATCTAAATTCCTTGAACTTCCATTCCGATAGGTGTCGTTGTATATATATATATATATATATATATATATTTACTAAACTCTCTCGTATTTTACAACGTGTAAGGATACAGCAACCCAGTTCTTATAACCAAACAGCTAAACTGCTAACACATATGATTTGATTATAGTCATGTGCAGAATCAACCACACTTTTTGGAAAAGCCGATTACAGAGAAGTGGGGGTATACAGCCATTTTTCTAACCAACACCTACTACACACTTTTCTTTACTGCTCCCTGGATCTAGTCATCAACACCAGCGGAGCTGTACCGTCCACTTTGTGTATCTCTGTTCTCGATAAAAGAACCCTCATCCCATATTGCTTATACATTAATGCGAACGGGCATTGTCACAAAATCAGAAGCAGAATGTATTTCGCTGAAAGATGTCTTTCTTGTTTTAATGCGTCATTCAAACAAGCCAGTTTCTCATTATAGCATTCTGCTGTAAGTGTGTATTCCCATTTCAGAAATTGCTGAGAGTTTTGCATTAGTCATTATTTTCTTCATTTTTTTCATTCAAACACTTACCGATCTTTGTTACCGCAAGTTTAAGCTGGATGTAAGCCCACCGCCTTTCAGGATTATTTTCGTAAGGCTTGTTAACGATTTAAAGCAATCGATCGATTTCACAAGCAATAAAAAGTTCACGAAATATTAAAGACACTTCTATGATTTCACTAAAGCTTTCAAAAGGTCATGCCGGAAACTTCTGCGTCATCTTCACCCGTTTCTCTGCACTCTCGCAGGGATAACCTTCGGAAAATATTTTATAACGAATGGCGACAACATATATATTGATGCACCTACAATTGAGCATCTTACATTCAGACAGAAGAAAACAAACAAAACAGAAAACAAAATCATCCAAACCTTTGATTGTGACAGGATGGAAATATATATATATATATATATATATATATATATATATAATTACATCAGAACACAGTTGTATTAAAAATTGTTCAATACAATTATTTTGTAGAACTTTTGAATATTTTTAATTCGTAATTAAGTTGTATATATTTCATTTGTAAACGAGATGGTAGAAAACTGGGCTGTGTAATATAACTTGCTTACAAATGAAGAATATTCAAAAGTTTTTCAATATAATTGTATTGGACACTTTTTAATACAACTGTGTACTGGTGTAATTTACTTATGACCAAAAACTAAGTAATTAAATAATTATATATATATATATATATATATATATATATATATATATATATACAAATGAATAAAGGACGAAGAAAATATTTTTAACGTTCAAAACATTAATTTAAAACAGCGCTCAATATAGAAATAGAGCAATAAATACTAATCTACGATCATTACTACCTGATGAGAAATTGTTCTTTCAATGTCGAAACAAAATGTACAATTTTGTAGTAGATTGTAGTTTGTAGTTTGTACATGTTCGAAAGTATAATATATATATATATATATATATATATATATTTTAGAACATGTACAAACTATAGAATCTTGAAAGAAGTGAGGTGGGTAGGGATTTCTTTCAAGATTCTAACGGACAATTTACAAAACTTATTCCCTTATCGCTAACCCCCACCAACATCCCACACACAACTCACCAAATATAAGAAAAGAGGCTTTCCATTTCTTTCCACACCACCTGAGGAGACATTGTAATTTCAATGTCGAAACAACATGTACAATTTGTAGTGGATATAACAAAAATTTGTACATGTTCTAAAATATAATTTATAATAAATATTTACAGCTCTATATTATATATCGAGCACTGTTTTAAATTAATGTTTTGGATGTTGTAAAATTTTTCTTCGTTTCTTATTTACTCGGATATATATATATATATATATATATATATATATATATATATGATCTTATTTTTAAAATAAATACACATCGATCTTTATTATAATGGAGAGGATAATTGTGTTTATTATTTTCCTTTTTAGATTCCAGCAGTGAAGCCAGATTCGTTCATTTACTCATCTATTGTCAGAAATCAAAGCGATGGAGAACATATTGACTGGATGTCTGGCATTTTCCTCTGTGAAACAACTCGATCTAGCGAAATGTTCTAAAAAGTAAGTACACTGGAATGTAACCGTTTCACAATTAGTTTGAACTATTGTTAATAAGACACAGTCAGTTAAGTGCCATACGTGATACACGCTTGGGCGACCATGTCTCGAAAGAGACATGACTGACTGGGCAGAAGATTATCCCGCAGTAGGTTGCCATAACTTTCTTTGGTAGACTGGTTGCCAGCCAAGGCTATAGAACCTAATCTGTCCTGTTATTTAACTCATAACTAGAGAGAAGAGACGGATTAATACCTTTCCCAAGGGTATTTGTGCGTAAGTGAATACAATGGATTCAACTGGAATTCGAACTCGGCTTCCCCGGTTTCTCGCTCCGAGCCGATATCCACTGTACCACAAGGCACATCCTTGTGGTACAGTGGATATCGACACAACGACGTCGATAATAAGTTAATGTTCTCGTTGAATAAATTCACACACACAGAATTTAAAAATATCTAAACCGTCTGCTGTATAGAACCGCTTTTTTAGATCAATGGTTAAAAATGATTTTGAGCGATTGAAGCCTGTGTTCCTTGGTGAATACCATTTTTGAACCTTGTAAACTAAAGCTATAAAATCATGAACATAGATCGGCACCAAATAAGAGAAAATGGATATCACATGTAACTCGAGGAACAAATAATGACATCATCAAGATGTGAACATTCTACACTATTTCAAACAAAAGGTTTTGAAGGAAACCGTCGTCAATATTGAAAAGAGCGATAACAACTACTGGCCATGAGAAAGCTGCTTTCTTGAAAAAATTGTCTTAAGTTCAAATAAATTTCAACCAACTGTAGTGTAAGTTGCTCGGTCAATGAATACCGAATGTTTCCTTACAAGACAATTTGTATTGACTGAATGCTCAACGGTTAACGCTTATATAAGTTCATAAACGGAAGTTCAAAATAAGATCTTTAATTCACCTTACTTTGGTGTCAGGAACTCGCCCCAAAATTTGTAAAATTATTTTTCATACAATCATACAATTTTCATACAATATTATATCTATCTATCTATCTATCTATCTATCTATCTATCTATCTATCTATCTATCTATCTATCTATCACATTCTATTCATTATCTATCTATCTATCTATCTATCTATCTATCTATCTATCTATCTATCTATCTATCTATTAGGCCTCCGTCAGTCATGGTTGACCATAGATATCATCCTACTTGACTGCTTGGCTAAAGCATCGGCGTCTGTGACTGTAGAAACCGATGCGAGAGTGACAGTTTTTGTTGCAGACGCTGCATTTATGTTTTGTTTCTGGTCTGTCGGAGCCGTCATTTTGCTTTCTGCGAATCCACCTCTCCATGGCGACTTGTGTCAGTTGCCCGTCCCTTGATTTGAGTTGTTGGGCCAGGGCTCATTTCCATTTTGTCCGGTTGGCTGCTACGCTCTCCCATGACTCCGTGTTGATGCCCACAGCCTTCATATCGCGTTTTATGATATCACGATACCGCAGCTGTGGCCGCCCAATGGGTCTTCTTCCAGAGGCTAGCTCTCCATGCGGGAGGTCTTTTGGAATGCGACCGTCTGGCATATGAACTACTTAACATATGAGGCTAGGATGTGATGGATAAATTGTATAAATTACGCAAAAACAAAACAAAAAAAAATGAAAATGAAACTGACATATTTTTACCAAAATTGCATAAAAATATCTTGAAATACTAGAAAGTACATTTATTCAATAAAATTACCATTTACATTATTTATATTGTTCGGACTGTTGTCTTTATCTTTATTGCCATGTTTACGACGCTTCGACCGTTATACACCTCGGCCTTCTTCAGGTGCTAGGAAGTTCTAGCCGAACCTTTTATTTCGATCACTAGGGTATATCATTCTCATGCTATGTGCGATGCCAATTCCGGTAGCCATGTAGTTATCTCCCTTGAACTTAAAGACTCGTGGCCCAGTAGATATAGACGTTGGTTAGTTTCAGTGACTTGACACAAAGAGTTGTAAGTTTAATACTAAGCTACAGAAGTGGTGAACAAATATCTTAAAGAGTTATCCTTTTGTCGGATTCCGATCCATACTTAGTCTACATTTGAACCCACGCTTACAATTTTGACAGTATTACTGCTTCTCATTTCTCAAACAACACATAACAACCAGATAATAAATAATACTAGTTTACTTGTTTTTAAGTCTTGCTGTTTCTCATATTTACGAGTATTTTTGTACCCCCGTATATCCTTTCCTTTCTCTCCACCTATGTATCTGTCATCGCACCTACATTCTCAGCTTTCTATTGCTCCTTTCTAACTAGTTTGTACTCCTCACTCTTTTCTAATTAATCTTTTTACAGTTATGTAACCCCCAGCTCATCAGTGGCATTTCTGCCTTGCTCGGGGTGAAATGATTAAAAAAAATGTAAATGTTAGGAGATTATAGCCATTTACTCAGTGTTATGGATGTGCGTTGTGGTCCAGTGGATATCGACTCGGAACGACAAACCGGGTTGCCGAGTTCGAATTCCAGTTGAATTCCTTACGTTCACAACGTTGGCAACCAGTCTACCGCAGAAAGCAATGGCAACCTACTGCGTGATAATCTTCTGCCCAGTCAGTTATGTCTCTTTCGAGACATGATCACTCAAAGCGTATTTCACGTATAGCACTTAACTGACTGACTCAGTATTATAACTCTCCATACAACAGTATCGCCTTCTATGATTGAAATCGAATTTCTGAAGTGGTATAATGTTAGCTCATTTATTTTTCCACGGGGCATTTTCAGCTCTACCTTGTTGCAAACAATCGATTTTTCATCGCCTGTGATTGTTCTTTTAAAAAATGAGTCGATTGTGTTTGCGCAGAATATCTTAGATGGAAGTACGGCCCCTTATTTTAATTTTACTCAAGCCACGATGTAAAAAAAACAAAAACAAAAACAAAAAACAAAAAACAAAACAAAATGCTAAAAAACATCGTAGCGATTCACGTATCTAAATATTTTCAAATGCCCTACAACGCTTATATGGCGTGTATGGATTATCTCTGCGATATCCCGTGTCGTGTGACCTGGATTATTTCTCATCAGCTTTTCGATTTATTCATGCTCAGTGACAGCCGGCCAGTCGGAATTTTCTCGGTCATCCAAATCTGAAATCCAACTTCTGAACCTAACGTACCACTAATGAATAGAATTATGTAACATTAACTGGCTATGGTCAGTCAGTTAAGTGCCATGCTTGGGCGATCATGTCTCGAAAGAGACACGATTGACTGGGCAGAAGATTATCCCGCAGTAGGTTGCCATTGCTTTCTGCGGTAGACTGGTTGCCGACCAAGGCTATAGAACCCAATCTGTCCTATTATTTAACCCATAACTGGAGGGAAGAGACGGATTAATACCTTTCCCAAGGGTATTGCGCGTAAGTGAATGCAAGGAATTTAACTGGAATTCGAATTCGGTTCCCCGATTTCTCGTTCCGAGCCGATATTCACTGTACCACAACGCACATCCAGTGGCTATGGTACCATATCAATAAATGGCAAATATTTATTTATTTTTTTTATTTTTTATTGCTGTTAATACAGAGTTTTTTTTTTTCGGAAATAAAAGTCTATTAAGTGACGAAAATGCATTTAATTTTCCTCTATTCTCAATTTTAACATACAAAATTAAAATTCAAAAACTATTCACGTGCCGGAAATAAAGACACGGTGCGACGTGATGTCTACTTTCCAAACTTTGTTGTTTTTACCTTATATAAAATTATATAAAATGTGTCTACTGAGGTGGAATTCGTGAGTTTCTGATGCAGTTCACTTTGAATTAAATTAAAAGAAAAAATAATATTAGTCTGTCATACCCTGATGCTCGAACTACGATCGATTACACAGAGGTAACTAATTTTTGGCAAACTGCTATCCACTTAGGTGTCCTCGACTGAATCCAACGGAGAATCTGTAATGTGATCGATTCCGACCTGGCAGCTAGGATACAGTCGCTTTCTCACCGACGCGCTGTGGCTTCCCTGTGTCTCTTCTACACATTCTTAATACTTTCACGGCTTCTGCTCCGATGAACTTAGCTCACTGGCACCCACTATATATGAATTTCCTCGAGCAACAAGATTAGCAACTAGGTCCCACTCTTTTAATGTGAAACCAATAAATTGTAAACGCAAATTCTACTCTAGTAGCTTCTTTTCTCGCACTTCCCGCCTGTGGAATTCTCTTCCGTATACTTGCTTTCCCGACAGTTACAATCTCCAAGAATTTAAATGCAAAGTCATTAGTCATCTCTTGTCTCACTAACTTATATCCTCTCTCTCATGCTCTTTTCTTCGTCCACCCCACTCTCATCAGTAATCTCTTCCTTCTCCTACTCTCTTCCTGACACCCCCTGCAACCTCTCACTCCTCATAACATTCCTCCTATGTAACCCCCTGCACAACAGTGGCAGTAAAATGCCTTACTTGGGGCGAGACGATTATAAAAAAAACAAAAAAAAAAACAAAAAACAAACTGGAACATTTTTCGTGTAAGGCGTTTCGTCTTTTAAGATTTCATTTGACTAAAGGGATATTTATGAAAAAATAATATTTGACTAAAGGGATATTTATGAAAAAATAATATTTGACTAAAGGGATATTTATGATGATATAATATTTGACTAAAGGGATATTTATGATGATATAATATTTGACTAAAGGGATATTTATGATGATATAATATTTGACTAAAGGGATATTTATGAAAAAATAATATTTGACTAAAGGGATATTTATGATGATATAATATTTGACTAAAGGGATATTTATGATGATATAATATTTGACTAAAGGGATATTTATGAAAAAATAATATTTGACTAAAGGGATATTTATGAAAAAATAATATTTGACTAAAGGGATATTTATGATGATATAATATTTGACTAAAGGGATATTTATGATGATATAATATTTGACTAAAGGGATATTTATGATGATATAATATTTGACTAAAGGGATATTTATGATGATATAATATTTGACTAAAGGGATATTTATGAAAAAATAATATTTGACTAAAGGGATATTTATGATGATATAATATTTGACTAAAGGGATATTTATGATGATATAATATTTGACTAAAGGGATATTTATGAAAAAATAATATTTGACTAAAGGGATATTTATGATGATATAATATTTGACTAAAGGGATATTTATGATGATATAATATTTGACTAAAGGGATATTTATGATGATATAATATTTGACTAAAGGGATATTTATGATGATATAATATTTGACTAAAGGGATATTTATGATAATATAATATTTGACTAAAGGGATATTTATGATGATATAATATTTGACTAAAGGGATATTTATGATGATATAATATTTGACTAAAGGGATATTTATGATGATATAATTATACAGGTACATGAAGAAGTAGTTAATTTTTAAATGTAATTTAAAACTATGTGTTTATAGTCAAGCATATTTCGTTTAGTTTCTTTATATTCTTCTTTGCTTTAATGACTTTTGTTGTGGAGCCCAGACTCACCTCAACATGGAATCGCCCATTAATAGGTGTGCGATAGAAGTAGGGGGAAGCAGACAGTAGCGCTGTGCGCATGACCCCAGTCGGCTATCAAGGACTATACTGGATTCGTAAGCCCTGCTTACTGTACCTTCTTTGTAACCTTTCCTATAAATACATCTTTCTTTAACTTCCACCTCGTGTTCCGTGTTATATTTCCCTGGCCCCACTTTTGGGTCCGCATCAACTTTTGTAACTAAATATCTCACATTGTGATAATAGAAGATCTACGAAGAAAGACGAAATTTTTTTTTTTAATCATATCACCCCAAGCAAGGCGATAACGCCACTGATGCGCAGGGGGCTACGTAAGGGTAAAAAGAATGGAAAAGAGAAAGCCGGAAACCACATCCTAAACAGGGAACAAGGGATGAGCCTCTTCACCTGTTCAATAGACGTGGGTGGAGTGTGAACCGGGTGATAGTTTAGTCTATCTACTCCAATTGAAAAAAAATAAAAAGAGTGAAAAGATTGGAAAAGAGAAAGCCGGAAACCACACCCTAAACAGGGAACAAGGAATGTTATATGTTGAATGTTATAAGGACCTGGATGCAAAATCTACAGTGGATAATCTAGCGATTAAAGCACTTTCTATAGTATTTCGTCTTAGTAAAATTGCTTTTTTGTAGTAGTATTTATAAATCGAAATTGTGGTTAAACTTTTTACATTGAACAACTGAATTGAGTGTTTTTTTCGTTTGTTTTTTTTTAAGATCCCGTTGTGTTCGTATATTTCATTTAAATTCCTCGAAGAATTTATGTCGTCTTTGTGGCAATTATTACCTGTAATAGAATAAATTCTTGCTTCATGTTTTAGCTTTTTTTGTTTTATATTAATTAACTCTTATTGTAGTTGTAACAAATTTTATGTTAGATACATTCTTTTCAATTGTAGTTGTGAAAGAATTAGTTGGTAGAATAATATATTTCAATTCGTTGACCTTACAGAAATGCTCCATTCTTCTGTTTTGAAATATACATGTTTAAAGATTTAAGCATTTGTTAACAGGAAGACTAGGGCTAAAGGATGTAACATCTAAACTAGACATGAGTTTATTTGTCATATACGTTTCCCGTTGTCTTTCGACCAAATTGCCTGGACTTGTGATGGACTGATTGTTCCAAGAAGTAGTGTTAATATTTTCGTTATGGCTTTCACCATTTTTATGGGGAGCTAACAATACCTGATGTAATGTGGCGCATCAGAATGCCTGTTTTGTGAGTTAGTCAGTTAAGTGCCATACGTGATACACGCTTTGGGCGATCATGTCTCGAAAGAGACAAGACTTACAGGGCAGAAGATTATCCCGCAGTAGGCTGCCATTGCTTTCTGCGGTAGACTGGTTGCCAGCCAAGGCTATAGAACCCAATCTGTCATATTATTTAACCCAAAGTTGGGGGAAGAAAAGGATTAATACCTTTCCCAAGAGTATTTGTGTGTAAGTGAATGCAAGGAATTCAACTGGAATTCTAACTCGGCTCCCCGATTTGTCGTCCCGAGTCGATAGCCAGTGCACAACAAAGCACATACTTTGTGAATTAGGGACAACATAAAGTTTGGGGTTTTAAGAGTGATATTCTTTTAGGTTATACTATGATTTAGATACTCAATAACAAAATCAGCAGAAGCCTCACTTAAATTTAAAAATGTTTTAAAGGACGAAATGCGTCACATGAAAGAATTTTCCATTTTATCATTAAATTTCCCAATATTGTTCGGGTTGATAAATAAATCTGTAGATCATTTTCTTAATTGTTGTTTGGAGCCGATATCTACTGCGTCACAACGCCATCCAATCTAGTCAGTCTGTCAGTTAAGTTCCATACGTGATACACGCTTGGGCGATCATGTCTCGAAAGAGACATGACTGACGGGGCAGAAGATTATTCAATTTAGTACTGTACTGTAGGTTGCCATTATTTTCTGTGGTCGACTGGTTGAGAACTGGAGTTCGAACTCCAACTAGGTTTCTCGCTTTCTCGCTTCCAACCGATATCCACTGCGCCACAATGTCATCCTATCTAGTCAGTCAGTCAGTTATGTGCCATACATGATACACGCTTCAGCGATCATGTCTTGAGAGATACATGACTGACTAGACAGAAGATTATTCAATTTAGTACTGTACTTAAACTCAGAAACTCTAGTTTTAAAGTAAAAAAGAAGTTTATCAGAACAATTACCGTGAAGGTATTCAAAGAAAATAAATTTATTGCTTGCAAAATCTCTAATACTCATTGTATTAATCTTCAATAATTAATTGTTTTAATTTCAGTGAAATACGCAATTACTTCTTGAACAGCTACAGTCTGAATGAAAGCATTTTTACAGCATTAAAAGGTAAGTAATTGATCTTTATGATGTGTTAAGGAATACAGTAGCGAAAAATTCACTTTTGATTAGGATAAGAAACAGACAAAGAGAGATTTGAAAGTTCTAGTTAAAAAAATTAAGTTAGAAAGCTCGGAGAATCTGAGCCTCACAAGGTATGTTGATGAGGATAGGGACAGAGTGAAATATCGAAAAATTTGGATGGTGTAAATGTATGACAGAATAAGGGGAACAACATAACTTAATACTACAAATGATAGGAAGTTGTGGAGAGTAATGTGTTCTCATTTCATGAAGTGACAATGCAAACAAAAAAGAAGAATATTAAAATGCTTATTCAGTAAGTATTGTCGAATGAATACAATCAAAATAAAAAAAAATTCTTGAATGGAGCGTCAAAATAGATTTATTAGGTACGTGAAAAAGTTTCCAGTTAATTTTTAAATAAAAACAGGACGCTGGAAACGTTCACAGACATTTTTTTTTTAATCTTATCACCCCAAGCAAGGCGGCAACGCCACTGATGTGCAGGGGGCTACATAAGAGTGAAGAGATTGGAAAAGAGAGAACCGGAAGCCACATCCTAAACAGGGAACAAGGGATGAGCCTCTTCACCTGTTCAATAGATGTGGTTGGAGTGTGAACCGGGCGATAGTTCAGTCTATCTACTATGTAATTTGTTCGAAACTGGGTGATCATGGCTCTTACCGACTTTCTCTTTGCTTTAACTAAACAACAACATATTATTGCAAATTGGACAAAAGAACGGCATGAGTCGTTTTCATATATGATCAACCTAAGAGTATTCTCTGATCATTTGTGAATATATATGTTGATACAACAGTACATGTCTGCACCTTCAAAAGTCTAGATGATCAGAAATTGTCAGCTGATTTCGACTCTGACCTACAGCTCGTTGGAGGAAAGAAAAACTGGCTGGTCACATTCATTACCTCAAAGACGAAACTAGTGAAATTCCATTATCATCGAGCGAATCCTGAATTTTCACCTCTCGCGATGAACGGATGTTCTCTCAGGGAAGCCCAATACCTTGAGCGCTTATTTGGACTTAAACTCAACTCAGACGTCAAGTGGAACTTGGACATACGATCCATCGCTAAAGATACTGAAGAAATGGGTGATTTACGTTACCGCTCCAGCAAGTAACTGGCTTCTCCTTGTAAGGAAAATAAAGTCTGTAATATGTCTGTGTTTCAGGCAAACAAAACTTTTGACGACAACAGGTACTCTTTTTGTTTCCTGTTCTTTCCAACGTCTTTCCAACGTCTTCTTCTTCTTCTTCGTTGTCGTCTTCTCACTCACACACGTTCAACTCCACATTTGATTCATCCAACTCCACATTTGACTCATCTGGAGTACCTTCACCTGACTTTCCTATTAGAACTGAGGCTAAACTGTACGACGTATATATTATCCCGACAGTAGTATCCCGAGTAATTTCAAAACTTGTCCCCCATAAGGCGAGCGGTGGCGATGGAATCCCGGTGATAGTCCTTAAGAAATGTGCTCCTGAACTCTCCCCTGTCCTCTCTAAACTGTATAACTACTGCCTTTCTCCTTCCTGTTTTCCTGCATGCTGGAATTTTTCTTCAGTCGTTCCTGTATTTAAGAACTATGGTGAATCCTCGGACCCATCCAGTTATTGCCCTATCAGCCTTCTACCAATTTTCGTGAAAGTGTTCGAGGGCATAATTAATGCTGAAATAGTTCAACATCTTACTGCCCGCAAACTCTACTCTGACAGGCAGTATGGCTTCCGCTTTGCCAGGTCCACGGCCGACATGCTAACAACCGTTACGGAGTACATGCTCCAGCCCCTCGACGATTCAGGCGAGGCTCGTGCTGTTGCTCTGGACATCTCAAAGGCTTTTGACAGGGTTTGGCACTCTAGCCTTCTATGCAAGCTACGGGGTTACGGTGTTACCGGACGCTTGCTTGATTTAATCCAATCTTTTTTTAAATAACCGCAAAATGAAGGTCGTTTTGAATGGGCATGCCTCTACATCCTACAGCACAAACGCTGGTGTCCCTCAGGGCTCCATACTGGGCCCGACGCTCTTCCTTATTTTCACAAATGACCTCCCAGATGAGATCAAGAGCCAAGTAGGCTTTACGCAGATGACACCACAATTTACTCCCGCATCAGTAAGAAACTCGTTGTAGCGGACAAATATAATCTCGCTGTTGACCTTGAACGGGACCTACACTTTGTGGTGAACTGGGGCAGGAAGTGGCTTGTCAATTTCAATGCGACTAAGACCAAGCTGTTTTCTGTCAATCATCACAGGCAACCTCTCCTGCCTCCCATAAGCATGGACCAAGCGAGTCTCCCTGAAAGCAATACACTGCGCCTCCTCGGCCTTACCCTCTCTTCTGATCTCAAATGGAACCACTACATTGAGTCCATAGCTAAATCCACTGCTAAGAACGTTGGGTCACTGTGTCGGGCCAGGATGTTTTTCCCGCCTGAATCCATCCTGCATATATACAAATCAACCATTCGTCCGTGCATGGAATACTGCTGCCATATAAGATCAGGCGCCCCTGCTGTTCATCTCAGTATTCTCGACAGGCTCCAAAGGAGAGTCTGTAATGTGATAGGTACTGACTTGGCGGCTCGACTACAGCCAATTCCTCACCGACGAGATGTGGCCTCCCTTTGTCTGTTCTGTAAATGCTTTCATGGCTTCTGCTCCAACGAACTTAAGTCATTGATGCCTCTTCAACAGGTGTTTACTCGTGCAACCAGATTGGCAACTGGGTCCCACCCATTCACAGTTAGATTAACCAAATACCGACGACAATTCTACTCCTGCAGCTTCTTCTCTCGCACTTCCCGCCTGTGGAACTCGCTTCCATATTCTTGCTTTCCTGACGACTACAACCTCCAGGAATTTAAATGCAATGTCAATACTCATCTATTAACCACTTGACTCTAGCCCTTTTCCCACCCCGTATATTTTTCCCTTTCTCTCTACCTTTAAAACTGTCATCACACCTGCATTCTCATCTTTCTATTGCTGCTTTCTAACTGGTTCGTCTTCCTCTTCACTCTCTTCTACTTAATCTTCTTACTCTTATGTAGCCCCCTGCGCATCAGTGACATTACCGCCTTGCTCGGGTGATACGATTAAAAAAAAACACACTTCGTCGACCGACTAAGTTCAAATTGACTCAAATCGCCGCTTTTCCTCGTTTTATGCCTTTTCTCGGCTGCTTATATGCATACGAATTACAACGACATGGCTGCTGCTTATTTGCATACCTTATAAAACCGTGCGCCTTCGCACCAGAACAAGGCGTTAGATCACCCGGATTTACCACACTCCTGTTATCCTCTGTCTAGACAGGAGTCAGATCAGACCGAAAATAATGTACTGGTACCATATATGGGCAAGAATTTCCAGTCTTCATTTTCCAGACTCGACTTAGTCCCACCCAAAACGTCTTCACCATAGAATCTCTTTCCTGCAAACAAAAAGTCGTAAGCCTCTCGCTACTCTATCACTGTATTCATGAAAAATACTCAGATAAACTACATTCTTTAATTACATCAGTCCTAACCTTCACGGTTACCCATCGCCATTTTACCGTACTAACTTCCTTTCCTTTGCATTCAATTGGTTAGATACAATTTTCACTCGACCACCTTATTCCCTCAAATCGCTGCTGTGTGAAACCGATTCCTAAGAGGATACTTCTCCGATCACTATACTCTTAACCTGTTCAAACATAGGGTTAGTCGTTATCTTTGCCAAATATCCCTATAAACACTACTTCTTACTCAGTAAATCTCTACTTTGAGTGGCTCTAGGGGCTTGTACCTGGCGATCAGCATTGTAATAAAAGGAAGTTATTAATGACGTAAACACACTTTCAAACTGGACACTATTTTATATATATATATATATATATATATATATATATATATATGTATATAAAAGAAAAAATGACAAAGCAGTAAAAACAGAGAGAATAATCCGAAAATATTTATCTAATTAATATTAAGTATTAAATAGATAAAATAGTGAGCTCAATGGATATTATCCAGAGCAATATGGAATATTGAGGGGAAAACTCAATACATAATCAAACGGTTATACATCCATAATTTATTTCTGCAGTTATGTATATATATATATATATATATATATATATATATATATATATATATATGTATGATGGACTCTCCCGTTGATCACGACGTATGAGGTCTAGACAACCGTTTAATTTGATGTAGCATGCCTGCACTTACTCAATCGTAAATGGCATTTGAGTCCTGCAAGAGATTTACAAACAAGTCCACAATGGAGGCACGAAGGGAGATTGCACGAATGATCGGCCGGGACACTTGCAGATGCTTTGGTTTTCTCACGTCTTACGCACAGTTGGTCAATCTCAGTCTCAGAGAACTGCTTGATGCCCTTCTGGCAGGCAGATCTCCATTCAATTCGTTGAGAGGCAATTCGTTCAAAATCACGGTGAGGAATATTTGTACATGTCAAATTCATTTTCAGCTTATCCTTAAAGCGAAGCAGAGGTCTACCCACATTCCACCATCCACTGCTGAGCTCGCCGTACAACACTTGCTTTGGTATCCGGTCATCTTCCATACGTAAGACATGTCCTGCCCAACGCAGCTGTGATTGCATCAAAAAGCTCTCAATTCCGCTAATACTGCAGCGCGTGAATAGGTCCGCATTAGACATCCGATTGTTTAGGGTGAAACCACAAATTTTCTAAGGCAATTTTTGTGGAAGATATCAAGCTTCTGGATGTGAGTATGATAGACTGTCCATGATTCCGATCCATAAAACAGCGTAGTTAGCACAACTGCTTTATACACAAGTACTTTAGTCCTTAGGCTAATTAATCCCCCTATCACCCCACAACCGATGGTGCAGTTTCCCAAAAGCACTAGTTACTTTCGCAATTCGATTAATGATTTCATCATCAAGAGAAGCATTCCAATTAACCTTACTTCCAAGATAGGAAAAGTTTTTCACATATTTCAGATCTTTACCATCTACTCGGATTGGTATATCGGGAATGCTGTATACTGCTGGCCGCTGCTTCACACCCAGAACTTGTTTTGGTGTGGGGCGAGGTTGGTAAATCACCTCTGTTTCCTTGATGCTGATTGTCAGACCAAAAGCCTTGCAAGCAGCGGGAAACCTATCTACAAGCAATTGCGCTTCCTCTTGAGAGGTTGCACAAAGTGCAGCGTCATCTGCAAACAAAAGATCCCTAATGATAGTATGTCGAATGAGGGTCTTAGCTTTGAAACGCTGCTGGTTAAAGAGACCACCACTTGTTCTGAATTTGAATTCTACGTCTGTACCAATATCAGCAAAAGCATACTTCAGCATAACTGAAAAGAACAAAGCAAACAGCACAGGTGCCATTACGCAACCCTGTTTAATACCATTTGTCACATTGAAAGATTCTGAAGACTCCCCATTTGAAACAACAGATGCCTTCATTCCATCATGAAAAGACATGATTACATTCAGCATGTTGTCGGGTATTCCCAGCTTTTTCAACACCTTCCAGAGAGCTGCACGGTTGACTGTGTCAAAGGCCTTTGTAAGGTCAATGAAAACCATATACAGCTTCTCGTTCTTCTCTCGGACTTTCTCAGCAATCTGGCGGAGGGAAAAGATTATATCGACAGTACCTCGACCAGCACGGAAACCGCACTGAGATTCGGGGTAGATATCGTCAACAAGGTGTTTGATTATTCTGTTGAGAATAAGCCTTGCCAAGATCTTCCCTGCAACTGATAAAAGTGAGATGCCACGATGGTTGTCACAGATGTTCCTATTGCCCTTGTTTTTATACAGGTGTTGAATTAGTGCATCTTTGAAATCCTGAGGGACATTTCCAGTTAGCCAGATCTTCACAAAGAGACTATGCAGCTTCTTCACCAGTTTCTGACCACCGTACGTAAAAACCTCAGGAGGTAAGGCGTAATTCCCAGATTTTTTGCCTGAAGAAATTTGCTTGATAGCAACAAAAACCTCATGTAGCGCTGGAAGGAAAGAGAGTTCAGGAATTTCAGGTCTCTCAGTGATAGATGAAATTATTTCTTCGTCAGTTGTAGAAGCATTGTTTAGAACTGCTTCAAAATGCTCCTTCCAGCGATTCAAAATATCCGCTCTGTCAGTCAGCAGTGTGCCATCACTTACAAATATGGGAGAAACACCAGATTCGTGTGGCCCCAAAACTTTCTTAATACCTTCATAAAAGGCTTTCGAGTCCTTCCTATCAAATGCTTCTTGCACTGACTTGGTATGTGACAACCACCATGCCTCTTTCATCTGCCGTAGTGTTTTCTGGGCCTTGCTTTTGCATGCATTGTACTCTTTCATCTTTAATGTGGAGTTCTTATTCTCAATCCAGATTTTGTGAGCCTTGTGCATCTCGTTGATCAAATCCTGTGCCTCAACATTTTGATCATCAAACCAGTCCTGATTCTTACGAATAGGTAAGCCCAGAACTTCCAATGCAGATGTGTGAATTGCGTCACGTAATGATTTCCATGAAGATTCAATATCATCAATTATTTCAACAGAATCTAATGAATGATGAAGGCGGGCCGACAGTGCCACTTGTTGACCGGTGCTTTTTAATGGAAGGACGTTAATTTGTTTAGGGACAGAGGAGCGTTTCATTCGTCTGTGTTGTAAATGCAACGTTGTTTTACTTCGGAGCAATGCATGGTCGGAAAGATAGCAACTTGTATGGAATGAACAAGTGATATATATATATATATATATATATATATATATATATATATATGGTTAAATAAAATAAAGACAAGAGGAAAACTGTATTTAAAATCGCCTACGCGTTTCGTCCGTGATGGACTTTTTCAAGGCAGAAAGACGACTTTATTTAACCATCCTGTCCTTAATCTCGGATTAAAACTGAGTGTATATATATATATATATATATATATATATATATATATATATATATATATATATATATGCACCTAGTCCTGACCAGTGAAGAGATTATAAAGGTGTCCTCACGAAACTTCGAAGTTTGCATGAATCTGCTCGGTTAAAGTGACAAATTCTTTACACTAAAACTGTCAATGCTCTATCTCCACCCCAATATTGACCACATTGTGATAAAAAGCCGCTTGCCAAACCGACTTTCACCAGTAAAACTACTAAAAAAAACAACAATCTTGGTGCCCAAAACTATCACAACTCAACAATATATATATATATAAAATAAATCAAAGTACAGATAAGACTTGAAGATATCCTGGATGGATTTAACACAGTAATTATATAATGAACAGAGTCTCACTTCTAAAATGATATACAATTAATATTGACTTACGCCCACATCGCTTTAAAAACAAATATTTCCGTATGATCGCCGAAGTTAAACAACGTCAAGTCTGATTGTATGTGCAGATGGTGTAAGGGATAATGGCTTGCAATTATTAATCGGAGATCCAAGTTCCAATTTTCAGTTGGTTTCGTTATATTCACTTACGCTCAAAAACTTTTAGAAAAGGTATAGATCTACCCCTTCGACTCCTAGCTAAGGGTTAATTAGTTAAGACTTATATCAGCAAATAATTTGTTTTGAAATATTTTTACAATCTTAAAAATTCTTTGGTTTGAAATAAAGAGCAAAATATTTATAAACCGAGGAAAAGGAAGCAATAATAATTTCAAATAATATAAATGGAACTTTGTCTGTGTGTGTGTCTCTGGGTGTGAGTGTCCGTTAAACGGCTGAACCGATTTTCTTGAAAATTTACACAGTTGTACTATAAGCGTCTGCGAATGTTCTTAGCTAGTTTTTGAGTCGAGGTACCCCCGATAAATATCGAAAATCGATAATCGAAAAAAATCGTGTTATAGAAGGAGTGGTCCGATTTTAATCAAATTTGATACACTCATAAACAAAGACATAAGAAACGATATTCAGAAGTTTCAAGGTTGCAGTTCTTACAATAGTGCAGAAAATCGATAATATATATATATATATATATATATATATATAAAAAGGCCAAGATGTTTGTGTGTGTGTGTCTGTTTATCTGCCTGTATGTCTGTATTTTTTCAGCCCTTTTATTTTAGTTTTTGCTTCGGGTTTGGCTCTAAGTAGGTATAATTGTAGTTCTTAGTCTCAGCCATGATATCATTTACTCAGAGGACTTATTTAGTCTTCAAAATTCAGTTTACAACGAAAAACACTTATTTGATATCGATACCAGGAAATCAAAATTTGACTTACATCCATTCATTTTTCTTTCAGTCTACGGTTTCGCTTTAACTGGAAACAACTATTGCTTTTTAGTGTTTCGTGCCAACGTCCAAAGAGTCTGAGCTCCAGGACCATGGATTAGTTTTAAAGCTTTCATTACACCCGGGCAACGCCGGGCTATACTGCTAGTTAACCTATAAAATTGTTAAAGTATTGTTTCTCTATTTGCTTATGTGAAAACTTGTCGGCTTAAGTTGTACCTTTTCTGTCAGCGGTTCGCAAAGTCCACATTTTGTATTTCACTGATTATTGTGGACACACTCCTAAAAAAAGTATACAGAGAAAATTCTTTTTATCTTTTTTCTTTTGTCATTAACATGTTTCATAAATTTAGCATCGAAAATAGTATATTTGTCATTAACCTTTTGAACCCTGATTCCTCTGATGCGTACAGAGCACCTAACCTGAGCCGGGAAATCCACCTATTCGGATTTAATAAACTGAATAATTTTTGTGGAGTCCAACTTAATATGATTTCATTTGATCTTACAGATGAGAAAGCATTCTATTCTTACCCAGATAAACTCAGACTCCCGCTCATCTTCTACTTTGGACACACTGCTGCTGTCTATGTCAACAAGTTGATACTGACCGGCTTGATTAAGGTAAAATGCAATCATTTCCTTTACATATTATTATTAAAATATAATTCTTTATTTTTTAATCGTTTCACCCCAAGCAAGGCGATAATGCCAGTAGAACGCACGATGTTACAGAGACTGAAAGAGAACTAGAAGACTTTAAGGGGAGGATTGGGGAAAAGGACGATATCGATTGCACTACAATGCACATATCTCCGGAAAGCGCTTTGATAGGGAAAACATTCTTTAATGAAAACCAAATTCAAGATCTCAAAATCTTCGGAATGATAATTAACTGGTATCGAATGGTTGTCTTATGAGAGGCAACTGATCATTATAAACAATGGGGAATTCATAATCGAGTAAAATAGAATGGAACTTTGTTTCTTTTTAGGGACTCACCCCTTGTCCCTGTTTAGGATGTGGTCTCCGACTTTCTCTTTTCCAATCTTTTCACTTTTCTTTTTTGTTTATTTTTTTTTCAATTGGAGTAGATAGACTGAACTATCACCCGGTTCACACTCCACTCACGTCTATTGAACAGGTGTAGAGGCTCATCCATTGTTCCCTGCTTAGGATGTGGTTTCCGGCTTTCTCTTTTCCAATCTTTTCACTTTTCTTTTTTGTTTATTTTTTTTTTCAATTGGAGTAGATAGACTGAACTATCACCCGGTTCACACTCCACTCACGTCTATTGAACAGATGTAGAGGCTCATCCATTGTTCCCTGTTTAGGATGTGGTTTCCGGCTTTCTCTTTTCCAATCTTTTCACTTTTCTTTTTTGGATTCGATATAGTCATTCCACTTGTGGTCCGCTGAAAGTGTGAGACCAAGGAGGCGTAGTGTTTTACTCTCTGGGAGGCAAGCCTGGTCCATGCTAATAGGAGGTTGGTGCGATTGTCTATGATGATTAATTGATAGTAGCTTCGTTTTAGAAGCATTAAAATTTACGAGCCATTGCTTACCCCAGTCCACTACGGATTGGAGGTCCTTTCCAAGCTCGGCTGCAAGGTTAGCTTTGTCGCTCACACCAGATTTTTGATCGAGGCGAGAATAAACTGTGGTGTCATCGGCGTACATTCCTACTTGGGATCTGATGGTATCAGGGAGATCATTAATGTAGATCAGAAAGAGCGTAGGACCTAGGATAGAGCCTTGAGGGACACCCGCGTTCGTATGGTAGTTCTGGGAGGCATGTCCGTTTAATACCACTTTCAATGTGCGGTTAGATAGGAATGACTGGATTAGTTCAAGCAATTGTCCAGCTATACCATAGCTCCGCAGTTTGCATAGAAGGCCAGCATGTCAAACGCTTTAGAGATATCCAAGACAACGGCTCTGGCTTCACCATTCCTGTCGAGTGCCTGATATATGTACTCGGTGATGGTCATTAGCATATCAGCAGTAGACCTGGTGAAGCGGAAACCATACTGCTTGTCCGAGAGGAGCCTGTGTTCTGTGAGATGCTGAACCACCTCGGCGTTGATAATGGCTTCGAACACTTTGCCAAAGATCGGAAGAAGGCTGATAATTTGCGGGGTCCGAGGGTTCTCCAGTGTTTTTAAATATAGGAACTACAGAGGAAGATTAACAACAGGCAGGAAAGCAGGAAGCAGATAGGCAGAAGTTGTAGAGCTTAGAAAGCACAGAGGAAAGTTCAGGGGCACATTTCTTTAAGACTATGATTGGGATTCCGTCCCCTCCGCTCGCTTTGTGAGGGTCAAGTTTCGAGATTATCTTAGAGACAAGCGAGGGTGTAATATGGACGTGTAACAAAGAAAGTTTTAAAGAATATAAGAACGAAAAAGGACACTTATACTTAAAACCAGAAGAAGCAGTTGAAATTTCTAGGACAAATAATGAGGAAAGTAGACTTGGAAAATTCAACATTCACAGAACATCTTGAAAGGAAGTGAGTTTGTGTAACTGAATGCCAGAGTAGGGCCAAAACTTAATGCTAAAGAACCAAACATTTGGTTCAGTTATAATCGACTGGAAATTATGGAAAGTCGTGATTGCCCATGAAAGATTAAAAAGTATGCGATACATAAAAGAAGAAAACAAAATATTTTTCAAGACTCTTAAACGTCAATGAAAAATAATATTCATTTGAAAAATAACCAACATTAGAAGCAATATATATATATATATATATATATATATATATATATATATATTGATTGATTGATTGATTTTGTTTCCTAGTCAGCGATAGTGTGCTGAATGATTTATCTCAGAGCTAGACGAGATTTTGAAGTAAATTTAGAATGGATCTATCTATCTATCTATCTATCTATCTATCTATCTATCTATCTATCTATCTATCTATCTAACAATTACAGTTTCTTCATATATCTCTATTAATGTCTCTCTATCAGTCTGTCCTATCTATCTATCTATCTATCTATCTATCTATCTATCTATCTATCTATCTATCTATCTATCTAACAATTAGAGTTTCTTCATATCTATCTATCTATCTATCTATCTATCTATCTATCTATCTATCTATCTATCTATGTCCGACCATATAAATCTCTATTTCACTACATTTTCATGTCTCTGAACACTAAATTATTTTACTTAAATTCCTGTAAAAAAAAGATTAAAAACCCAATTAAGCTAACAAATAATTTTTCCCCTCCACAGGAAAGAGTTAATTTCGAGTTTGAAACGTTGTTCGAGACTGGAGTTGATGAGATGTCCTGGGACGATACGGTAAGATGCTGCACTTTTTTGTACTTATCAGAACATCATTGTCCATTTAACAAAATATGTATTTCATATCTTGTTCTCTGCGTGTTTATCTAGATTTGCGAACAGAAAATCCAACATACTTGAGCTAGTTAAATTGAAAACATTTAAAAATAATGAAATAAATTAAAAATGCAGCGTAGAAATATTTCCTCTCAGTATTTCAATATTTCGAATCAAAATGTGTGACTACTTTTATTATTTTCAATACATATTTTATGATTACTTGTTTAGATTTTACGTATTGTTACGTGATATTTTTGTTTCGATGCAATAAAAGAACCTTATGTTTAGTTCAAGCGAACCGTCCCCAAGCCTCCACTAGATCAGCAAATCTAAAGGAGTGTGCCAAAAGAAAAGTGCCGAAGAAAGTTTGGGCAGTTGAACAACTCGCACGTACATGTGAGGGGTCCCAATTAAGCATAACCATGTGCCAAATTACATCCGTGTCGGAGGTTGTGTAAATAGTTACCCAGGCGATGCATTTTCCGAAGATTTTAAGTGCACATACAAGGCGTTCCTAAAGTCTGAAAACATAGGCAGACATGCATATATTCAAGAAATAAAATTTTCTACAACATTTTATTGACTTGGTATATTAATAACAAATAACATCTTCAATATCATTTCCCTCATTTGTGATGCAAAGGTTGAGACGCTTTGCAAGATTCCCGTGGACTCGATGCAATAAATCCATATTGCCGTCAATTTTAGCACATTTCCTCGTAATGCATTCAATCAAGTGTGTTACGTCTGTGATTTTCTTTAAGCACACCTCTTTTATCATAACCCAGAAAAAGGAGTCAATTCTTTCTTCCGACAAAGCCATGTTTAAACTGTGGAGGTAAAATAATATAGTTAATGAGATTTCTACATATTCAAATATTTTGGGATAACCTGTAGGATCAGTTGATATGAAAGTAGTAAGATTGTATTGGTAGATCTACAAAGTGGAGAATCCTTATGTTTTAAAAAGCAGCATTTGAAATTTTGGCATTTACCTCGATCCGGACAACGAACATTGGCACCAGTGGGGAAGATGAAATAATTTTATCCATCGAGTCGATTCTGATAAAGTACCATGAAAAACAATGATATTCATTGAAATTAGATTTGCAATACAATATCCAAAATCCAACTAGCTGGAAATACACAAAAAGTTTAGACCACTAAGAAGACTGAAAATGATTACGAAAAATTTGAAGGTGATAAGATCGTGTCGCATCTATTTTACTAGTAGAAAGAATTTGCTTGTTTGAAGATCAGAATTGGAAATGTAGAATTGTGTATTAATCTTGAACACGGATTAGTGGTACCAGTTGTAAATATGCAATTGTTTTAGTCGCATGATAAGTTAGTAAAGTTTTTCTTTCTTTTGTTCGGGAGCAAATCACGGTTTATTGATAGAAAAATCAAACCAGTTTGTGTTTATTTTTTAATACTTAATATGATGAATCTATTAAAAAAAGATTTTTTTCGGAATAAAAAATATCATGTATTCGGGCTTTATAGGTCAGTTATCGATTCGGTGGGAAATTCGAGTGGCCGTCGGTGAAGGATGTTGTCGAATATCGGCGTCAAGTGAAAAACGTAATCTTAAACGTTATTGACACGACAACACTGACATTACCCATCACAATGGACAGCCCGTGGGTAAGTTTTTTTTTTTTTAATCAGCATTAATTATTTACTATTGAATTTTTGCATTCCAATTACGGGTAAGCCCCTCCTCCCACACACAAAAAAAAACTATAAAAATATAAATATATTCAAGTAAAAATCGATTTATTCTAACTGTGCTTATCGCGATAACGATTATATTGATACCATATTTGAGTCTAAAATTTATAGATAAATCAAAATCGTTATGACGTTAACAGAAGTCTAATTTGCTGAAGAATATTTCATCACGTGATTTCTAGTATTTGATGTACTGAATCTGTCACATTACAACACATTAATTTAATGCAATAAATGACAAACTAAAATACATTGAGTTACATGGCTAAGTTGTTCTAGAATTACTTCAGACTACCGTAATTATTGAGCATTAACCCGGATAGTACAGTTTTGTCGTGCGGTGAAGAGTGTTGTCTTAAACAATACAGTGCTTTTCACCGCACTACAAAGCTGTAAGAAATCTGGGGATTATACGATTTCAATGAAAACGTTATATATATATATATATATATATATATATATATATATATATATATATACTAGCAGTATAGTCGGGCGTTGCTCGGGTGTAAAGCTTTAAAATTAATCCATGGTCCTGGAGCTCAGACTCTTTGGACGTTGGCACGAAAGACTAAAAAGCAATAGAACCACGATAAAAGGGCTGAAATTCTGATCTTGATCAGACCTGATCGAATATCGGAGTATCAATTTCAGATATCGGGGGAAAATTGGAAAAAATAAGTAGCCCATGACCTGACCGGAAGCCTAAAAAATATTTGTGTGATGTTTGGTGAGAATCGGATAAAAATTGTAGATTTGTATAAAGGACAGACAGACAGACAGACAGACAGACAGACATATCAACATCTAAACTTATATATATATATATATATATATATATATATATATATATATAGTCTTGACCTAAAGTTTAGGATCACATTTCTCTATTAATGCAGAATATTGCATAATCTGCTTTAGTTAAGGTAAACAAACTCCATTCTTATTTCATGCTCATCATCATCCGAAAGTCTGAAACGGTTTAATACAGACTTTTGCTTAGTTTAAAAGTTGTAAAATCTTCTGAAAATTACTTTTCAGTAAGTTTTTACATATTAGATAATGACAAAAAGCGTCACTTTCTCACGGAGAAGGTCACTCAAAAGGTAAAACCTTAGTCGAAATGAGATGATGAATGACTGAAATCCACAATGTTATGACTAAGGACAAAACTTAAGGTTCTTAATCTTGCTGAAAAAGAAGTAACGTTCCAGAAATAACAGTCCGAGAGGTGATCACATCCTCTTATTCATTGTTTCCTGATTTTCGAAAAATTCAAGCTGCTCTGCGCCTCAGGGGCACAGATGTGAGACGTAGGACTGTTCCTTGCAGATTGGTCAAGATACTGACTGAAAACCTAGATTGTGGAAATGAAAAAGAAGCTCCCAGCATAAAGCATGAATATTGGATTGCTTTTAAATTTCTTTATATAATAATTGCGGATGTGCGTTGTGGTGCATTGGATATCGGCACGGAACGAGAAATCGGGGAGCCGAGTTCGAATTCCAGCTGTATTCGTTGCATTCACTTACGCGCAAATACCCTTGGGAAAGGTATTAATCCGACTATTCCTTCCAGTTATGGGTTAAATAACAGGACAGATTGGGTTCTATAGCCTTGGTCGGCAACCAGTCTACCGCAGAAAGCAATGGCAACCTACTGCGGGATAATCATCTGCCCAGCCAGTCATGTCCCTTTCGAGACATGATCGCCCAAGTGTGTATCACGTATGGCACTTAACTGACTGATATAATGATTACTAACAGGAAAACATTTCACTACCTGACAAGGTTCTAATAAATTAGTGTTAAAACACAAAGGATCATGTGTTGCTGTCAACTATAACTTTATTATATATATATTTTTATTTCTAAACATATATTGTTAAATATATCAGACAATGAATGTCTATTATGTTTAATCATGAGCCGTTCTAAACATCGTATTTTGGCTTTAATTTCAGATTAAAATAAACACAAAAGTTGTCCAACATTTGGATATTTTTTACTATGCTGATTCTAAACTTTCGGCTCACATGAGCCATCTCCAGAGAGGTTACAGAGAGGTTCTCCCGTAGACCTATCTGTCACCTTTCTGATCATGGTCCAATTAAAGAACAATTCTTAGAAAAACATAGCCATGGAGGTAATATCAAATAGATTTAATCGATAACACAATAATATTCAAATTAATAATTAATACTGAAATTAAAGCCAAAATACGATATTTAGAATGGCTCATGATCAAACATCATAGACATTCATTGTCCGTTATGTTTAACAATATATATTTATAAAATTATCTGTTGCCTCGATGCACTATATATAGTCATCTGCAGACAGATCTGTTTCGCTGTATCACAGCTCATCAGTACGGTTAGACTGCGATTGCTTTTAACCTAGGATTGAAACCCGACCGAATTGGCGTCACTTGGCG
The DNA here is from genome assembly GCA_037127315.1 of Ascarosepion bandense. Classification (NCBI taxonomy): domain Eukaryota; kingdom Metazoa; phylum Mollusca; class Cephalopoda; order Sepiida; family Sepiidae; genus Ascarosepion; species Ascarosepion bandense. Next base: position 2,563,847 of record JBBBDQ010000713.1, read on the forward strand.
ATTCTACCTCTGAGCTATGGACGCTCGGTAGAAGAAGGCAGACTTTTTAGCGTGTATATTATCATTATACACGCCCAATAGCTGAGAGTGTTCTAATTCATTGCAGAATGTACGATGCGTAAATGCTAGAGTAGCTACTGTTTTTCAAAGTCTACCATTCTTCCAGAGTGCTCAATATATATACAATATTAACTATAGTAATAACAATACCAATAGTGACAGAACTAACTCTGCCGAAAGTAGTATTAATTAAGCTATAATTTAAATCGTTTTGTACAACCCACCGAGGACGAACTCGGAGGGAAAAGAAAGGGAAGTAAAAAAAGAAACAAACGAAGTACATGAACAAAAAGTTAAGCACTCGTAAGAATGAAAGAACCTCAAGACGAAAACCGTAACACTAAAGCGCTCAATACGAAAGTCGAGCAAAGACAGAAAATCTAAGCAAGAGTCAACAACCTACCACGGTTTCGCCCTACGGCTCGTCAGGGAAATTCTATCTATTTTTTCTGTCTGTCTGTCTGTCTGTCTGTCTGTCTGTCTGTCTGTCTGACTCTCTCTCTCTCTATATATAACACAACGATCTTTATTTTAATAGAGAGGATGATAAAACTTGAAGGTTTGGGCTGCAAGAAATCTTTTGAATGCGGGTTTTGCCTCTTCTCTGTAACGAAATGCCATTTGGTTTAAAAATTGTCAAGATGCTTGTAACCAGGGATAAAGTCTAGTATTCCAAGTCAGTGAGCTTCTAGATGCTTCAATATGTATCCGAAAAAGAATTTGATCCCCTGGATTAACCAGATTAACCAGTGCGAGTCACATTCTATTCAAAGAATGTACATTCCGTCGAGATTCTGGCTGTAAACTTCAGCGATGATCATCCGATTATATTCTAGAACAGGGGTTTTCAAACTGTGGTCCGCGAATCACAGGGGGTTCGCAAGGATAAGATAGGGGGTCCGTGAATTAACTCATCACCTGAAATTCAAAGTAATTTAAATTTAATTTTGTTACATTTTGCATCAACATGCAGTATTAATTTATTTTATTTGAACACTTATGTCTAAAGTAAGCTTAAAACCAGTTTTTACTACGTTATTGCAAAACTATAAGCTATTTTTAGTAAAGATTTATGTATAAATTTCATAAGCGTTTATAGTGGAAATATAAAGGGGTCCGTAAGTCAAAAAGTTTGGAAATCCCTGTTCTAGAAAGCTGTAATGGAAAACTTTAATAGCAGACCACAATAATATTCTGTTGGTGCAATTTCAGTTTTGGAAAGTGTTTGACTGGTTCCGTCATGATCTATCCATTGAGTCGATTGTTTGACTTTGAGCTTTGTTTAACGGCATGTCAACCTCTTTGGATTATTTAATACCAAAAAGTTGGGGATTTAAAGTATTTTTTTTATTTTCATTAAAATCTGACTAAATCAACCTTCTCACTATAACAGTGAGAAGGTTGATTTAGTCAGATTTTAATGAAAATTTTTTAGAAAACTGAAAATGTCTTTTAGTTTTGTATTAAAAAATGTTTTTTTTCTTCAAAAATGTATTATGGTAATAATTTTTTCTTCTAAAATGTTGGCAATTATTTTTCCTTCAAAAATGTATATTTTTCTATAAAAGTCTATTTTTATGTATATATATATATATATATATATATATATATGAAAGTATAAAAAAATACACTTATATATATATATATATATATATATAAATACACTTATATATATATATAAAAAAAGTGTATTTTTATACTTTCATAGTGTTTTTTTAACCCCAGTTTAGGGGTTAACTATTTGCCCATAGCTGGGATCCTAACAGGTGCTACCACACCGTTGCGAGAAATCAACTGCACCACAGCGCACATCCATCTAGAACGCTTACAGCACCTGGCATTCCCAAGCGGTCACCCATATAAGTACGGGCTAGGCTCAACGTTGCTTAACTTTGGTGATCGGAGGAAAACCGGTGTATTCAACACGATATATAATAAGTGATTTAAATATATTTCACAGTTTAATATTTACTTTTATAAAGTGCTCAATACTCGTGCAACAAGACTGGCAACTGGGTCTCACCCATTCACAGTCAGGTTAGCCAAATGCAGACGACAATTCTACTCCTGAATCTTCCCGCCTGTGGAACTCGTTTACTTATTCTTGCTTTCCTGACGGCTACATCCTCCAGGAATTTAAATGCAATGTCAATACTCATCTCTTAACTATTTGACCCTACTTCTTTCCACACTGTCCTGTTGATGCCTTTCCTTTTTCTCACCTTCGCAACTGTCATCACACCTGTATTCCCATCCTTCTCTTGCTCCTTTCTATCTGGTTCGTCCTTCTTCTCATTCTCCTCTAATCCCTTTACTCTTATGTAGCCCCCTGCACATCAGTGGCCTTCCCGCCTTGCTCGAGGTGATATGATTAAAAAAAAAAAAATATATATATATATGCAGTTATTATTATTGTTATAATAGCATGCTGCAACACAAAAGCTATCAAGATTTGGTGTTTTCATTAGTCTGTGTAGTAAATTACGAATTCTATCTATTTTAGTTTGTAGAATTTTTTTATTGTTTTAATTTCAATTTCGTCGCATCTCAAGCAATACATTGGCTACATATTTGTTCAAAACTTATTCAAATTGACACAACTGACACTTCCCCACGACATATTGTTACACTTAAATGTCTCAATATTCAATGGTCTATACTCAAATCTTTTAAGTTATAATAACTTCCCACTGCACTACTCTCAACTAATATGGTGGCATTTTTTATTTTGAATTCCCTTTATCAATATATATATATATATATATATATATATATATATATATATATATATATGATCCCATAACTGAACCACATTTTCCTGCCTGATGATGGTGCATTGAGCACCGAAACTTGATAGCTTAACAACAATATCTATCTATCTATCTATCTATCTATCTATCTATCTATCTATCTATCTATCTATCTATCTATCTAAGATGTACATATCGTATATATTATATCTTATTTTAATTTTTGGTTTAACTTAATTTATTTACAAGTGGTCTTTACTCATGGGAATGGAACATGAACGTATACACCTGGAAACGACTTCCGTCTTGATTCGACAGCTTCCGGTTAGTATGGTTGAAAAACCTCTCGAATGGAAGTATGCAGCCCTGAATTCAGGTTATCTATTTTTTTTAACTTTTTAAATTAAAAAAAAGATGTCAGCCAAAAAAAAAAAAAAAAAAAAAAATCAATAAAAAACAAAACAAAAAAAAACGCTTTCGGATGTTGTTTAGTACCGATGCTGATAAACGATTGACTTTAAAAATTCCACAATGAGTCTTTCATCTCTGAATTCAGTAATTGTCAATATTCTTCTTTTACTTCGAGCTGTTTTCATTGAGGTTGATTTAGATTTCATTATAGACACGACATTTTGTCAAGTACCCTCTGGTTAAGATCAGCCAATCAATAGATATTTGATGTTCATCAGGGTACTTAGTCATTATATTGTTTCTGTAAGAACATCTGTATCAACCGTATGAACCCAGATGAGAACAGAAATTTCAAATAATACAATAATACCTAACTAATAAATTTCATAGCTGCTAGATAAAAAACAATGTTATATAGCTTTTAGCGACAATCTTGCAAGGTATACGAGGTTCGGCTGGAAAGTTCACAGGCTAACCAAAATATAAACGTAAGTAGACACAGTCATTGTGTCAGTTAATTGCCATACGTAATACACGCTTGAGAGATCATGTCTCTAAAGAGACATGACTGCTTAGGCAGAAGGTTTTCACGCGGTAGGTAGCCATTATTTTTTTTTAGGTAGACCGGTTGCCAAAGCTACAGAAACCATTCAGTCCTGATATTTAACTCATAGCTGTAGGGAGAAGAGATGGATTTCCCAAGGGTATGTGAATGAAACAAATTCGATTGAAATTCGAACTTGAATCTCCGATTTCTTATTCCGAACCAATATCCATTACACCACAACGCACATTAATTTTTTGTTCTTTTGATATTGGCTATTTTTTATTTACTGTTGAATTAGTGCGTCGCTACCAAGTCCAAGGATTGAACACATCATCACGAGATGACAGTAACATATGTACAACCAAACTCCTATCTCTACGACGCTACGTACATTATGTAATCGATCCTGATTTGGCCTCTAGATTTCAGTCACTTTCTCAGCGATGTCACGTGGCTATACTCTGTCTTTTCTACAAATATTTTCTAAGATGAACTTTCCTCCTTAGTGTTGTGGCCTGTTAGGGCCAGAAAGAAAGACACGGAAACAAGAAGATAGGTTGAACCAGTGTATTAGGATAACAGAACATATATACAAAATAAGAGTGTTATTAGTCAGCAGATAGAAGTGTACGTCCGAACTGTCAAGTTACACTGCGTCACGACTGCGTCACGACTGCCTCCCGACTGCCTCTCCGGAAGTCACGAAGGTTAGTAGTTATGCAAGGAGGAAGAGTCCATTCCACTGTAGATAGGGCACCATAACATTTGGTACTTCGGCTGCATGAAATTAAGCGTACTGCTAGATTGGCAGCTAGGTCTCAACGTGTTACTGTCGAACTGTCTAAACATAACCGTAAGTTCTATTCTAATAGTTTCTTTTCTCGCACGTCTCATCTGTGGAATTCGTTGTCTTCCTGAACTCTGTTATTTTATTGTTCTTTCTCCTCATTAAAGTCTTTCTAATTATCTTTCACTTCCGGTAACCCCTTGCGTCCTTGTTTGAGATGAAATGATTAAAAAGACACGTGATTCGGAACAAAGCTCTATTGGAATGAATGTCCTTTTGTCAACCTGTAATGTCATTAATTCGTATCAAAAGCATTTTTCATAGAAACAATAAATTCTCAAAAACTTTCCTTTGTAGTTGCTTCGTTTAGAAATGGTTTATTATCGATGAAATTAACGAGGTTCCGTAAAATATGAAGGCCTGCAGAGGAAAAGTTAGAAGAATAGGATAAATGAAGTAAAACATCCTGTCGTTTTGAAATCATCTTGTGTTTATTATTCATTAACATCCGTTCAACGAATAAATTGTTTTGTTTCCCAGCACGAAAACCGAGCAGGTTCGAATTGTCGATTTAGTTGTTGCGGAAATAATAATCGACCATCCCCTTAAAACAGTTAAACTTCTTCCGACAATAGATTTTTTCTGAATTTTAACTTGCAAAGGAAACTCATCCGAAGATCCTTTTTCTTGTTTTCTTAATAGGTTAATAACTCAACCGTTAAAAAAAAAAAAAAAAAATACAAGAATTAGAAAATTAGGCGGACCTGAAGCAGACTACCACCACGTTTAATTTCGTTGTTTTTCATTTTTTTAAAACGTCTTTTCAGCGCAGTCCTATCGATTGTTACTGAAACTTTCCGATTATCAAAAACAAATTTTTGAAAAATTACAATATTTAAACAAATTTGGTAGGGGGTCAGTTTCTCATACAACGTTAAAGTAAATCTATCCTCCATTTTGAATCCACTGGCGTTGGGGTCGTTTTGTTTATGTTCATTTCGTTGTTTTTAATTTTTTTTTTTACTTTTTACAGCGCAGTCCTATCGATTGTTACTGAAACTTTCTGATTATCAAAATAAATTTGAAAAATTACAATATTTAAACAAATTTTTTTTTTGGGGGGGGGCAAGTTTTTCAGACAACGTTATAGTAAATCGATCCTCCATTTTCAATCCACTATAAGGTTGTATGAGAAACTGCCCCCCCCCCCCCACTAAAATTGTTTAAATATTGAAATTTTTGCAAATTTAAGTTTAAGATGTAAAAGATAATATTGCACTGAAAAAAGTCCAAAAATTTTGATAATGAACAAATTTACAGGTGGCGGTAATGTCGTACCGGCGACTGGTTTCAATATGGGGGCTCGATTTACTATAACGTTGTATGAGAAACTGATCCCCCTCAGAAAATGTTTAAATATTGAAATTTTTCAATTTTTTTTGCCAATCGTAAAGCTAAGGGGGTAATCGATAGGACTGCGCTGAAAAAAAGTAAAAAAAAAACAAAATAAAAAAACAACGAAATTAAACGTGGTGGTAGTCTGCTTCAGGTCTGCCGAAAATTACATGTAAGTTAAGAGAAACGTGTGCTGGAAGCTCTTATGTAATATTAATCTTCGTATGAGGCAGTCAATACCGGAAAATTCCCTCACAGATGAAGAGGAGAACTGAGGCAACAGAGATGGGGTTTTATAGAAGGATGCTGAGAATACCATGGTCAGAACTTCTGAGCAATAAAAAAGTTTAAAGAAAATAAAAGAACAATTATACTTGGAACTAGAAAGTGACAGCTGAAACTTCTAAGACACGTAATGTAGAAAGAAGGCTTGGTAAATTTGACACTCTCAGAACATATTGAAAACAAGAGGTACAGACGGAAACAATGCCTAATCTACGAGGGTCATTCAATAAATAAAGTGAATTTTTCGGTATAAGGACTTCTAATACAGATAGAAGTTTACTTTTTTAAAATTTTTCAACGTAGTTTCCCAGCAGTGTCTCACATTTTTCCCATCTGTGCACAAGCTTCCGTATTCCCTCAGCGTAAAAATCTTTTGACTGATGTCTCGGCCAATCGCTCACAGCACTTTTGACTCCATCGTCACTTTCAAATTTCGTGCCTCTCGTGAACGCTTTTAAGGGACCAAACAGGTGAAAGTCTGAAGGGGAAAAGTCTGGGCTGTAAGGGGGATGGGGGAGCAGTTCTCGACCCAGCTCGTTGATGGTCTGCACCGTTTGGGCTGCTGTGTGAGCTGACCTTCGAGTAGGCAAGGTTATCATGGACAATTTTGTGTGCTTTCCCAACAGATAGGCTCAAAGTCCTTGCAATGTCATCCACTGTCACACTTCTGTCAGACTGAATGAGGTCATTGACTGATTCGATCACCTCAGGAGACCTCACTTCTGTAGGCCTTCCAGGCCTGTCTTCATCCTCAACACTGCTCCGTCCTTCTTTAAACAATTTACCAATTTTTGTAGACATTTTTTGGCTGAAACATGTGGCACCATACACAGTTGACATTCTCCTATGAATTTCAACTGGTTTGCACCCTTCAGCAACCAAAAATTTGATAACTGACCTCTGTTCAATCCTGGACCATGCTTCTTGGTCGGCCATCTTTGTTAATCTCCAAAACGCTCAATGTTTTTTTCAGTCTGTAAAAAAAAAAAAAAAATTTCAAAAAGTAAGCTTCTATCTGTATTAGAAATCCTTATACCGAAAAATTCACCTTATTTATTGAATGACCATCGTACCTAACGATCTTTTGTAAATAGCAGACCAGAGACTATAAGAGATTCATATTTAGAGGATATTTTTACTGTTGTTCTCTCAATACAAGTCCTGAGAGTAACTCAAGCTAGAGAATTACTGAATGAGGTTGTTGTAAGAGCATAATGGGATGAGGAAGGGCTGCATATTATGGGGATATGTAGTATAGATAATGATTGGCCTCTGACTTGAAGGTTAAAATTATAGTTGATGCGTTCCGGATAAGTACAAATTTAAACTTTTCAGTCCCAAATCAACCGTTATATATCATCATGCACTTATTCTCTTTTCTTACCTTAATACAACAGCCTGATTTAGTAAATCTCTACCCTGAGTGGCTCTTGGACCTTTTAATATTTAGTAAAAGAAAATACGAATATTTCTCTTTGAGATTTAATAATTTTTCACTTGCGTTCTTTTATAGATTCTGCTGTTACTGAGAATCCATTTTTAGTTGTGGAAGGAGGAGAAGTAACCCTTGGGAAACCGAGAAATTTTCCCTCCTATGGATGGGATAACGAGTACGGTGAAACAACATTGCGGTAAGTAATGCGAAGAAATTAATTGCACCTCTATTTAATTATTTTATGTATATCTCCGTTCAGAATAAAATCAAGGGCAAGCATCCTTATTTTATGTTTTCTATCTACATCACACACCAAAGAGGAGAGATAATTCGGCTTTTGCAAAGATTAGTTGCTACACAGGGATCCGAAGGCGAATTGGCATGGCAAAGGACGCGTTCCAGAAGCTGAGTAAAGTACTAACACACAGGAAAATTTCACTAGAAACAAAGCAAAGAGTGCTGGATTGCTGTTATGTCAGTTTTTCAATACGGCAGTGAATGCTGGACAATATCATCGAAAATGAGGACAAAACTGGAAGCAGCGGAAATGTGGTTCTACAGAAGGATGCTGTGGATATCGTGGACTGAACATTCAAGCAACGATGAGGTGTTGGAAAGAATGGCAACAAAAAGGAAATTAATACTGAGCATCAGGAAGAGACAACTAAAGTTCCTGGGACACGCACAGGGATGCATTCCAGGAGCTGATTAGAGTATTATGAGACAGGACAATTTTGCTAGAAACAAGGAATAGAGTGCTGGATTGCTATGTTATGTCAGTTTTTTAATACGGCAGTGAATGCTGGACAATATCATCGAAAATGAGGACAAAACTGGAAGCAGCGGAAATGTGGTTCTACAGAAGGATGCTGCGGATATCGTGGACTGAGCATGCAAGCAACGATGAGGTGTTGGAAAGAATGGCAACAAAAAGGAAATTAATAGTGAGCATCAGGAAGAGACAACCGAAGTTCCTGGGACACGCAATAAGGAAGGAGAGCTTGGAGAACATGATACTGACTGGTCAGATAGAAGGAAAAAGAGACAGAGGAAGGCAGCGGATAACATATTTGCAGGGCCTGATCAGGTGGATGACGAAACGGTGGTTGCGAGGTGTAACAAGAGAAAACATACTAAGAGCCACAAGGGATAGGGAGACGTGGAGAACCATGATCGCCTACGTCCTGAAAGGACATGGCACATAGAAGAAGAATATAACACAAAGTTCTTTATGTTTGTTGGCTTTGTCACGCTAGGGTAAACAGATATATAAAGTTAAGTGAATCCTGCCGTGATTTGAACATCCACTTTGGATATAAGTAGTCAGACGACATACAAATACTCCGATGTATTGTTTCTGTAATATTTGACAGAAATTAGATTTGGAAGAGCAAACTAGATTTTCTTAACTTGCAAAAACGATCAATAGTTAAAATTAAGAAATATTAATGTTTATTGGCTTGCAAAGAAGACTAACGGCTTAAATTAAATATCAAAATTAATTAAATGCATGTTTATAAATATTCAAACTGACAACGTAACAAATAGTGATTACATTTTTGGGACATGCTATATACATACATACATACATGCATACATACATACATCCATACATCAGTCAGTTAAGTACCATAGGTGAAACACGCTTGGGAAATCATGTCTGGAAAGAGACATGACTGACTGGGCAGAAGATTATCCCGCAGTAGGTTGCCATTGCTTTCTGCGGTAGACTGGTTGCCAGCCAAGGCTATAGAACCCAATCTGTCCTGTTATTTAACCCATAACTGGAAGGAATAGACGGATTAATACCTTTCCCAACGGTATTTGCGCGTAAGTGAATGCAATGAATTCAGCTGGAATTCGAATTCGGCTCCCCGATTTCTCGTTCCGAGCCGATATCCACTGCACCACAACGCACATCCACACATACATACATACATACATACATACATACATACATACATACTAAAAATAATGACTAACCACTCGTATTCGAGTGTAACCGTCAACTGGGTCGCTAGCTAATCTCTTTTGGCGGCTAGCTAATCCTCATTGCAAACACTTGCTTGTGTACATTTGTGTTTGTTCAACACCCACAGAGCCCACCTGTGGTTTATACCGCAACTAAGCTGAACGGATCCTAGTTACAGGTTCTGAGAGAAAGAGCACGTTATCTAGCGTGGACGCTCAAATCCTCGGTCACGACGACTTGTGACTTTGAGCTAACACAACCATCGACAAAGAAAACCGTCTATCCAATTTCACTCACAAGGCTTGGGTCAATCTGTGGAACGGTTTTTGGACACTTTTCAAAGGTGTCACACGCTGGGATCGCCCCCTCCAGGTCACATCAAGAGTCACTTTCCTGACAAATTGACCATGGCGAGAGTCGAACTCAGTCTTCATAGTCAGAAAACAAACGTTCTAACCACTCGGTCACGTGAACAAACACATAGATCTATCTAAACTTATTTATAAATGGAACTTTGCCTCTGTGTGTCTGTGTGTCTGTGTCCGTTACCTATAGACTCCGAAACGGCTGAATTGATTTTTTTGAAAATTTACACAGTTGTACTATAAACGTTTGCGAGGTTTGGTGTCGAGGTACTCCCGAAAAATATCGAAAATCGATAATCGAAAAAATCGGGCTATAGAAGAAGTGATCCGATTTTAATCAAATTTGATACACTCATAGACAAAGACATAAGAAACGATATTCAGAAGTTTCAAGGTTGCAGTTCTTACAATAGTGCAGAAAATCGATAATATAATCGATATATATATATATATATATATATATATATATATATATATATATATATATAAGGCAAGATGTTTGTGTGTGTGTGTGTTTATCTGCTTGTATGTCTGTATTTTTCAGCCCTTTTATTTTAGTTTTTGCTTCGGGTTTGGCTCTAAGTAGGTATAATTGTAGTTCTTAGTCTCAGCCATGATACCATGTACTCAGAGGACTTATTTAGCCTTCAAAATTCAGTTTACGACGAAAAAAACTCATTTGATATTGATACCAGGAAATCAAATTCTTTCAGTCTAAGGTTTCGCTTTAACTGGAAACAACTATTGCTTTTTAGTGTTTCGTGCCAACGTCCAAAGAGTCTGAGCTCCACGACCATGGATTAGTTTTAAAGCTTTCATTACACCCGAGCAACGCCGGGCTATACTGCTAGTATATACATATATACATGTATTTGACAATGCTCTCCAAGGTGCTTAGTGGTATTCTCATTCCTTGCGTAAAGCCTCGATTGGAAGTCATGAGTTATCTCCCTCTAACCCTGCAAGTTACTTGTTCACCACTGCTGTAGCCGAAATAGCTATATTGATAAGGATTAAAAGCAGTCAGAAATTTGGAGTGTCATTGAGATTGACTGCGTGTGTCAGTCGTTCACTTTGTCGGACTCTTTGCTTCAGGCGGAGTAGGAACCCACACGTGACTCTGCCAAAGTATAGAGTCTTGCCTGAGAAAAAATAGACAAAAATTTTTGGTCCGAGCTTACAGGAAGGTGGTAAATAATTCGGGGTGTCACTGAAGATTATTATCGTATTATGCTCTCTGCAACATTTAAAGTACCCTCTCTTTCTAATTATTGTTGTTCTGTCTCACCTGTGTTTATCTTTTTTGTGCTTAATATCCATTAGTACGGATATTGTGCTGCAGATACTTCAGCACACGTCATCTGGAATCGTATTGCTACCTCGGCGATACAACACTATATATATATATATATATATATATATATATATATATATATATATATATATATATATATATATATATATATAGTACTGTGCAAAAGTATTAAAACAAGAACTATTTTATCTTTTATGAGGCATCAAAATAAAGTTTAAAATCACCCCTGTCCTAACACTTTTGCACACTACCGGTAGTGTGCACAAGTATTAGGACAGAGGTGATTTTTCTAAAAACCTCACTGAAATTCAAATACGGGGTGAAAAGCCAAGTAAATTGCTAATAAATATTGATTATTTAAAACTAGGTGTAAAAGAAATCTATTAAAAAGAAGTTATATTTAATATTTCCTATTTTCTATTAAACAAGTTATTTTGAAACTACTCATTATTCTATTATCCTTGGATATGACTGACTTTTTCTTATTCCCCACTCTCGAATTGATAAGTCTAATGTTACTTTGTAAGACACACGTTGGGAACAAATACAAGCTACTTGGCAGGAGATACCATTAGATACACTGAAGAAGCTTGTGATGTCAATGCCTGACAGTATGAACGCTGTGATGAAAGCAAAACGTTATTATACTAAATATTAAATTTATTTTGTAACAAGTATTTTTTCTTCTTCCAGCATTTGTCGAGTAAATCAAATAAAATGACTTTAATTAAATTGTTTATTTTCTGTCAATATGCCTCATAAAAGATAAAATAGTTCTTGTCCTAATACTTTTGCACAGAACTATATATAAAAATACATAAACTAGTCATCCACATACAAGCCTGTTTCGCTCATCATGGTTAGACGCATCCATTTGCTTCTTGCCGGGATCGAAACTCGACAGATTTGGTGTCAGTCGGAGTCGCGACCCACTATGCCATAGGAGCATGGAATCAGAGAAAGGGAAATTTTAACATGTTGTGTATTAGCAGTGTATACACAGGCCAGTCACCAAAAGAACTCAATTCATTCCTAAAGAGTAATGCATATATCGCAGAAGTGGAATCTGTTTTTAAAATTATATATATATATATATATATATATATATTTATTGCTCTCTCTCGTTTAATACGCATTCAATTAATGCATTTTCAATTAGTGTGTTGACATTTTGTAAATGCTAAATTTCGATTGGTGCAAGCATAATGCTCGATTATTGCGGTAAAACAAACTTCAATTTTACTACAGTAATAGCAAATTGATTTTTTATTGTTACCGATGTTTACATTAGTTGGTCTATGAGAAGACCTTACCGTTGCTTCGCTATATGAGTCAGTCCATATTTCTCCAAGCCTATAAATTATTAACAAAGGTTGAATTTACACAGAAATAATATTTTTTACAATGATGTTTACTCTGTACAAGCCCCCAAAGACACTCGACTCCTCCCACGTCTATTGAACTGGAGTAGAAGCTTGCCCCTTGTTTCCGGTTTAGGATGTGGTTTCCGGCTTTCTTCTCTCTCTTCAGACCTTGGTATTGGTGCTTCCGTGATTTTCCTGCGATCTGGCCGGTTGGTGGCAACGGCTCATCACTGTGAGGGTACCGGGTTGACAGTTTCCTGGTTGCTGCTTCCGACTGGTAGTTAGGAGCCCTAACTCTTTCGTAGCGTCAAGAGCGGCTGCTCTGATCAACAATTGTATAATATCGGGGTTTTTGTAGTGCCACGTCGCGCATGGATAGGTGTCCCTGCAAGCGCTTTCAGTGGGCAACCCTGAGGCCACACCTTGTTGCAGCCCTAGCCAGTTTCCCTCCCAGCACAGATCGTGGATAATGACCGCCTGTATCCTCTACCCTAGGTCCCTTTCTATAAACAAAAACATGACGAAACAAATCAGAGACGACCCTAAACCAGTTAAAATCAAACCACCTAAACCCATTAACCTTTCTTTCACTAATATCCGGGGCATTCGTACTAACTTTCCTAGTGTAGAAGCGTTCCTGCATGAAAAGTCCCCTGACATCCTTGCGCTCTGCGAAACTAACCTCCACTCAGCTATTCCCTCCTCTAACCTCTCCATCCCTGGTTATCTTCCCCTCTTAAGGAAAGATTCCACTGTCCACATGCATGGGCTGGGTGTTTACGTCAGCGAACACCTCCCCATAGCTAGGGTGACTTCACTCGAATCTACTGACCACCAATACATATGTCTCCGCCTGTCTCTCGTCAGTTCGGTTAGTTACCTATTCTTTCTTTACCGTTCTCCCTCCTCTCCTGACTGTTCCCTACTAGATAGCATTGCTGACGACATAGATAAGGCTATTTCCTATCACCCATTCGCCCACATATTTGTATTTGGAGACCTCAATGCGCCTCATTCTGAGTGGCTTGAAAACGCCATTACTCATCCAGCGGGCATTCACGCCATGAACTTCGCTATTTCCCAATCCCTTACGCAAGTGGTGGACTTCCCCACTCGCTTCCCAAGCACTCCCTCGGGTCATTCCTCACTACTAGATATATGTTTCACCTCTGCGCCTGACGCCTGTCAAGTCTCGCAGCTTTGCCCTCTCGGCAACTCCGACCACGCTGTTGTCTCTCTCAGTATTTCTTTCCACTCTCACTCCCCCCAGGATCCCACTACCTATAGGACCTTGTACCTCTACCAAAAAGCTGACTGGGATGCCTTTCGCGATTTTCTCTGCGACGTCCCTTGGGGAAAAGTGTTCGACCTATCAGTTGATGACTGTGCCTCTGAGGTCTCGTCATGGGTGAAAGCTGGCATTGATGCCTTCATACCCACCCATTGCTTAAAACCTCATTCCTCTCCGTGGTTCTCTCTGCTCAGCCGCCATTACCCACAGGAACCATTACTTCCGTCTATTCCGGAGACAGTCAACTGATCACAATAGGCGCCTGTTCACATCTGCTCGCAATGAGTGCAAGAGAACACTAAATGACGCCAAACGGTTGTTTGCTGAGAGAATGCGACAGCGCATAGCTGACCGCAAGTTCGGCTCCAAGGAGTATTGGAGGATTTGCAAACGAGTGCTCAACAATAGGAAATCTTCAATACCTCCTTTAATCCATGAATTTGATGTTCTCACGTCACCTGCAGACAAAGCTGAGTGCTTTGTCCGCAGATTCTCATCCAACTCCATATTTGACTCGTCCGGAGTACACCCACCCGACTTCCCTATTAGAACTGAGGCCAAACTACACGAGGTATATATTACCCCGAGAGTAGTATCCAGAGTAATTTCAAAACTCGACCCCCATAAGGCGAGTGGAGACGATGGAATCCCGGTGATAGTCCTTAAGAGGTGTGCTCCTGAACTTTCCCCTGTCCTCTCTAAACTGTTTAACTACTGCCTTTCTGCTTCCTGCTTTCCTGCATGCTGGAAGTTCTCTTCAGTCGTTCCTGTATTTAAGAATTGTGGTGAACCCTCGGACCCATCCAACTATCGCGCTATCAGTCTTCTACCGATATTCTGGAAAGTATTCGAGGCCATAATCAATGCTGAAATAGTTCAACATCTCACTGCCCACAAACTCTTCTCTGACAGGCAATATGGCTTCCGCTTTGCCAGGTCCACGGCCGACTTGTTAACAACCGTAACGGAGTACATGCTCCAGGCCCTTGATGAGTCTGACGAGGCTCGCGCGGTTGCTCTGGACATCTCCAAGGCTTTCGACAGGGTTTGGCACTCTGGCCTCCTATGCAAGCTACGGGGTTATGGTATTACCTGTCGCCTGCTTGACCTAATCCAATCTTTTTTAAAAAACCTCAAAATGAAGGTCGTTTTGAATGGGCGTACCTCTTCATCCTACAGCACGAATGCTGATGTCCCACAGGGCTCTATCCTGGGCCCGACGCTCTTCCTTATTTTCATCAACGACCTCCCAGATGAGATCAGGTCCCAAGTAGGATCTACGCAGATGAGACCACAATATACTCCCGCACCAGTAAGAAACCTCTCGTGGCGGACAGACATAATCTCGCTGCTGACCTTGAACGGGATCTACACTCTGTGGTGAATTGGGGCAAGAAGTGGCTTGTCAACTTCAATGCGTCTAAGACCAAGCTGTTGTCTGTCAACCATCACAGACAACTTCTCCTGCCTCCCATAAGGATGGACCAAGCGAGTCTCCCTGAGAGCAACACACTACGCCTCTTCGGCCTGACCCTCTCCTCAGATCTCAAATAGAACCACTATGTTGAATCCATAGCTAAATCTACTGCTAAGAAGATTGGGTCACTATGTCCATCCAGGATGTTTTTTCCGCCTGAATCCATCCTGCATATATACAAATCAACCATCCGTCCGTGCATGGAGTACTGCTGCCATTTATGGTCAGGCGCGCCTGCCGTTCTCCTCAGTGTCCTCGACAGGCTCCAAAGGAGAGTCTGTAATGTGATAGGTACTGATCTGGAGGGTCGACTGCAGCCACTTCCCCACCGTCGAAATGTGGCCTCCCTTTGTCTGTTCTATAAATACTTTCATGACTTCTGCTCGGACGAACTTAAGTCAATGGTGCCTCCTCAACAGGTGTTTACTCGTGCAACCAGACTGGCAACTGGGTCCCACCCATTCACAGTCAGGTTAGCCAAATGCAGACGACAATTCTACTCCTGTAGCTGCTTCTCTCGCACTTCCCGCCTGTGGAACTCGCTCCCGTATTCTTGCTTTCCTGACGGCTACAACCTCCAGAAATTTAAATGCAATGTCAATACTCATCTATTAACCACTGGACTCTAGCTCTCTCCCCACCCCAGTATAACCTTCCATTTTTCTCCACCTATGTATCTGTCATCGCACCTGCATTCTCAGCTTTCTATTGCTCCTTTCTAACTAGTTTATACTCCTCACTCTTTTCTAATTAATCTTTTTACATTTATGTAGCCCCCTGCACATCAGTGGCGTTTCCGCCTTGCTCGGGGTGAAATGATTAAAAAACAATATACAACTGTTAACCGCGGACATGAACAGGTTAAGCTCGTAGCGATTGAGGAAGCAAACTCTTAGATATCGGACCCCCATAAAGCAGTTGTTTGTGAGAAGAAGCTGTTTCAGTGGAAATAACATCTCACTAATGGAATATGAAGTTAATGAAGATAGTACGTGACAGTGTAACGTGGTATTAGCAGTGATTGTTATAACTGTTGGGATTAAGGAGTCTACACTACCGGCCATAATTATTAGGCCACCCCAGTGTTTTAAAAGAAATGATGTATTTCATACTAAATTTTTAGTATTTATTTCCAAGTGAATAATTCTAAATGAAAATAGAATGGTTCTTTTGTTAATACTGCACAATAACATGTGCATCAAATGAACTGTTCTGGTGTCCAGAATGCTAGTCGCTTCTTATCATTGGCTGGCCGAATCAAAGGCTTCCTAGCTGCCTTGTAAAATTTTGCAAAGTAATAATAACAAAAAAAAAAAAAATTCTATTTTCATTTAGAATTATTCACTTGGCAATAAATACTAAAAATAGTATGAAATACATAATTTCTTTTAAAAAACTTGGTTCCCTAATAATTATGACCGATAGTGTAGTTTGTCTGAAAATCTAAACTTATTTATAAATGGAACTTTGTCTCTCTTTGTGTGTGTGTGTGTGTGTGTGTGTCCGTTATCTATAGACTCCGAAACGGCTGAACCGATTTTCTTGAAAATTTACACAGTTGTACTATATGCGTCTGCGAGTGTTCTTAGCTAGGTTTTGTGTCGAGGTATCCCCGATAAATATCGAAAATCGATAATCGAAAAAATCGAGTTATAGAAGAAGTGGACCGATTTTAATCACATTTGATACACTCATAGACAAATACATAAGATACGATATTCAGAAGTTTCAAGGTTGCAGTTCTTACAATAGTGCAGAAAATCGATAATAAAAAGGCAAGATGTTTGTGTGTGTGTCTGTTTATCTGTCTGTATGTCCTTTATACAAATCCACAATT
Organism: Ascarosepion bandense; assembly: GCA_037127315.1. NCBI lineage: Eukaryota > Metazoa > Mollusca > Cephalopoda > Sepiida > Sepiidae > Ascarosepion > Ascarosepion bandense. The sequence goes on from JBBBDQ010000713.1 coordinate 2,581,138, forward strand.
TTATCCGATTCTCACCAAACTTCACACAAATATTCTTTAGGCTGAGTCTGAGCTCCAGGTCCATGGATTAGTATTAAAGCTTTCATTACACCCGGGCAATGCCGGGCTATACTGCTAGTCTTTCATAGAAATAGCTATAGAGTAGAGTGAAGCATGAGACTTTCGTTTAAGGGAATGCGGTTGTAGGGTAGAAAATAATTCATCACCTAAAGGGCGGTGAAATCGCCTCTGGATCCTATCCAAACCAAAAAGAAAAGGCTGGCCAGCTCCAGTCTAGATGTTGCAGCAGTCCTCTATTTTCGGTTTGATCTTACTCTTCTAAAGGAGTCCGGCATATACTGGAGCAGTACAGGGAACCGACCATTTTTCTAGTATCTTTAGCGATCAATCATATGTATCAGTTCTACTTGAAGTGTTACTAAAAACAAAGCAACTATCAAATTTGCTGTCTTGGAAGATACGTAATTATAATAGTAGGAGTACCAACAGCAGCAAGAACTAAAATGAATAGCACATGTAACTCGAGGAGAAAATAATGTCATAATGAAGATGTTAACATTTCAGACCACATAAAATAGAATGTTTGGAAGGGAACCCACGTCATTACTGGAAAGAGTGATAAACGATACTGGACATGAGAAACCTGTTTTCCTGAAAAAGTGTTTTAAGAGAAAGATTTTATAAATTTTAACCAAAAAAACAGTACTGGCTGCTCGGTCAAGGAATACCAAATGTTTCCTTATAGAGAAACGGTTAATATTACTATTATCAATACCATTATAAAATTAATTTATATTTAATGTTTGATATATTTTCTATTTTTTGTTTGGGTTAACACATAACACCTTAAAATTGTTAATTCAGCTTTGAGGAGTAAATAATATATATATATATATATATATATATATATATATATATATATATATATATACTTTTTGTTTTTATCAACAGGGTGCCAAAATTTGAAGCTACGAAATATCTAATCACGAACGGCCAATTTCTTAAATTTGTATTAGATGATGGCTACCAAAGACGAGAATTTTGGTCTGCCGAAGGATGGAAATGGAAGACGTTCAGAGAAGCGAAGCATCCGACATTTTGGGTGTGCAACCAAAGTAAGTTAAATGTTTAAGAAAATAAATAGATAAATAAATAAATACAAAAGATCACCATAAATGACAGTTTTTGAGACGTTTTTTCTAATATTCGGGCATTAAAATAATACTTTAGAATTTGTTATAACATGTTTTCTAGCGATTTTCTTGCTTAGGCTGCATTCCGTGACGTCTGACAGAAATTCTATAGACCATTATTTATTGTATAAAAAATACAATTGTGGCACAAGGCCGATTTTTTTGGCGGGGGGGGGGAGCAAAACTCAGGTTGGTTTTCAGTACCTATCTTTTACCTAGCTAATCCGACTCACGACCCAAACATACTTTACAATTTTTCTCATTCAGCACAAGAACTTGTCCATCAACATTCAATCCTTCATATACCAAAATACCTCAAACGTACCAGGGACAAAAAAAAAAAAAGAAAAAAACAAATGTGCATAACAATTTTATTATGAACAATAAATACAAAAATATATTTAAAAATATATCATTAAATTATATGTGGGGAGGGGCATGACAATTCCCCAAAACAAATTTTTTTTAAACAAAAGATACAAACAGAAATCACGATGTTAGTTGGACAGAAACTCTATAGACAGACTCCAATGGTTTCGGACTCAGTGGAGTTCTTTATTTAAGTGTCTAGACTAGTCCATTAGTGTCATCGGGGTGTTTTATTTATTCCAAAACATCACTTTCGAGGTTTATTTTATTAATAAATATTGTATTTTATTAATGTGCTATCACCCTCTCTTCTTTCTGGCGAGTTCGCCAACGGACAGAAGCTTGTATTTTTTACGTTTTGAATGAAACTCTATTTTTTCTGAGCGTTTTCCTTTTCTGAAAAACGATCTTGTACATTCAACGAATTATTGGGGTGTAGGTACATCAAAAATATCATCAGTTCTTCTTTTCTTGCAGCCCTTTCTTCTGTAAAATTTTCCTTTACTTGATTCTAATGTCTTTTATGTTTCCGTTTTTTCCTTTTACCATTTATATATCATCTTTCCAATTCGTGACATTATTAAGCCGTCTTCCCACATTTCTGTTCCATTTATATACACTCTAAAAAAAAAAACACTTTTGGCAAATTTTGAAAAATTTGATGCTTTTTTGTTATCAATTCTTGTTTTTTTTATTAACTGGTAACAACCTGTCAAACAAAATTTAATTTTTCTTGCAAACATTAATTCTGCTGGCGTCATGTTTGACGATATATTGGGATTTCACATTATCCGGTAAACTATCAAAGATTTTGCAGTGATTCTTTGCTCACTTTTTCATTACTTGCTTTTTTCAAAGCTATCTTAAACATATTCACAAAGCGTCCAGATTGTCCGTTTGACCTTGAATGATACGGCGAGGTAGAGATATGTTCAATCGAGAACCTTTTGCAAAAATCTTCGAATTCGTGAGAAGTGAATTGTGTACCGTTATCCGAGACTATGGCATCCGGAATGCCATATCTTGCAAATAGTTTGCGTAAAAGTTAGCTATAACCGTACAAGTTAGATTCTTACATTTACGAATTTCAGGCCACTTAGTATAGCTAACCCCCTACCATAAGATAATGTGATCCGTTTTTTGAACTTGCGAAATCTATGTGCAGTCTTGAACACGGAGTATTTCTCTTTGGCCAAGATGGTAATTTCGTAGAAGGTGATTTTGTTACCAGAACTCACCCTCTGCAGGCTTTTACCACTTTTTCAAAGTCTTGACCAATTTTCGTCCAGTATATATAGCTACTCATAGGAGATTTCATGCTTGAAATTTCCAGAAAATTATTTAATATTCACTTTTGTAATATGCTTGGTAATACAATTCATTGTTCATAGTTACCCCAAAAGCAGATCTTCATCATAATAAAGTCATATTGCGATTCTGGTGGGATTGAAAATGAATCATGTACCATGAATTTCTGTCATTAGTGTGGAAGAGGGAAGTGGAAGTACTGAATGTCGATAAAGAGAATCGGTTAGATGTGTGAGGCCTTCCCCTTTAAGGAAAGATTCCTCCGGGACCACAGACGAACTGTGACCTTGGTCTTCTCCCGAATATTTCATTTCCATGTAGAGATCGGAACCGAACCAGGCGTCGAGTGTCATGACCGACCCGTACATCCAGATGAAAGGCCCGGGAAGAGAAACTTCCTTTCATGCGCCATACTACAACCAATAGACTTACTACGGTTGTCAGCGAAGGTGGAGTATTGGTCGAGGTGGTAGCTCCAGATAGGGAAATTCCGCGTAGCATCTGATTCGTCTTTAACTTGCGAGAGAAAGGATCAAAAGTAAAAATGTACAGCAAAGGCGAAAGCGAACAATCTTGACGAATGGAGTGAGACAATACGAAAGATTCCAGTCTTACTCTATTCACTTCTACCACCGGGTTGCATATAGAGGACGGATCCAGGTGCAAAAAGTACGGTCTGAAAGGGGTGGCAGAAAAGACAGCCCCAAGAAATTAATAGTCAACACTATCGAATGCCTTGCACTGATCTAAATTGTTCAGCGTGGCTTCGCTGTCTACACTCGAAGATCAAGCGTATCAAATGAAGGTTGTCCTCAATACTTCTGCCTTTCACAGCACAAGTCTGCTCGGAGTCAATCAGACTCGAAAAAACAGCCTGCAAACAAAGCGTTAAAATCTTCGTTGATAGGTCGATAATTACTCATAGTTTTTGTTCTGCAAAGCAACTTCATAACACCCCTGGTGAAGCATTCAGGTATAGACCTGTGCTTCACCAAGTTGTAGATCTTTGCTAGCAAAGGGACAAATTCGAGTGACTGCTTCAAGTACAGTTCGTAAGGAAGACCATCTAATCCCGGAATTTTGTCCTGGTCAACCAGAATAAACACTTCCAAGATTTCAGACTCTGTGTTAGGACCCTTGCAACCAACCGCTTCAGTCGCCCCGATCGGTTGGCAATAAGTCTACCTGTGAAAGAAATGGCAGCCTACTGCGGAAAAATTATTTTGCCTAGTCAGTCATGGATCGAAAAAGACACGTTCACTCAAACGTGTATCATGTATGGCACTGAATTAACTGACAGAATTGACAGAAATAACAGAACACAATGCCTCTTAGATTAGACATAAGATTTAATGCAAGGGGAGTTGTGGCTAAGACAGCGAGCTTATATTTGATGAAAATAAATAAATCTCAATTCATTTTGTTGATAACATTATCAATATCCTTGAACCTAAAGCCGTTACAGTCTGTGTAGTTCGGACGATAGGTTTCAAATTTCGGAAGAATTTGTGATGATCTATTTTAACGACCAAAAAGAAGGCAGTTGAAATATTGAAAATTCAGATACTAAACTCAACGGAAGTCACGTGTTTTCGGTCATCCCCTTACTTTCTGTTTTTTGGCACCCTCGAACAGCTTCTGGTGCCAATTTTATACCCTAAACTCAACTCTGACCGTTAAAACGTGTACATGCGATAAATTTGTTGTACAATTCAATGAAGCATGCAGAACAAAATTGGTTATTTGCTAAGACTAGCATTTCAGTCACGTTCTCACCAACGTAATGTGGCTTCCCTCTGTCTTTTCTACAAATATTTTCATACCAACTGCTCCGACGAGCTTTTTTGCCTGGTGCACGGTCCGCGTGAATTTAAATGTGCTACTAGATTGGCTTTCAGGTCCCACCCTTTTACTGTTGAAATAGTTAAATGTAACTGCCACTTCAACTACAACAGTTTCTTTCCTCGCACTTCTCGCCTTTGGGACTCCCTTCCGTTTACTTATACGCATGTTTTATGCTGTAGTTTTACTGTAGTTTTAGTTTAATTTCTTTAAGAAATTATAAAATATTATATGAATTAATGTTATGCAAAAGTTTTTTTCATGTTGATCGTTTGATTTTGTCCAGCGGCATATCAACACCCTATCGATTATTTAATGCCGAAGTGTCAATATTTTGAAGATACCTTTATGACTTCAACTAAATATATTTTGAAGGCAATGATATACCTTTAACTACAGATATAATGTATTGTTGGCCATTTTGCTATAAAATGTATTATTGGTAATTCTACTGGAAATATTTATTGTTGGTAATTTTAATATAAATAAATATTGCTGTATTTTTACTATAAAATGTATTTTTATACTTTCATAATATTTTGATTTTATTTGGGGTTCACTATTTGCCTATAGCTGGGACCAGGCCCACCCTGACCCGCTGCGGACCAGTTGATCATAGTTGAAAATACAAAAATAAATAAATAATAAAAACAAAACGAAAAACAAATGTAAAAAAAAAAATACAAAGAAAATTAGATAGAAAATATATTTCTTTTGTACAGAAAAAATTCATCATGAATATTTCTTGTTTGTAAAGCAAAATATGTTGACAGTTATGAGCTTCCATATTGAAAATCACCAATGATTTAAAATGTTGAAAACGTTATCTTCAACGAAATGTCACAAAATTCGAGACCCATGTACTTTATCATTGTTTATGTATGTAGTTATGCAAGAGAGTGTGTGAGTTTGCAAAATGCAGTAAACTAAATCTTAACGCTATTTTCGTCACGAAATTAGGCATAACATTAAGAAAGTCGAGCGGGACACATGCATCCCATGAACCAGAGGATCTCCATGACTGGCTTAAAAATTATGGAAATCCACCCACACATAAACAAACAAAAACATAACATTTATAATAAGAAGAAATAACTTCAGATTAAAAATATAATTCATTCCAAATAATTCACACTGTACGATGTATCATTCTGTTCCTTTGATTCTTTGTCCGTAACAATAGACTCGAATGTTTAGTAACCTGGTTTCCCTATTTAGTCGGGAGAAATTTCATTGATATGGTAACACGTAGCATAGTCGGTGCCATCCAAAGCGCAAAAAACGTCTTTTTACTCATAAGATTAGAAATAGAAAGTAGTAAACATATGAATTTTAACGAAACTTGGTTATAAACAACCGACAATTTGAAATGAATTGTTTGTACATTATTTTTTTTATCGATACTCGTATTTAACTAGATATTCTGTTTTTTAATTAAACAGTATTATACATTTATATCTACTGGCCTGATTATTTACGATAAATTTTTATTACGAAAATGTGTGTCATTCGGCAGGATTCGAACCTGCGATCCCTATTTACATAGGGGAAGCTACCATTTGAGCTGTATAAACAATTCATAGTAAATATAAATATATGAAGAATATAAAAATAAAAATGTTTAAATTACAAAGATGAAAATGATTAAATTATAAAATTCAGTAAATATGGTAAGACGAGACATGTTGTCTTACCATAACATAATATAAATATGTTAATTAGTTTATTTAATCATGTTTTCTTTTAAATAATCGAACAGAAATAAAAACAAATCAATTGACCACACGTGTCTGGAAATATTTCCTAAGTTAATCAAAAGTTTAAACCTAAAGCATGAAAAATAAATAAACAAAACATATTTAAATATGTATATTAATAAACTTTTATTACTTTAAAACGATATTATTTTTTTAATTAAAAACTATTTTTATTAAAAAAAATAAGCATATTAAAAAAGATTAAACACGAAGCATGTTCAGCCTCCACTCAAAGTGAATAACCATCGATTTACCATAACACATTACCATAACAATTTACCATAACACATTACCATAACATATTACCATAACACATTACCATAACACATAACATTATACATAACACATAACATAACACATAACATTACCATAGCACATTACCATAACATTACCATAACACATTACCATAACAATTTACCATAACACATTACCATAACATATTACCATAACACATTACCATAACAATTTACCATAACACATTACCATAACATATTACCATAACACATTACCATAACACATAACATTATACATAACACATAACATAACACATAACATTACCATAGCACATTACCATAACATTACCATAACACATTACCATAACAATTTACATAACACATTACCATAACAATTTACCATAACAATTAACAACATGTAAATATATTATTTACTTTTTGTTTTGAAGGAATTTAATCGCATACAAATTAAAATAAAGACAGAAATCATTTCAAAGATAGTCAACAATTTATTTATGAAACCTGAAAATGCATTAGGACCCGATTGCTAATATATATAATTTTGAAATCTGAAAATATTACTTTGAAAATGTTTAAAACTAAAGCCTGAAAATAGATTAGAATATTACTGTTAAAATATTTCATTCCGAAGCATTAAAATGGATTAGGACATAAGTGCTATAATATTTAATTCTGAAACCTGAAATATATTAGAATATTGCTGTTAAAATGTTTCATCCCGAAGTTTTATAAAGATTAGGACATTAGTGCTATAATATTTAATCCTGAAACCTGAAAATAGATTAGGATATTACTGTTAAAATGTTTCATCCCGAAACCTTAAAATGGATTAGGACATTAGTGCTATAATGTTTAATCCTAAAACCTGAAAATAGATTAAGATATTATTGTGAAAATTATTAATCCTGAAGCTTTAAAATGGATTGGGACATTAGTGCTAAGATATTTAATACTGAAGCCTGTAGATGGATTGGGATATTACTGTTTACTAGTTTTAACATGTGAAAATTTCACGGTTTTCATATTTTAATATTTTGATGAATCTTAATTCTTCAGTTAATGATTGAAGAAGCACATGGCAAATTCTATGACAATATCCGTAGAAACTCCCTGTTGCATCATTAAATATTTGAATTTATCTTTAACAAAATATTTCAATAACAGTCATAAATATAAAATTATCTCTCTTCTTCATTCATATCATTCCTCATTGCTTGCATTCGTTCTCTATCATGCTTGTCTCTCTTCTGATCGTAATCGTTCTCGTCTTCTTTTCTACCGTCCTCTTGCTGCCTCTAGTTGTTGTTTTAATATTTCTTCCATTACAATCATTTTCTCCGGAAATATAATGTATTTACAAAATACTTTTAATTTCTTTCATTACAGTAAAAGCGTGACACAGGTAGGTACTACTGTATTATAATATAAAGACTACGACTTGCTATGTTAATCACAGCGAGAATTGAAGCAAAAACGGCATTTTGTCGCAAGAGTTTTGGTAAGAAAATACCCCCAAATATTTTAACTTGAAGAACAAATCAATATCCATTCCTCTCTGCAGCTTAATAATAACTTGCAATCAGCATTTTCACTTGCCCCAATTTTTTGTGTACCCGTTACAATATGATCATTTTTGATTTTCTTTGTTCTATATTGTTTTGTATAATATATGCGTTTTTCTTTCAGATTGTAAAAGTGGCTCTGGAGGGAATCTCACAAACATATCGCACTGTCAACAGATTGATAATGGAGAAGTTAAAAATACAAACATTTCAAGTGAATACCAGTAGGTAAAAATATTTGGAAATCTCTTAGTTTCATGCTCCTCAGTTGCTTGTATGATCAAAAAGAAAGATTCTGAGAGTTTGCCTAAGAGAAACATTTTGAATTAAAGTGATAAGCACACCTGTCAGAGTGTATAACCTACATGGCAGATACAGAAATTTAAATTTACTATCCGCCCGTGTATTGAATATTGCTGCCATATCTGGTCGGGTGCCGCTGCTATTCACCTTGGTTCTTGACAAAATCCAACGGTGAATCTGTAATGTGATCGATACCGACTTGGCAACTCGCCTGCAGTTGCTCTCTCACCGACGTGATGTGGCTTCTCTGTGCCTCTTCTACAAATACTTTCACGAAGGTGAATTGGCATGGCCAAGGATATATTTCAAAAGCTGAGAGATAGGAAAATTTACTTCGAAACAAAAAGAAGAGAATACTGACTGTTATGTGATGTTTGTTCTCCTGCGAATGCTGAATAATCTCCTCAAAGATGGGGGAAAGACTCGAAGCAACAGAAATGTGGTTCTACAGAAGGATGCTGAGGATACCATGAACCGATAAAGTTCTGGAGAGAAAGGAAATGAAAAGGAAACTTATAGTTATTTTCAGGAAGAGACAGCTGAAGTTTCTGGGACACGTCAGGAGGAAGGAGGGCTTGGAGAATCTTATAATTACAGAGCGGATAGAGGGAAAAATTGATAGGAGAAGACAGCATTTGACATACTTGATGGTCAAAACAAACGGATGGTAAACAAACAGATGATAGAACAGGCTTTGGGAAAAATAACAAGACAAAAGATATTAATAGCAACAAGGGACAGAAAGAGGTGGAGAACTATGATCGCCTACGTCCTGAAGGAACACGGCAAATAAAATAAGAACCACCTGGCAATACTCAGCAAAATAGTATGTATTACTGTTGTGAGTTTGACTGCATATTCTACCGTCACGGCTTTATACCAGGACTAGCAGTATAGCTCGGCATTGCTCGGGTGTAATGAAAGCTTTAAAACTAATCCATAGTCCTGGAGCTCAGACTCAGCCTAAAGAATATTTGTGTGAAGTTTGGTGAGAATCGGATAAAAATTGTGGATTTGTATAAAGGACATACAGACAGATAAACAGACACACACACAAACATCTTGCCTTTTATATATATATATATATATATATATATATATATATATATATATATATATATATTATCGATTTTCTGCACTATTGTAAGAACTGCAACCTTGAAACTTCTGAATATCGTATCTTATGTATTTATCTATGAGTGTATGAAATTTGATTAAAATCGGACCGCTCCTTCTATAACCCGATTTTTTCGATTATCGATTTTCGATATTTATCGGGGGTATGTCGACACAAAACCTAGCTAAGAACACTCACATACGCTTATAGTACAACTGTGTAAATTTTCAAGAAAATCGGTTCAGCCGTTTCGGAGTTTATAGGTAACGGACACACACACACACACACACACACACACACACACACACACACACACACACACACACACACAGAGTTCCATTTATAAATAAGTTTAGATTAGATTAGATTAAAATTAACTTAGAAAAATAGATAATTTAGTAATGTGAGCGACGTATTGGGGACGTTAAGATCAAGTCAATGTAGAAATTGAAACCGATAGTGTGACACAGAAATTTCAGAAACTAAGCAGAATATTTAAATATCGGGAAATATAAGCAAAGAAAATAATACTGATCTTCTGTGTACTTCTGTGTACTCTGGAACTCTTCTCACAGGTGAAAAAGAGACAGGAATCTGGTTCTACTGATGAAGGCAAAGTATGAAGACACCAAAATTGTCGTTAGAAACAAAGAAAAGAGTTCTGAACAGCTATGCTAACCTCTATTAAAGCATTTAATGCATGACAAATTCATTACAGATGAAGAAGAGACTCGGATACAATATTTAGCTTAAGGATAATCGGAAAGAAATGAAAATTACTGCTGACAATTAGACTAAGTGAGTGGGAATTTGTGGGCTCGGGGAATTTAACACTCACGTAATATACAAAAGAAGCAGGGTGAAACGGAGGGTAACCCACTTAACGAGTTTGGGTAAAGAGATGACAAAATAAATATAAAGAGTTAGTTACACTATTTACATTGTTCGGGCTGTTGTACTCATTTTGTTGCCATATTCACGACGTTTCGACCGTTGTACACTCCGACCTTCTTCAGGTGATTGAAATTTTGAACTGAATCATTTATTTCGTTGAGCCGGGTAGATTGTTCTAGTTCCAAGAGTCATGCTCCTTTCAGAAGATTCAGTATCGGTTATCTCCCTTTACCTCAACTAAGTATTTTGTTGACCTCTGCTGTAGTATTTAGCCATTTAAGGATCATTAGATAAAAGCGTTGGTTGGATCCAGTGACTTGACCCAAAGTGTTGTGAGTTCAATACCTGGCCACGGCAGTCAGTAAGTTAAGTGCCATACGTGATACACGCTTAGATGATCATGTCTCGAAAGAGAAATGACTGTCTGGGAAGATTTTCTCGCAGTAGGTGGCTATTACTTTCTGCGGTAGAGTGGGTGCTAACCAAGGCTATAGAACCCAATCTGTCTTGCTATTTGACTACAGCAGAGGTTATCAAAAATTTGAGTTGAATTAAAGGGAAATAACTGATAGTGATATTGTCTACCGGTTTGAATATCAAAGAAATCTTATTAAAGGAAAATATTTGCTATCCGGTATGAGTTCCACTAAAAATCACGTTTAAGGTGATAAAATCTGTCAGATATTAATAATAATAAAATCATAATCATAGTAAAAAATATTTTACTTCTTTTGAAATAACGTTTATATATATATATATATATATATATATATATATATATATATATATATATAGGGGGTCCATAAATGTGTACTTTAAAAATGTATAAATTTATTTGTATTTTTGATAGAAATAATCTGCAAAAAATTGTTATAAAGTTTAATGTACCTACTACTCTGCGTATTAGACAGTTTCTAAATCAGGGATTTCCTAACAGATGAATCGGAAAGGGTGGGTCATTTTATTGGCCTCCACGTTCGCCAGATTTGACTCCATTAGATTTTTTGTGGGGCTGGGGCATGTGAAAACAATTGTGTATGCGACCAAACCTAGTTCATTAGAAGATTTGAAAGCTAAAATAACTAATGTGATTTCAGGCATTATTCTAAATCAGTTTGCAAATTTTTTCCTTGAACTGCAAAATCGTATTACCCTTTGTATTGCTAATGATGGGGGAAATGTTGGAACTTAAATAAAATTTCAATAAAACTTAAAAAAAATATAGATTTACCTATTTATAATCCTTTTTGCACAATAGTTCTATAGCAAATACAAATGAAGTCATAATTTTTTTTTAAAGTGCACACGAACTTTATGGACACCCTATATATATATATATATATATATATATATATATATATATATATATATATACACACCATCTAATGCATTCTTTCTGAAAAGAGAGTAGGGTATATACTAACATTAACGTAAAACAATTGGCAATTCTCAGAGTGAATTCCTCGAATTTAATTAAGAATTTCATTACTTCATTTTCAATTTCTGTAATTGCTTTTAGATCTGTGTTTCATTTAATAGATTCGGTATCAACAGACATTTTCTAATTAATGGCCGCTAATCGTACCGACATCTCCCCGAACATTTCAGTAAATTTGTTCAGTTCCATTGAAAGTACTACCTTTTAAACAAAGCTGATTGAATCTTCAACTGAAAAAAAATATCGACCTTCGATGTCATGGGAATTTTATAACCAGTATCCAAACGAAATTGACTGAAACTGAATTATTTGAAAGCTATTACTATTGATATCTTTTCAACTTATCTTAGTACAGACATGTGACCGTTGATTTAATCGAGTGGAGTTCTCCGCCCTGGTCGTTGACTTCAGTCTTGGAAGCCGTATTATCACAACACTGTCTGTATCCTTAGCTATGGAGCCTCAGTCTGTCTCATTATGCTTCCATACAAGAAGGTTCATTCTCGCTTTGACATGTCCTATTTCTAATCTTGTCTGGTGTCTAGCCACCCTCGTCACCAGAAATTGGTGGGAGAGACCTGTTTTATCACCAATAGCCTGATCATGTGGTAGGCAATACTGTGTTATAAGGTGCCAGTAGCAATCTTAGAATAACCTGATATAATATTCTCGATAATGAGGCTTTAAAACACAAGTTAACGGAGAATCTGGGTACTATTATCATCAAAGCAGTTTTGACTTAAAGGCCCAAAACACTTTATTTCTCATCTAAAGCATAGCTATTCGTTGACTAACATGGCCGTATCTGACTACCGGGCAAACCGGGCATGCTTCCGGGCCGATCCGTGCAATCATAGTGAAAATCCGTCAGAAATCAAATTAAACAATTCACGAAGAAAGAAAGAAAGAAAGAAAAACGAAGAAAACATCCGAATGAACGCTGTAAAAATCTATTTATTAATTTTGGGAGAAAAGACTGGTTATACTTAGAAAGTCCGAACCCGATTTCCTGCTTTCGTTCATGTTCTGTGCCTAATTTTTATTGGAATAACCGAAAAAATCCGCAAAAATCATAGTTTCTGGAAACGGATGACACTGATGACGTCATCACATTGTCAACTAATAAATCTGGGCAATTTTCTCTGTGCCCAGTGTTTTTTTAGCATCAGCTATGGTTCTCTTTACTAACATGCCCACCTGTTCAGGCCCATTTGTGTTTTTCGACACCCACATAGACACCCTGTTCTTCAAACAACTCCACTGAGTGGATCTTAGTTCAAGTATGTCCCCAACAAATTAGGGCCACATGCGGTTTTGAAATCAGAGTTGTCAATTTCCTATTGTGATTCCCAGTCTAGGCTAGAGCGCCCAGTCTACTCTGCTATTTAACCTATAGCTGGAGGGAGAAGAGTTGAATTCATTCCTTTCAAGAGAGTATTTATGCGAAAATAAAAACGATTTCGACTAGAATTCGAATTTTTCGAATCCACTAACATTTCTTCTTCTATGTGCCTTTTCCCTTCAGGACGTAGGCGATCATAGCTTTCCATATCTCCCTATCCTTGGTGGCTCTTAGCACGCCTTCTCCTGTTACACCATGCAACCCTCGTTCCATCATCCACCTGATTAGGTCCTTTAAATATGATATCCGCTGTCTTCCCCTGTCTCTTTTCCCTGTATCTAACCTGTTAGTATCAGGTTCTCCAAGCCCTCCTTCCTCATTGCATGTAACAGGAACTTCAGCTGTCTCTTCCTGATGCTCAGTATTAATTTCCTTTTCGTTTCCATCATTTCTAAAACCTCATCATTGCTCACATGCTCGATCCATGATATTCGCAGCATCTTTCTCTAGAATCACATTTCAGTTGCTTCAAGTTTTTCCTGATATTGTCCAGCATTTACTGCTATATTGAAGAACTGACATTACATGGCAATCCAGTACTCTCTTCTTTGTTTCTAGCAAAATTGTCCTGTTTCTTAATACTTTACTCAACTTCTGGAATGCTTCCTTCGCTATGCCAATTCGCCTTCGGATCTCTGTGTCGCACTATCCAGACACCGCCACTAAACTATTTCCAGAAGAAACATGACATATTCATTATGTACCCCCCCCCCCCCCAAAAAAAAAATATTTGATTAAAAAATAAAATTCTGTTGTCAGCATTAGCTGACAAGAGAATTTTATTTTATTATTTTATTTAGAATATGGTGGTCTTTTTTGACGTAGTATCTTATTTGAATAAGAGATCTTAAAAATCAAATTAATCTCAGATATTTGTGTTTTCATTTTAGCTTTCGCTTGATGTTCGACGTGATTGACTTGCCTCTAGATTGGCCTGTGGAAGTCAATTATCATGAAGCAAAAGCTTTTTGTAGCTGGATGGGGTCTGACTACCGATTACTGACAGAAGCGGAGATGGTACTTATCAAGGGGAACCAGGTAAGTCAAGAACATTCCGAGAAGTGTATCTAAAATATTGCGTTTGTAATTTGACCGTTTAATCATTTCACCCCATGTAAGACAAGAAACCCACTAGGACGCAAGAGAGACCACTGAGTGTTAGAGAATATCAGTAAAACTAATATTAAAGATGTGCGTTGTGGTGTAGTGGATATCGGCTCGGAACGAGAAATCGGGAAATGAGTTCGAATTCCAATTGAATTGGTTGCATTTACTTACACGCAATTACCCTTGGGAAAGGTATTAATCCGTCTCTTCCCTCCAGTTATGGGTTAAATAACAAGATAGATAGGGTTCTATAGCCTTGGCTGGCAGCCAGTCTACCGCAGAAAGTAATGGCAATTTACTGTGGGATAATCTTCTGCCCAGTCAGTAATATCTCTTTCGAGACATGATCATCCAAGCGTATAACACTTAACTGACTGACTATTAAAGATAGATTTTTATGGTATTAATGGGGACTTCTTCAGCTTTCTTTGGAGAGACAAGTCTCCCCTGGTAGATCGCCAGGTCTGCTGCCTCCATCCTGCTGAAGGCGTGCTGGGTTTGCCAAGCGTTGAGACCCGCCAACACATTGTTCGCTTGAATTTCCTGGGTCGTATGTGTACACAAGAGGACGGAAAGAAGGCGAACTTTGAAAGGAGGACGCCCGCCGATCTTTCCCGTCCTTGGAAAGTGTGCATACTGGCGAGACGGAGGCCAAGAGATCTTCTCCAGACGAGTGCTCATTCTACAAGGAGTGCCATAGTGCACTAAGCTGCCTCTTAAAGGTGAAGAGTTGTCTCTCTAACACCCAGTCGTTGTCTCCAAAGGCATTGCATCATGTGATTTTGACAAAGTCCCTAATAAACTCAGCCTTACGAACGAGGAGTTTTGCTCCGCCTCACCTTGGAGGCCCAGACTGAAATGCCTCAAAAACAACGAGGCATCACTCACCTGGCTGGTGATGCGAGAAGCTCTCTGGGTCGCCAAGAAGCTTTGCGCAGCTGGGCTGACAATTTCCGCAGAGTGCGTGGGCTGCGGTGATTGGGAGGAGTCTGTAGGACATGCTATCTTTCACTGTGGTGCCGTACGCCCGTTGTGCAGGCCGATTGAAAGCTACATGGTTCGCATCTTGGACGGAATGTTATTTGTCCTGGAAGCCAGTACCGTCTGTTCCAATGTGGTACCGTCAATGATAAAAAAATCATTTTCATATAATAAATGTTTAAAGTATTTTATAATGGAAATTTTGACATCATGGTGTTTTATTAGGAATATCGTTAATATGTGGTTTTATGATATCTGTAGGATAGGATGACCACGGATGTGTTCTTATGGTAAATGGAAGAAACTGTTATGAGTGATTGGGTCGTGAATCAGTTAACCAGGACTAGGATAGACAGTGTTGACCAACCTTTTCCCACACCCTTTCGATCTTGTGTCACAATTGTATAATTATACAATGAATAAAACGATCATACTTTTAAGGATCATTTCTTAAGTATGCATCGCACGAACGTCTGATATTTTTGTTCGGACGACACACCACGATGAGGAGCTACAGTGCTGGTCTCTGAGCGTGAAGCCGACATTGTCTTGAGGGTGGCTTTGACCTTTAAAGATAATGTCATTGAGGATGAAGGGGAAAAGGAAGAGATCAACGCCTTCTTAGTGATGACTAATAACAATCAAAGAATAGAATTTTTCTTGAGGTCAACTTTTAATTATGTAACATATTTACACAAACATTTACCTACGTTTTAAATGAATTTTAATAAATAAAAAAAAAAGATTTCAATTTAGCTTTAATTGAAAACTAAAGATTTAAATTAGGTACCTCCAGTCATTTTCGATATTTAACTTTTAAACTGAATTTTTAAAAAATGAAATAGTTTTCTTGAACTTTTTATTTTAGTTTTAATTGAAAGCTAAATGATTAAATTTACTATTTCCAGTAAGCAAAATACTCTGGTTTATTTCAAACAGAAATTATATCGATTGAAATATAAATGTTTGAGATTTTTTATTTTGCAAATTTTGAATTTTGCTGCTATTTTTGAGCGATCGACACATTTGTAAACAAAAGTTAATTCTCGGTTTTAAAAATCTTGCGAAAATAAAATATATATCTGTGACACATTATTTTTTAAAATTAGCAAATTCTATGTTAAATTAATCTGATTTATGCAAGCATTACTTATTTATAGCGTGAAATTTAGAATAAAATTATTTCTTAATCATAGATTTGAACTTTTTGACCTGTTGGCCGTATATCAAACGTGTTGACAGATTGTTGATTAGAGATGAGATAAAAGTGTATGGCGTTCACAAGTGACAAAATTGTACAAATGTTTTTTCGGGTAAGCGAGGAAACTATGACCTTTTCATTTGCACATAGAAATTACCATAAAAAAAAAAATTTCACACACACACACACACACACACACACACACAAATTATTTAAAAAATATGAAGGTCAAACGATTTGTATTAAACTCTTCAATTTTCGATAGGTAATATAATCTTTAATTCAGTCAGTTAAGTGCCACACGTGATACACGCTTGGGCGATCATGTCTCGACAGAGACATGACTGACTGGGTAGAACAGTATCCCGCAGTAGGTTGCCATTGCTTTCTGAAGTAGACTGGTTGCCGACTAAGGCTATAGAACCCAATCTGTCCTGTTATTTGACTCATGGCTAGAGAAAAAAGAGATGTATCATATTAGTAAGTAGTAATTAGTGGGGGATCAGTTTATTACTTCATAACAATAGAAAACCGATCCCCCACTTTATGACCAGTAGAAGCCTTAATCATTATTTCAGTTATATTCAGTCAGTCAGTTAAGTGCCATACGTGATACACGCTTGGGCGTTCATGTCTCGAAAGAGACATGACTGACTGGGCGATTATCCCGCAGTAGGTTGCCATTGCTTTCTGCGGTAGACTGGTTGCCAACCAAGGCTATAGAACCCAATCCGTCCTGTTATTTGACCCATAGCTGGAGGGAAGAGACGGATTAATACCTTTCCCAAGGGTATTTGTGCGTATATGATTGCAACGAATTCAACTAGAATTCGAACTCGGTTCTCCGATTTCTCGTTCCGAGTCGATATCCACTGGACCACAATTTAAAAATCTAACCGCAACAAACCTTGGAAGTATTTTAAAAATATTTTTGAAACTTTATAAATTATTATAATTAAAAAAAAAATGAAAACAATTCTTTAAAAATTTCATTAGTAATGGATTTTTTTCTTGAAACGATAATATCCTTAATTTGTATTATTTATCCAGGCAATTAAAAGATTATCAAATTAAATAATGTTATAGTTTTATTGCATTTTTTATTTTACTCTTCGAAGCAGATTTTTGGATACAGAGGCCAAATTTAAAAAGAAAATAGGTGATTTATATTCCCAAATAAGTTCTGCGTTTAACTAATAAAACCATAGACCGCAACAAAGTAAAGTTTATTAAAATTTCATGGATTTACGTGGTGAGGGAGTAACAGAAGTAAAAAATGTATTTTTACCAAGATTTTTAAAAATAATAATTTAAAAAATAATTTCATTCATCTGTGAATGAGTTACTAAAAGGTTAATTAAAATTCGACAATTATTTGATTTTTGCGAGAATTTCCTATTTAATGTTTGACATCGGAAAAATGTGAGTGATGTAATATTACGTTTTCCATTCAGTCGTAACGTTTTGGTTAGCCGCTTACTTAAAACAAGATTTTCTGCCAAAATTTCGAACATGTTAGATGGGATTAAAAAATTTAAAAAATAATTAAAAAACTACTTTGATTTTTCATCTTAATAATAATATAAACATTTTGATGGAAAGAGTTCGTTTTTATTAAGTTTGGGGCCTTTTTTTTATTCATACTATGCTGTTTTTTTTTAGCGATTTAGTGGAGATATAGGGGGTTATCTATTATTTTTCTAGTTGTAGTAGGATTCCGTTCTAGTGAAGGGTAATTGTATACCGTTGCAGGTTAACGGAATTTGGCCTTGTGGTAGATAGCCCACTATAAGTCAGAAAATGATAATAAAATCAAGAAAAATAATTTGAGTTAAAAACAACATTTTTTTATATACAGGTATCAATTAATGTTTTTACAATTAAAGTAATACTTGAATATAGGTCTAACGGAGGTTAAATGTTCATGGCAAATAATAAGCTGAAAGAGATTTAAGGCTTAGGAATTTGGGAGCATCGTGAGTAAGGAATGTCTTTGATGTATTCACTCCTTAGGTCATTAAGTACTTTTGAGACAGAGAAGAAAGTAAGGAAAGGTGAAGGGAGGCGAACATCGTAGCCGCTTGACTTAAGTCAAGGGGGTACTAATCACACTCGTCTGTCCGTCGGTCTGTCTGCTTCGGTCTGTCTGCTGGGTGCTTTCTGTCTCGGTTTTTTATATCTGCTTTTTGGATCAAAAGCAGCTCGTTTGGGATTTGACACTTGAATTTGATTCTGGGCTTCCCATTGGCTGGTAAATAAAATTCGCGTAGGCTCGCGAAATGGAAATTTGATATTTGATTAATTTTTATTTTTCAACCGGAATATTTGCGCGAACCCGGATGCGCGACGACGACTTTTGGTCATTTATCCTTTTGTCGTTATGGAGAAAACATCCGGTCCATCGCTTTTGCCCGGTCGGTATCACAACAGAGGTACCTAGATTAAATTTAGTATTTCCAGTAAGTAAAATACTCTGGTGTAATTCAAATAGAAATTATATTGATTGGAATCTTTTCTCTCCCTTTTCATTAATTGGGAAAAGGGAACAGTGCCTTCTGAGTTGTGTCCATCGCCCACAAAGTTTAATAATACAACAATAGATTTAGTTGTCCTCTCTCACTGTGTTATTTACGTATTCCACCTTGCTTTAAATATGATGGCGGGTATATTAACTTTGATCTTCAAAATTTTAAATGTAATGTTTATCGTTATTTTCTCTTCTTAATTGTTCTGCTTCTATTGTCTTCTCTCCTTAACAGTATATTTTTCTCATATTCTATAATCCTCAGTAGCACCTTCACGTCTTAGGGGCTTTATTGATTGACGTAAAATAAAGCAAACACTGACATAAATACTACAGAATGATTGAAAAGTAGCTCCCTATTTTAAAATAGGTAACTCCAATATTTTGGCATAAATTTTCGATATCTAAGTTTAAAATGGAATTAAAAAAAACATTTGAGAAGATTTCATTTTAGATTTAATTAAAAGCTTAATGATTAAATTTATTATTTCCATTAAGTAAAAAATTCTGGTGTATTTCTGGTTGAAATTACATAGATTGGAATGTCACATTTAATTTCGATTTCTTAAAATTTTCTCAAAAAGCTGCAATTTTCTTAATTTTAAGAAATTTTTAAACAACTAAAAATTCATCGAATTTAAAAATATTTAAAAATATTTCTGATACTTTATTTTAGTAAAATTAGAAAACGGTCGGCAGAGGCAAGTCGCCGTGTTTGGATGGTTTGCCCTATGAATTGTACTTGAAGCTGTCGCACATTTTTGTCCCGATCTTGATTGTCGTGTTCAACAACTGGTTCCGGCAGGGGTCCATCCCCAATCGGTTCACCAGGGGTGTGGTCACACTGTTGAGAAAAGGTAAGAATGTTGGGAGGGATCTAGACGATTACAGGCCCATAACTTTGCTAAACACAGAGTTAAAGCCAAGATCCTGACGAATCGCTTGCAGCTAGTTGCCGAGTCTCTGTTGGAACCGGATCAGACTTGTGCTGTGAAGGGACGAACAATTCAGAGCAACCTGCACTTGATTCGCACGTAGAAGACGACGAAAGAGCTGCGCTGATCAATTTGGATCAGTCCAAGGCATTTGATAGGGTTGACCATGGCTACCTGGCGGCTGTCCTGCAGGCTGCTGGATTCGAAACCAACTTCAGCCGATGGATTAGTTTCCTGTATCGCTCCCCAACGGCTGTGGTACAGGTGAACGGGAAGCTGTCGAGCGCTTTCGCGCTGTCTAGGTCGGTCCGACAGGGTTGTCCACTGTTGTCCTTACTTTACGTCCTGACGTTGGAGACCCTCCTTCGCGGGCTAAGGGACAGGGCGTGCAGTCCGGCCCTACGCGGAATTGCTGTCCCTGGTGGAGGCGCTCGAGCCAGGGTTTCTGCGTACGCCGATGACGTATCGGATTTTGTGTCTTCTGGCGGGGACATAAGAGCGGTACAGAAGGCGCTTGTACGGTACTAACAGGTGACTGGGGCCAAGATTAACCGCGACAAGTTGTCCGGCTTGCGGTTAGGTGCCTGGAAGGGAGTCTCCCTCCCGGGGCCCTTCGACTGGACGGACGGGCCGGTCAAGCTCCTCGGAGTTTGGTTTGGTCCGGACTTGCGGTTGGAGAAGAATTGGTCTGAAGTACAGGCAAAGGTCGTTGCGCTGGTCGAGATTTGGCAACGAAGGCGGTTGTCCTTAAAGGGCTTGGCGGAGGTGTGTGCCACATACCTCTTTCCAAAGATCCTTTACCGGTTGTCTGTACTTCCACTTTGTCAGGCGCGTGAGGAGGCGCTCGAGCGTCTGCTAATCTCCTTCCTTTGGAGAGGACATCGACAAACGTGCCTGTTACCAACGTCCGTGCAATGGGGGTCTTGGGGTGCCACACGTGGCGAGCCACAAACTTGCCTCGAGGTTGGCATTCCTTAGACGTGTGTTAATGGACGATGGGTTGCTTCCGGGGGTAGTGCGGGACGCGTTCCCGAGCCTCACTATCACTCCCCCGATCTGCCGTAAGCCTCAGGAGCAATCCATGTTCATTCTTGAATGCCGTAAGGCCTTAATGGCCATTACGCGGTCCAGTGACCTTTCACAGCCTAGGAAGCTCTTCTATCAGGGATTAGTGGAGGGTGTCGCGAAGGATCGACTCAGGAGGAAGCTCGGCATGACGGAGGGTGAATATCGCTCTCATTGATCTTGGGCGCCAGGATCGCAGTATCTCAGCAACTCTGAGTTTTCTTTGACCTGGCGATTAGCTCGGAATGGCTTGTCTCTCAATGACTTGCGTTTCATATTGGGCTCGGCGGATTTGCCGGACTGTGAACGTTGCAACCTTGGTATCAAGGAGACGTCTTCGCACGCCTTCTACCATTGTGTGCGCGTTCGCCCATTATGGGATCGAGTCGGCGAGTTGACTGCTCGTATCGCGCCGCGAGAGCTTCTGCTCATCGATCGTGCATACGCTGTTGACAATGTGTCGCCACCGTACACTGGAGTGAAACGTATGGTGTTTCTATCGCTACTGGCCACGGCTCGAATGGTGATATGGACGACGCGACTGGAGGAAGTCTTGCGAGGTAATCGTCTTTCACATCAGGATCTAATCAGATTTTTTGAGCACCAGCTCAAAATGAAGATTAGAACTGATTGGAAATGCTTGCACCCGATAGATTTCAGCGAAAGGTGGGTGACTGGGGCGAGCCTGGTTCGCGTGACTGGGGCTAGCCTGGATTTTCTTTTTTAGACCTGCTGAGTTGCATCGGGCTGGATTCCTCTGGAACCCTTCCCGTGGTTAAGGTTAGTACTTTTTTGTGTTCCTAGTTAAGGTGTATGAATGTATGTCCTGGCCTGTTCCCGGCACTCTGTTTTCGTTATGATTCATTTTATGACCTCCCAATCTCCCGTTTAATTTGTCCCGTTTTGTTTCACGTCTGAATCAGAATTTTTCATGTCCAACCCAAATTATTTTTCTCCTCCCCTTCCCAGTAGAAAGAGTGTGGCTTGATTTTGTCTGACAGGCAGAATACAGTAACCTCTTTGTTTTGTGGGTGGGTTGGGACCAGCTAACACAATGTTTTCTGTTCTTATTTTTAGTTTCTTTTCATTTTTGGGATGTTATATCATGCCCCCTTCCCCCTGTGTCATTTCACGGCATATTTTTAAAATATATTTTTGTATTAAATATCATCCAAAAATTATTGTAAAAAGCAATTTTTATGCTCATGTGGGATATTTATAGGTTCCCCGCAGTGTTTGTGGAATTCGGGTATATGACAAGTATGAGTGTCGAAGGATAAATTCTTTTGGTGAAAGAGAAAAATTGTAACGAATGCTTGGGTCACGAATGAAATTAGCTAGGAATAAGATAGCGTACTGCACGACCAACCTCAGTTTTGTTCCCCCTCCCTACTAGGCCTTGTGCCGCAATTGTGTAAAGATTGACACAATAAATCCAGATCATACTTTTAAGGATCATTTCTTAAGTATGCATCGCACGAACGTCTGATATTTTTGTTCGGACGACACACCACGATGAGGAGCTACAGTGCTGGTCTCTGAGCGTGAAGCCGACATTGTCTTGAGGGTGGCTCTGACCTTAAAGATAAGGTCATTGAGGATCGTTCCTCTCCCTTCTTATTAAAAGGGAGAAGGAGGAGATCAGCACCTTCTGAGTGGTGTTTAAAATTCAGTTAAAGAAAAGACTTTTCACTCGAGACTCTTGTAAACTTTAATCACGAAGACGTGATCAGTGCATTGCAAAAAGTTTATTAAATTGATTTTTCAGCAATAATCTTCGTAATTATGACTGCATAGGCAAAATACTTACAATATAATAAAATATTGGAATTCTTATATATAAAATTACAAGGTAGTTGAAAAAATTATCTAAAAATTTTGTTTATTTTTTGTAAATATGTAATTATATTACTTATATTTCTCCTTTTATAAATATCGTAAATGGACACTTGAGCGTAGTATAATGGTTAGCCAGCTAAAACAATGCGATTCCGTTATATATAACTAGCAGTATAGCTCGGCGTTAATGGATCTAAGTCAAATTTTGAAGTTTGGTGAGAATCGGAAAAAAATTGTGGATTTGTATAAAGGACTTACAGAAAGATAAACAGACACACACACAAACATCTTGCCTTATATATATATATATATATATATATATATATATATATATATATATATGGTTAACCCTCTAGGGCCATTAGTATCATATTTGATACAGTATTTCCCTATGAGGAAACATTTGGTATTTCCCTATAAGGAAACATTTGGTATTCATTGACTGAGCAGTCAGTACTGCTTTCAAAATTTATAAAATATTTCTCTTAAAAAATTTTTCAGGAAAATATTTCTTTCAAGGCTTGTTTTCATACTGTATCAAATATGATACGAATGGCCCTAGAGGGTTAAATAAAGTAAAGACAAGAGGAAAACTATTTTAAATCCCCTACGCGTTTCGTCGCGTGATAGACTTTTTTATGCCCACAAATTCCTTTATATATATATATATATATATATATATATATATTATCGAATTTCTGCATTATTGTCAAAACTGCAACCTTGAAACTTCTGAATATCGTTTCTATGTCTTTGTCTGTGAGTGTATCAAATTTGATTAAAACCGGACCACTCCTTCTATAACCCGATATTTATCGGGGGTATCTCGACACAAAACCTAGCTAAGAACACTTGCAGACGCTTATCGTACAACTGTGTACATTTTAAAGAAAATCGGTTCAGCCGTTTCGGAGTCTATAGGTAACGGACGGACACACATACACACAGACAAAGTTCCATTTATAAAATAAGTTTATATATTAAATAACGAAAAATATCGCATTAGTTCAGGTGTCCACTTAGGGCGCGAAATTAGAGAACAGACACCCTTGTAGAAACAACGACATCATCATTCTAGTCTCCTGAGTATCTCTGCATGGAATACAATTGCCATTATGGTAGGCAGGGCCGTAGCTGATGCTAAAGAAACACCGGGCACAGAGAAAATTGCCCGGATTTATTAGTTTATAATGTGATGACGTCGTCAGTGTCATCCGTTTCCAGAAACTATGATTTTTGCGGATTTTTGCGGCTATTCAAATAGAAATTAGACACAGAACGTGAACGAAAGCAGGAAATCGGGCTCGGACTTTCTGAGTATAGCCAGTCTTTTCTCCCAAAATTAAATTCAATTGGAGTAGATAGACTAAACTATCGCCCGGTTCACACTCCACTCTCGTCTATTGAACAGGTGAAGAGGCTCATCCCTTGTTTCTTGTTTAGGATGCGGTTTCCGGTTTTCTCTTTTCCAATCTTTTCACTCCTATGTAGCCCCCTGCACATCAGTGGCGTTATCGCCTTGCTCGGGGTGATATGATTAATAAATAAATAAATAAATAAATAAGTAAACAGATTTTTACTGCGTTCATTCGGATGTTTTCTTCGTTTTTCTTTCTTTCTTTCTTTCTTCGTGAATTGTTTAGTTTGATTTCTGACGAAGACATTTTTTCTTGCCCGGATTTTCATTATGATTGCACGGCTCGGCCCGAACCCGTGCCCGGTAGTCAGATACCATGGTGGTAGGTAGGATCAGTTAATCAAGTACCATGTCTAGTTTGATTCATAACTAGGCAGACGTGATCCCTGCAATTAGTTATCATTTCTTTCTGGGTAGACTGGTTTCCAACCAACGCCAAAGAAACTAGTCTGTCCTGCTATTCAACCCCTTGTTAGGCGATGAATTCATACCTTTTCCAAGGGTCAGTTAAGTGCCATACGTGATACACGTTTCGGCGATCATTTCTCGAAAGTGACATGACTGACTGGGCAGAAAATTATCCCGCAGTAAGTTGCCATTGCTTTCTGTGGTAGAATGGTTGCCAGCCAAGGCTAAAGAACCTACTCCGTCCTGTTATTTAATCCATAACTGGAAGAAAAAGATGGGTTAATATCTTTCCCAAGGGTATTTGTGCGTAAGTGAATGTAAGGAATTCAACTGGAATTCGAACTCGACTCCCCGATTTCTCGTTCCGAGCCGATATCCACTACACCACACTGCACTATTTTTGCTGTAAATCTCTTCAAATATAATTATAACAAATAAAGCTTTACATAGAATTTATTTCGAACAGATTCTCTCATTGGTGTTATTTGACATGATATAAAACAGACTAAACGTTTTGGTTTCAGGACATGCAACCTACATCTTATCTCCAGCTGACACCATGGTCGCCTTTTCTCTATCCCATTGAATGGTTTCTTTTTACAGCTTTTGAAGGTTATTTAAAGTCAGAAAATTTTTATTAGGTTGTAAGAATTTGGGAGGGTATAATAATGATTTACTGTTACAAGCCCTACTATTTAACCCATAGCTGGAGAAGAGGTAAATTCATACCGTTCCTAAGTGTATATTGCGTAAGTGAATATAACGAATCCAAATGAAACTCGGTTCTCCGATTTCAAAATGCCAGGTGTTATTCATTACACCGCCCGCGCATCCAAGCTTACAGCACCTGATATTTTTAAGCAGTCACCCATTTAGGTACTTACCAGGTTTAACTTGGGTGATCGAAGGTGAACCCGTGTTTCAACGTTAAATGGCCATAAGCGCTTTCTTTTTTCCAAATAATGTTGGGGCGGCGCGAAACCCTTACACCAGCTATTATTATTATTATTATTATTATTTACAAGGTGTTCAATTTCGTTGAAACGGTCGTTAAAAACTTATCGCTTCCTCTGTATTTTTTTTTCTTCTAGAAACTTTGATACACAGATGTGCAACAGATATCGGCTCGGAACGAGAAATCGGAGAGGCGAGTTCGAATTCCAGTTGAATTCGTTCCATTTACTTACGCGCAATTACCTTTGGGAAAGGTATTAGTCCATTTCTTCTTCCTTCAGCTATGGGTTAAATAGCAGGATAGTTTGGGTTCCCTTTAATATATCATGTGGGTGTCATATTCTCCAAACCCACTTTCCTTATATGTTCCCGAAATTTACAGCATCTTTCTGTTTGTAGACAGGTGTCCTTTTTGCTCTATTTTCTTTAAAACTTTCTCGTTGCTGACATGTTCAACCCACATCATTAGCGTACATCTGGAGAGCCATACGCTTTTCTCTTCATTTGAGATCGTCTTTTTATTCGTTGGAATATTATAGGGCAGTATGACGTTTTTGACGTGAAGGGCATTTGTGCTGAGCGACAAGCAGGTGCACCCGACGGTTTTTATTACGACTATCGAGGTCAGAAGGGGTCGACGCCCTGGCATGTTACGCAGTGTATCAAAGGCTGCGGGCATCAGTGGAGACACCTTTATAAGTGACATCAGCTGACAGAGACTAGTTACAGCTTTACTAGTTAACTTAATCAACCACGAATCGCAGTCGAGTTGTCAACTCCGCATCTGCTACTCGCCAACGAGACACCGATTCCGCCACACATGTCACCAAAGAAAGATAAATAAAAAAATTATATTTTTTATATGTCTTTGTCGACATTTTCTTTGTCAGCAAAGCTGAGAAAATTCTCAATTCCGAACCCCGCCTATTCTTCATCGAAGTGAGATATTAATTCCTCTAAGACCAAGCTGTTGTCTGTCAACCATTACAGGCAACCTCTTCTGCCTCCCATAAGCATGGACCAGATGATTCTCCCGGAGAGTAATACACTACGCCTCCTCGGACTTACCCTGTCCTCAGACCTCAAATGGAAGCACTATATTGAATCCATAGCAAAATCTACTGCTAAGAAGATTGGGTCACTATGTCGATCCAGGATGTTTTTTCCACCTGAATCCATCCTGCATATATACAAGTCAACCATCCGTCCGTGCATGGAGTACTGCTGCCATTTATGGTCAGGTGCCCCTGCCGTTCTCCTCAGTGTTCTTGACAAGCTCCAAAGGAGAGTCTGTAATGTGATAGGTACTGATCTGGCGACTCGTCTGCAGCCACTTTCCCATCGTCGAAATGTGGCCTCCCTCTGTCTCTTCTATAAATACTTTCATGGCTTCTGCTCGGATGAGCTTAAGTCACTGATGCCTCCTCAACAGGTGTTTACCCGTTCAACCAGACTGGCAACTGGGTCCCACCCATTCACAGTCAGGTTAGCCAAACGCAGACGACAATTCTACTCCTGCAGCTTCCTCTCTCGCACTTCCCGCCTGTGGAACTCACTCCCGTATTCTTGCTTTCCTGACGGCTACGACCTCCAGAAATTTAAAAGCAAAGTTAATACTCACCTACTAACCACTGGCCTCTAGCTCTCTCTCCCCTCCCCTGTATAAGCTTCCCTTTCTCTCCGCCCATGTACCTGTCATTGCACCTGCTTTCTCAGTTTTCTATTGTTCCTTTCTAACTAGCTTGTACTCCTCACTCTTTTCTAATTAATCTTTCTACACTTATGTAACCCCCTGCACATCAGTGGCGTTTCTGCCTTGCTCGGGGTGAAATGATTAAAAAAAAAAAAAAAAATATATATATATAATCATGAAACCTGTCGTATGTGACCACCCGTACTGCCATCAAAAACTCACTAAAGGCTCATAGTCATGATCTATTTACGCCAGGAACGTATATTCTACTCCCCAGAATGTACATATTAGAATTTTACCATATAATCTGGTAATAAATAAATAAAAACCTAAGAAGATGGCCAAACTTTAAAGAAATTTATTCAGCATAATTCATTTTAAAATTTTGAAAACGTATTTACGACGGTCAACAAGAAACGAAAATATTTATTCACAAAAATATTTATTAGGTGGACTTTAAAAAATGTCAGTTATTACTTTCCTTTTTGTGCCTGTACTAAAATATGTCAGTCAGTTAAGTGCCATACGTGAAACACGCTTGGGCGATCATGTCGCGAAAGAGACATGACTGACTGGGCAGAAGATTATCCCGCAGTAGGTTGCCATTGCTTTCTGCGGTAGACTGGTTGCCAGCCAAGGCTATAGAACCCAATCTGTCCTGTTATTTAACCCATAACTGGAAGGAATAGGTGGATTAATACCTTTCCCAAGGGTATTTGCGCGTAAGTGAATGCAACGAATTCAACTGGAATTTGAACTCGGCTCCCCGATTTCTCATTCCGAGCCGATATCCACTGCACCACAACGCACATCCACTAAAATATGTAGGTTGGAAAAATTCGCGACGTATACGGTTTCAGTTTTTTCTTAAAAGTGAGTGATACCAAAAGAGAATCTGCCATAATACATGAAAAAAAAATAAAACAAAACAAAACATACAAAAACTGACAGCGATCGTGGGTGGGGGGTAGAGAAACAGAGAGATAGAGATAGATATACCCAGATAGAAATAGAGTAGATAGATACACAAAAAATAAAAGAACGAAAGATATAGACATTTGAGAAAGGGACATAATTGTGATTTTCCCAATCCCTGAATTTATCCAAATCAGTACAGAGACTGCTATAAATCCCTTGAACATGTCAAATGCAATACATGTTGTACAAAACAGCCGATGTTTGACCGTGAGATAAACCCAGAAATGCACATTTCAACAAGAAATAGCAGTTTGATACAACACTACAATAACAAAACAATGAGGAAGTGTTCCTGGTTTAGATCAAATCAAAATGAAATAGATTACTCATGTAGTTTCTTCTAATTTAGAAGTTCGCAGTGTACGACCAAAATGGATTTTTTTCAAGCGGTTGCTTGATCAGTAATTTTCACTCGTTATGTTAGACGCTGATCGCGTTCTGGACGTTGTTGCGTTCTGGAGGTGGTCGCTCACTGAGGGTCAATTAACATTAGAAAATCGTCCGTGCATAGAAAATCGGTCGTTAACAATAGGTGGTCGCTGATGAAGATGGTCGTACACGGCAGGTTCTACTGTAGATATTTAGAAGGAGTATTTAACACATGTTCAACAGTTCAATCCATGATATTCTTAGCATCCATCTGGAGAACCATACGCTTGTCGCTTCAAGTCTCCCCTTCATGGGGTGAAATCGATTAAGAATAGATCTTGACTACCTGGCACAGCCCATTAGTTAACAAAAAGAAAGGAATCGCATTGATGCACATATGTTCTTTGTTCGTTTTTTTCAGATTTCCCTTACAGAAGGCGTTAAATGTGACCCCATTCACAGCGATGACCAGGAGGCGAACATCAATTTAAAATTTGGTTCTTCAACGGTAAGACACGCCACTTATTTTTCTTATCACTACTCTTTCTTCTAGCTTGGGATAAGTTACGGTTCAGTGAAGGATGCGGAGGATACTATGGACCGAAAATGTGAGCAACAATAAGGTTTTGGAGAGGAAGCAAACTAAAAGGAAACATACACTTAACATCAGGAAAAACAGCTGAAGTTTCTGGGACACATAAGGAGGAAGGAGGGCTTGGAGAATTTAATACTCATGGGACGGATACAGGAAAAAGAGAGACGGGAAAGAAACGCGAGGCATACTTGATTAGCTTGAGCAAGTGTTGGATGGTGGAGCAGGATTTGGGAGTAAGACCAAGAGGAAAAGTGTGAAGAGCGACTAAGAATAGAGGTAAATGGAGGTCCATGATCGCCCACGTCCTGAAAGAACACGGTAAATAAAGAAGAAGAATTAAGAGTAACAATTTGAGAAATAATTTACTAGAACTATTGATCTATTTGTTAGTTTAACAAAATGGATATCGCCTCGGAATGAGAAATCAGAGAGCCGGGTTCGAATTCTAGTTGAATTAATTTCATTCAGTTGCGTACAAATGCCCTTGGGAAAGGTATTAATCCGTCTCTTCTACCTCCAGTTATGGTTTGGATAGCAGAAGAGATTGGGTTCTGTAGCCTTCGTTGGCAACCAGTCTACTGTAGAAATAAATGGCAACCTACTGCTGGAAAATCTTGTGCCTTGTCAGTCATGGATCAAAAGAGACATGATCTCATAATCGTGTAACATGTATGTCAGTTAAGTGACTAAAACGGCAGTTCGTTATTTGCGCTGATTTGTCTATCTGATCGTTCTTAAACGAACATTTCCGATTATTTCTTGTAAGCCCCCTTAACCCTAACCCCCTCAGCGCCTGCTTCCGGCGAGTCTCCCCAAAGAAAACCGCTGCTTCCCTTACACCGCTGAAGCCACTTGACCCCAGCTCTTATTCCACCTTCAACCCGGGCACGCAAGACCGCAACGCCGCCGCCGACCTACCGCTACGACGCTTTGAACCTGGGCTGCAAAGTGCGAACATTCGCGAACGCTACAGCCCTATACCGGTTCCTTGATTCCCGCGGGCACGACCCGACCGACCCGGTCCTCGGAGCCAATTCTTCTTCCGAACTTTCCAACCATTTCTGTCATCCATCTTTCTTCCATTCTGATTATGGTATCGTTAATCAATAAGGATTCTTGCAGGTCTTGATCTTTTCCCATAATTGTGATCTCACTGTATAAGCTGATGCCCAACTCCTTGTTTACCTCTACTGCAATGGCTATTGGCCGCATTGACCTTTTCCAGATTGTATCCGTAATCTCTTTTAGATTCCCATGTGGTTCATCATTGGGAATATGTTGTTTCCACCCGACATTTAGAGCTGCACTCAATCACGAAACCGCTCTCTATTCAATTAGTCAGTTAAGTGCCATACGTGATACCCCGATGAATATTAATTCATACAATGCGTAATATTATTTAGAAGAAACTAAACAAAATTGTGTTGACAGAAATATCATTTGATTTATGCGGGATTTCAGTCAATTAAGTGCTATACGTGATACACACTTTGGGCGATCATGTCTCGAAGGAGACATAACTAACTGGGCAGAATATTATCGCGCAATAGGTTGCCATTACTTTCTGCGGTAGACTGGTTACCAGCCAAGGCTATAGAACCCAATCTGTCCTGTTATTTAACCCATAACTGGAGGGAAGAGACGGATTAATACATTTCCCAAGAGTATTTGTCCGTAAGTGAATGCAAGGAATTCAACTGGAATTCGAACTCGGCGTTTCCAGTCGATATTCACTGCACCACAATGCACATCCTCTCTATTCAGTCAGTCAGTTAAGTGCCATACACGATACACGCTTTGGGCGATCATGTCTCGAAAGAGGCATGTCTGACTGGGCAGAAGATTATCTCGCAGTAGATTGCCATTGCTTTCTGCGGTAGTCTGGCTGCCGACCAAGGCTATAGAATCCAATCTATCCTGTTATTTGACCCATAACTGGAGGGAAGAGATTGATTAATATCTTTCCCAAGGGTATTTGTGCGTAAGTGAATACAAGGAATTCAAATGGAATTCGAACTCGGCTCCTCGATTTGTAGTTCCGAGTCGATATCCACTGCACCACAACGCACATCCTCTCTATTCTTCTTCTTCTATGTGCCCTGTCCCTTCAGGACGTAGGCGATCATGGATCTCCACGTCTCCCTATCTCTTGTGGCTCTTAGTATGTTTGCTCCTGTTGCTCCTGGCAACCCCCGTTCCGTCATCCACCTGATCAGACTCTGCAGATATGTTATCCGCTGCCTTCCTGTCTCTCTTTCCTTCTATCTGACCAGTCAGTATCAGGTTCTCCAGGCTCTCCTTTCTCATTGCATGTCCCAGGAACTTCAGTTGTCTCTTCCTGATGCTCAGCATCAATTTCCTTTTTGTTGCCATTCTTTCTAACACTTCGTCGTTGCTTGTATGCTCAGTCCACGATATCCGTAGCATCCTTCTGTAGAACCACATTTCGGCCGCTTTCAGTTTTGTCCTCATTTTCGATGATATTGTCCAGCATTCACAGCCGTACTGAAGAACTGACATCACGTAGCAGTCTAGCACTCTTTTCTTCGTTTCTATTGAGATCTTCCTGTGTGTTAGTATCTTGCTCATCTTCTGGAACGCGTCCTTTGCCATGCCAATTCGCCTTCGGATCTCCGTGTCGCACTTTCCATCTCCTGTTAGAACACTTCCTAGGTACTTAAATTCTTGGACTTGTTTGATTCTGTTATCCCCCACCTGTATTTGGCATTTTGGGTTGTATCTTTTGCTGATGACCATGCACTCAGTTTTCTTAAAGTTAATTTGTAGTCCCTTCTTGTCACTCTCCACTGCTACTTTCTGTATGAGATCTTGCAGTTTCCTTTCCGTGTCCGCAATCAGTACTGTATCGTCCGCGTATCTTATGTTGTTCAGGTTGTGGCCTCCAATAATAAATCCTGGTGTGTCATCTAGGGTCCTCAAAATATTCTCGCTGTATAGGTTGAACAAATCCGGTGAAAAGACACATCCTTGTCTTACGCCTTTTTCTATCTTTGTGTATCTACTGAGGTCGTTACCTGTCCGTATGCAGGCCGTTTGCTGCCAGTAGAGATTCTTGATTATTCTTATATCTTTGCCGAAAATGTCGAGGTTGCCTATCATTTCCATCAATTCTTTGTGTCGTATTTTGTCGAATGCTTTCGCGTAATCAATGAAGCATAGGTACAAGTCTTTCTTCATTTGTAATGCCCTTTCAGAGAGCATCCTAATCATGAATATGGCGTTCCTTGTTCCAGTGTCTTTGACGAACCCGCACTGTTCCTGCCCTATCTCTGGCCTGATTCTGCTTCTCGCTCTATTCATCAGGATTCTGACAATCAGTTTTGTAATGTGACTCATTAAGCTGATAGTTCTGTGTAGTTCACACTCGTTTGCACCTGGTTTCTTCGGCAGGGCTATAAATATCGACTTGCATAGGTCGTCTGGTATTATTCCGCTGCTATAAATTTCGTTTATTATGTCGGTAATCTTTTCTATGCCATATTCTTCTAAGGCTGTCAGCAGCTCTATCACTATGCCATATTACTCATTTTAAATAACCTTTTTTCGCCTTCCATCAGCATAGCTGATACTAACCACCAGGTGAGCAGCTCATTGTGTCTTCTTAGTCTAACGTTTTCAACTGACATGGAGTGGAACGACTATATTGAATCAATTGTTGGGACTTCTGTCAGAAAGGTCGCATCGCTATGATGCATGAGTCAATTTTTCTCGCCAGTGTCTATCTTGCATGCTTATAGGTCTATCATTCGTCTATGTATCGAATATTCCTATTAAATCTGATCTGGTGCTTCAACTATATAACTAGAAATTCTTGACATAATTCAAAGAATCTGCAATGTTATCGGTCCTGATGTGGCACCTCGACTTCAATCACTTTCCGACCACCGTAACGTTGCATCCCCGTGCCTTTTCTATAAATAATTTTATAGTAATTGTTCTGAGGAGCTTTTTTTATTACCTCGATTGCACTAATATAAGCTCGGTACTAGATTGGCAGCTAGGTCTCATAATTATCCTGGTGGAATTGCTTGTTTCAATCGTAAGTTCTATGCAAATGGGATTCTTCTCCCTCACTTCGTGCTTGGAGAACTCTCTTCTGGCTTTCTGCATCTTTGTTAATTACGATCTTTAAAAATTTTAATGCACATCAAGCGTTATTTCCTGTTTCTTTGAATCCTGTTCTTTTGTTGTCCTCTCTGTTTGTTTCACTCTCAGTAACCCTTTGTATTTTATCGGCTGTATTGCCTTGCTTTCGGTGGAATTATTAAAAAAAATGTATTAGGTAGTTTTTTTTCGCATTTATAATTTATTGAGAAAGTCATGTAAGTTGAAATTTTAATCTTTGCCAGCAAACAAGCAGAAATTATTCTTATTTAAATATTCAATTAAATATATTTAAATTGAGCTCAATGCCATTTGTTGGTCGGGCGGCCAAAGATGAATTTATAAAACGAGATAAAGTTTGGGCGAATAGTTATTTATTTACATTAAAAAGTGCTATTTACTGATATTAGATATGCAACAAGGTCTTGCATGTTAAAGTGGTACGTAACGAATTGGTAGTATATTTTTATTCTCGACTAAAATATTTATATTTAAAATTTATGATTCAGGCACTGGAAAGCACGTAAAATAAAAAGACCTAAATAGTTTTGAGGATTGTGGAAAGGGGAATTTGCCGGAAAATAATCATACGACAATAAAAAATAATCATACGACAATAAAAAATAATCGTACGACAATAAAAAATAATCATACGACAATAAAAAATAATCATACGACAATAAAAAATAATCGTACAACAATAAAAAATAATCATACGACAATAAAAAATAATCATACGACAATAAAAAATAATCGTACAACAATAAAAAATAATCATACGACAATAAAAAATAATCATGCGACAATAAAAAATAATCATACGACAATAAAAAATAATCGTACAACAATAAAAAATAATCATACGACAATAAAAAATAATCATACGACAATAAAAAATAATCATGCGACAATAAAAAATAATCGTACAACAATAAAAAATAATCATACGACAATAAAAAATAATCATGCGACAATAAAAAATAATCATACGACAATAAAAAATAATCGTACAACAATAAAAAATAATCATACGACAATAAAAAATAATCATACGACAATAAAAAATAATCATGCGACAATAAAAAATAATCGTACAACAATAAAAAATAATCATACGACAATAAAAAAAATAATCATACGACAATAAAAAAAATAATCATACGACAATAAAAAAAATAATCATACGACAATAAAACCATACAAATTTACAGTTTAATTCTTGCTTCTGTTTTTTACGGTTTTGTAGCTGGTTTTCTTTAAAGGAGTAAGGGATTTATTTCTGTTGGGGGGACAGACTGGTATTCTCGAGTCAACTGATTCAAGCAATACCTTAGAGCAGCTATGCGACTAGGGTCCATGACTGGGGTGGGGGTGTGGAGATCTAAATTAGTACGATATAAAGATCACTGAGAATGTTTTTAATAAGGATTATTAGCTAGTAATATCCAGCAATTAGTTAATTAGCAACTCTACTCGTTATTAGGAAGAACCTTACAACAATAATAATTATTGACGTATTTCCGTAATGTGAATGTACAAAAGAAAGAGCAAAACTAAGCTTCACAGCTAACTCTCCATTTCATCTAATTTTGAGGCTTTTGAGGTCAAAGTTGATAGTGTTCTCATACTTCTTCTATGTGCCCTGTTCCTTCAGGAAGTAGGCGATCATGGTTCTCCACGTCTCCCTATCCCTTGTGGCTCTTAGTATGTTTGCTCCTGTTACTCCTGGCAACCCCCGTTCCGTCATCCACCTGATCAGGCTCTTCAAATATGTTATCCGCTACCTTCCTGTCTCTCTTTCCTTCTATCTGGCCAGTCAGTATCAGGTTCTCCAGGCTCTCCTTTCTCATTGCATGTCCCAGGAACTTCAGTTGTCTGTGGCAAAATAAACTTAAAGCAGCAACAAGCGAGTGAATCGTGGCTCTCCCAGCCGGTATTCCAATCCAGTCGTTCCGTCTCAAGTTCTTTCTCAAAATCTCGCTAACAGGTGTTTCCGCCACCAACTTTGAACGTTGTTCTCCAATCTGTCCCCTGGGGAAAAATTCCTTGCTTTTATATCTGTATTTATACCCATAATCATTTTGCGTCTTCCTGTGATCCCATAATGCATTGCATCTTTTAGTGTATAAAAGTGCAATGCAAGTCCCCCCTCATTCTTTTATGATGTCTGGCCGAGGATGGATTACGGTAGAGTGGTAAGTGCTTTTTCTTTTTTCCATTTTAGCTGCAGTAGCTTTACATGCTAAGTAAATACGGGCTCTTTTTTGGCGGGGACAAGGCAAGTCGCAAACAGTTGTGCTCGTCCCAGGTTGTATTTCATGTCTGCCACATTGTCTCTTCCTGATGTTCAGTATTAATTTCCTTTTTGTTGCCATTCTTTCGTTGCTTGCATGCTCAGTCCACGATATCCGCAGCATCCTTCTGTAGAACCATATTTCCGCTGCTTCCAGTTTTGTCCTCATTTTCGGTGATATTGTCCAGCATTCATTGCCATATTGAGGAACTGACATCACATAGCAACCCAGCACTCTTTTCTTTGTTTCTAGTGAAATTTTCCTGTGTGTTAGTACTTTACTCAGCTTCTGGAACGCGTTCTTTGCCATGCCAATTCGCCTTCGGATCTCTGTGTCGCACTTTCCATCTCCTGTTAGAACACTTCCTAGGTATTTAAATATTTGTACTTGCTTGATTCTGGTATCCCCCACCTGTATTTGGCATTTTGGGTTGCACCTTTTGCTGATGACCATTAAATTAAGCCATAAAATATTTATTCTACTAAATACGGACCATTTTGTTGCAAAACTATTCTCCGTTTTTCCTTCAACTTAAAGATTCGTCTTCCCAGAAGTTCGTTCGTTTCTCAGCAAAGAACACATTAAGGCTGTTTTTTATGTCACCCAAAGAATTTAAAATTTTACCGTTGAGATTATTTTGCAAGGACCTAAATAAATTAAAATCAGAACGTGCAATGTCTGGTGAATATGGCGAGTGGAGTAAAACATTTCAATTTTTTTTCGGGTTGCCAAAGAAACTGTGGTCCGGCATTATCCTAATGGAAAACACCTTTCCTGTACATCAATTCTTGGAGTTTTCTTGAATTGCTACCTTTAATTTATTCAGTTATAATCATTACTTTTCAAAATCAGTTGACAGGTTCCATGGCAGAAGCTCACAATACAGGGTTCCTTTCCAATCCCAACAGACACTGAGAATGACATTTTTAGGATGAAGACCTGCTTTTCAGGCGGCTAAAGTTGGCTCATGTCGCTTACCTAAGGATCTTTTTCACTGAACATTGTTGTAAACGATCCATTTCTCATCACCCGTCACAATTTGCTTAAAAAAGTTTGAATCTTCATTGCGTTTACACAGAAAATCACGGATAGAAATTTGATTTAATATATTAATTTTTTTTCTCAGATCATGTGGTACCCAAACATTGTAGCGATTTGAGTACTCAGTATTCACTAAATGATCATAGATGGTGGATTTTGATAAATTTAGTGTTTCTGTCAATTCCTGCATTGTGTAATTATTCATCAATATTTGACTTCGTCGTCGTCTCCAGTAGGGGGTGGGTATGACTGTGCGCCCTTCATCAGTGAGGTACAGTCACCAGCTCTACACATAGCGAAGCACTTCCGTACAGTTCTATAAGCTAAAACACCTCACTATGCACCGCACATTTTTTTTAATAATATCACACCGAGCAAGGCGGTAACGCCACTGATGTGCAGGGGGCTACGTAAGAGTGAAAAGATTGGAAAAGAGAAAGCCGGAAACCACATCCTAAACAGGGAACAAGGGATGAGCCTCTTCACCTGTTCAATAGAGGAGGGTGGAGTGTGAACCGGGCGATAGTTTAGTCTACCTACTCCAATTGAGAAAAGAAAAATGTTGGCGGATTGCTAAGTTTTAACTTAGTTAAAGTCCAGTCAAAGAAGATGTAACACAGTATGAAAATATGCTGACAGGAATCACAGAATGATCAAGTTTTGTCCCAATGGTTTCTGTGACATAGCAGTGATATTTTCTTTTGTTTGTTTTTTTTTTAATATTAATTTTCAGTTACTAAATGCTTAATAGATAAGTGCCTAATGTTGAAAAATTAATATTTGATTTTTGAAAGAGACAGAATCGAATGAATAGATATACCTGTATGGTAGCATTCAAGCCTCAAATTTTGAACAATTTTAATTAGAAACATGGAATCTTTTTTCTATGCGCCGTGTTCCTTCAGGACGTAGGCGATCATGTTCTTCCACATATCCCTATCTCTAGCAGCTTACTCCTGTTACCACTGCCAAACCCCGCCCTGCTATCCATTTACTCAAGACCATCAAGTATGCTACGCGTTGCTTTCCCTCTCGTCCCCTCTATCTGCCCTGTGAGTATCAGATTCTCCAAGCCCTCCTTCCTCATTACATGTCCCAGGAACTTCAGCTGTCTTTTTCTGATGTTAAGTATTAGTTTTGTTTTCGTTTCTATCTTCTCCAAAATTTCATCGTTGCTCACATGTTTGCTCCATGATGTCCTCACCATCTTTCTGTAGAACCTAAATTTCGGTGACTTCAAATCAGTCCTTCATCTTTGAGATTGTCCAGCATTCGCTGCCATATTGAAGAACAGACATCACATAACAATCCAGAACTCTCAGCTTTGTTTCTAGCAAAATTATTCTGTCTCTCAATACTCTTCTGGAATGTATCCTTGGTTATGCCAACTCGCCTAACTTTCAGCAATATATCAATAGACTGGATTGACGGGTGATTGTTTGATTTATAGCATACAATGACTGACACAAAATTCTGCTGATTAATATTTGTAACGAAAGTCATGACTTACCTCGGAATTCGAAACGAGCGCGAACGTATCTTGCCTGCAAAGTGATGACAAAAAGAAATATGGCCGCTATTGAAGACACAATTTATACTCGCCTTTTTCGTCCAAAACGAGACGATATTCGCACACATGCATATTTTGGCCGTCTTGCAATAGCATAAAAAGTGGGGTGCCAGCAGCACCTGGAGACGAGAGAGAGAGAGAGAGAGAGAGAG
This sequence comes from Ascarosepion bandense, assembly GCA_037127315.1. Taxonomy (NCBI): domain Eukaryota; kingdom Metazoa; phylum Mollusca; class Cephalopoda; order Sepiida; family Sepiidae; genus Ascarosepion; species Ascarosepion bandense. Next base: position 2,619,825 of record JBBBDQ010000713.1, read on the forward strand.
AGAGAGAGAGAGAGAGAGAGAGACACGCACGCGGCGGCGGCTTAGTTGGTGTCTGTTTCACAACTTCTCAGTGTAACGACCGAGAAAGGGAGCCACGTAACCTATTTCCTTGAAGCGACCGAAGAAAAAAAAAAAAGACCAAACAAAAAAAAAACAGCTGGTCTGCCGGCGAGCGTCGCACTGCACTTTTTGACCCCCCCCCCCCCCCATCATTTTTTTTTCTACAATATTGCGACACAAATTTTAAAACCAATCATTTTGTTTTTTTTTTTCAAATTGTGTCAACTCATAGGTTTTCAAATTTCACACAAACGCAGAAGTTTTGCTTGTAATTCTTGCTTTTGGCTGAAGACTCAGGTAATACACTTAATAACAAATTATTAAAAACTGATAGGAAAATTTTGGATCATACATATAATCTAATTTGGGTCATACATATCATCTAGCTGTTTCTTATTGCTATATACGTTATATTTAATAGATATACGTTTTTCAGTAGACTTCTCTTTTTTAAACAGCATATTTTCGTTCAGCAGCTTGGAATGAGAATTTTTAATAAACGATGGTGCCCTAGTCCACATCATAGTACCACTATTGGGACTCACTAACGTTTCTTCTACTTTACAAGGCAGTTTGCATTAGCTATCTCATCGCTTTTTCATTCATTTTACATTAACGCCATTTCAAATGCAATTGCTGGAATTCTCAAGTGGGCCAAATCTTGAATTTGAGCGGTTGTTGGAAAGACCTGGGGTAATGAAATATTTTGCTCCTCCCCAAAGTAAAAAAAAGAAATCACTTGCGCATGACGTGAAGAATTTATTCGCTTAGTTATTGTGATGTTCACGCAGTGCACAAATATATTTAGCAGCGTTTCACTACCAACTGAATAACCTTGCAGTGGATAAGAAATTAAGAATTAGAATCAACTTTCTTCTTCACTTTTATAAAAATTCACAATGACGGAATAGAAAAAGGATTAACTCTGTGCTTACAGAAAAGTCGAAACCGGATTTCGCGAGTAGATGTTAAATTGGTTTTCTGACCAATGGGAGCGATTTGCAAGACTAAAATGACTTCGCGATCCAGTGCAAAAAATCTAAATTACTATAAATGACTTAGATCAGCGTCAGTCAACCAGAGTCAGACAAGGAAGCAGGAAAGACGACCAGCTAAAATATAACAAGGCTTCAAGTTGACCCGGAGATAAGATCGCATCGCACATCGTCCTCTTTCTCCTTCTTTCTCGTGTGTGGATTCCTTTTACTTCTTCTTCTTCTCCAACCAAAGACATTCCTACCAAAGAAACGCTTATACACACGTACGTACTCATAAACTCTTTCCAACAAATTACTACCACGAAGATTTCTTCAACTGCTGATACCCTTAACTTTCTCATTGAACATTAATTGCTACCAATTCTTGTTATCCAATTCTTTTAATAAATTTCTTTTTTAACATGAAAAATGTATATTTTTATTCTTCCACTATTCCACACTATTCCACACTATTCCACACATTCAACTTTCAGATGAAAACCTAATAATTCTAGATAAAACTTGTAAACTATAGGGAGTTTGGTTATATCTGACGCAAGTCCAAATTAATAAACATTAACCATCTCCCTATAGCTTCAACCTCACAGGAGAGTGTCCGTTCACATATAAGCGGTAAGGTTCCCTCTAATTAAATGGTATTTTCTTGCAGCTATTTCGCGAAAGATACCGTGCATAGTTTCCAAGATATTTTATAAGCTTCGTTAATTACTGTAAGGATGTGCGTTGTGGTACAGTGGATATCGGCTCGGAACGAGAAACCGGGGAGCCGAGTTCGAATTCCAGTTGAATTCCTTGCATTCGCTTACTCGCAAATACCCTTAGGAAAGGTATTAATCCGTCTCTTCCTTCCAGTTATGGGTGAAATAACAGGACAGATTGGGTTCTATAGGCTTGGTCGGCAACCAGTCTACCGCAGAACGCAATGGCAACCTACTGCGGGATAATCTTCTGCCCAGTCAGTCATGTCTCTTTCGAGACATGATCGCCCAAGCGTGTATCACGTATGGCACTTAACTGACCGAATTACTGTAAAAATCACCTAAAAAAAAAAGAAGAAAAAAAAATGAATATTTCTAAATCATTTTAATTTCTACTTGCAGCCTGTGAATTTCTTCAAACCTTCAAGCAGGGGCTTCCACGACACCCGAGGAAATGTCTGGCAGTGGGTCGAAGATCATTTCAACGGGCTGAATGGATTTAATTCACACTGGCTTTATGATGATTTCTCCAGTCCGTGTTTTGATGGAAGACATAACATGATCTTGGTATTTATAAACAACTCTTTTCTATACGATATTCACTTGAGGAATTAGACTTGGATTTCGTTGAACTGATCCGCAGCTTGTACAAAAAACATGCGGTTTCCGGTTTTCTCTTTTCCAATCTTCTCACTTTTTTTTTTCAATTGGAGTGGATAGTCGAAATTATCGCCCGGTTCACACTCCACCCACTTCTATTGAACAGGTGAAGAGGCTCATCCCTTGTTTCCTGTTTAAGATACGGTTTCCGATTTTCTCTTTTCTAATCTTTTCACTCCTATGTAGCCCCCTGCACCTCAGTGGCGTTACTGCCTTTCTCGAGGTGATATTATTAAAAAAAAATGATTCTGTTAGAAACCACGAGAACATTATCGAACACAAGAAGCACCAAGGGAGATAACTTGTATTAAACTTTGTCAGGGTGTAAAATGATTAGCAAATTTGTCTCGCCAGAACTTATTACAACTGAATAGTGAGTTCGATTCTCACTGGGTACCTTATACTTTCGACGCTTAGAAAATCAAGAAGAGACCCTCGACGTAGTGTAATGGTTAGCAAGCTGGTCTCGTTATATCAGTGGTAAGTTCGATCCTAACTGAATGCTCCATACTTTCGGTCGTGTGCCACATCTATGTTACGCTTAGTAAACTGCTTTATTTTAGGGAAATTTATGACAAAAAAGAAAAAAAAAAGGTTTTTGTGTGACTTGTTTTATCCTTTACGATTTCATTGGATAAAAGTGATTTTACCTTTGATGTGACTACGCGTGCGTATCAAAGAAAGGAAAAGAGGGGAATTTCTAATATGTTTTATAGTTTAGTAGATTTCGTTTAGTCTTTACTTTTCTTTTTTTATTTCTTTATCAATTTTGTTGTTAAATATGAAGCATTGCGATAACAGAAGATCTACCAAGAAAGGTGAAACGTTACAAAAACCTGGACGTAAATTTACTGTAAATGATCTACGGCTTAAAGCACTTTCTATACATTTACATCTTAAAGTGTTTTCTCCTTTAATTGAAGTAACGTTTTTTAAACAAAAATTACGATCAAAAATATTACGGTAAGTAACTAATGCATTGCGTGTGTTGCTTTATTATAAAAAAAAATTATATATAATTTTCCAATATATATATATATATATATATATATATATATATATATATATATATATATATATATACATACAAATAAATAAAGAATGAAGAAAATATTTGCAACGTTCAAAACATTAATTTAAAACAGTACTCAGAAAGTGTAAGAAATGTTTAGAAAGAACGGTTTGATATTTTAGGTGGGATTTAGAGAAATATCGTTTATGGTTATATAGATGCTGTTTCCAGGGCACGGTGGTAATTCCTGTGTATACTTTTTTTTCCCTCATTTCTGTGTTCACTAGGGAAAATGGTTGCTTGATATATGACTTTTTGGGATTTGTATATACCTCTAACTGGGCATTTGTTTTTGACTCGATAGTTACAGGAGGTCGTAATATCTTTTTGTTGATTGTTATAAAGTTTATTTAGTATACTATTATTATGTGAGTTGATGATGATGTTAGTGTAAGAATAGCTAATTTTAAAAATCTTTCTTGTTTTTTCTGGTTAAAATGTTTGTCGCTCAATTTCAGAAAATATTGACCGGTATTAATATTTGTTGACAGAAAGCGGGAGGGGGTTAACAATATAACTCTTCCCTTTCTATTTTTTGGGTTATTTGGTCTGATATCTTTAAAGGATTCTAGATAACATAATTCCTGTCTAAAGCCACTTTTATAGAGCGATATTGTAAGGGGTTTTATTTTCATTAAAGATTCCCATATTAGAAGATAAGTTGTCGATCCTGGTATTTAGAATGGCAGGAATTTGTTTATTTGATGGGGATGGTTGGAGCAAACTTTAATGTAGGTTAGGGTGTCATTGTTTTTTTATAGGTCTTAAATATTTCATTCGACAAATTTAAAGTAATATCTATGAAGTTGACTATTTTTAGATTAGAGGAAATTTCTATCTTAAATCCAAGGCCCTAAAGACTTTCTTTTCTATCTGAGAGGATAGTGGGCCGTTACAATTAGGGATAACAATGAGTCCGTCATCCCTATATAGACTGACTTGTTTGAAGTCAACTATCCTACTAGGGGTGTTTAAGATATAAATTCCCACTAAATCTACAATCTGGACGGAATCAAATGCATCCACAGAGACATCGAAGTTATCACCGTGGCTTTTTATCCACGTAGAATTATTATTAGATGACAATGATGTCTTAGAGGCCAATATAACTTTGGATTCATTATCAGTAATTGTAACAAAGTTTTTTGCGAAACTCAAACTATCCAAATATAGATAGAGGGGTAGAAGTCCATAATGTCGAATTGGATGAAGGTCGCTTTATCTCTGTTTTCAAAATTCAAATTTTAAATCTTAAGCCCCCAACATCTTCAAAAATAGATGTATGCTTAGACGAAAAAATTAAAATTATCAAATTCAGATAACTATCCAATTATTGAACCAGAGCAATGAAATCAATTTTAAATGCTGGAAAAAAAAAATTACCTATTAAATAAAATCTTAAAACTCCCCCATTTCGTCATGCTTGCGAGTTCATTCTCATCTTGCGTTAATCATTCTCATCTTGCGTTAATCATTCTCATCTTGCGTTAATCATTCTCATCTTGCGTTAATCATTCTCATCTTGCGTTAATCATTCTCATCTTGCGTTAATCATTCTCATCTTGCGTTAATCATTCTCATCTTGCGTTAATCATTCGTATTGAAGAAATGAAAGTGGAAATCTGATATGCAACAAGTATATATGCCAGTACAACTACTTTGTATTATGTATGGCATTGAAAGTATCCATCTTTGTTGATCTGTAAACTCATGAATTCGAGTTGGTACTCGAATTAAAATAATCCCACTATATCACACCTGTGGCTTCACTTCCCTATTTGTGTAAATCATCCTTTGATAATTCTTGCATATTAAAGAAATTTTGGTTAAGGTTTCCTATGTATTTGATAAATATGCAAGTATATGTGTAGAATTACTTTGTATTATATATGTATTTTTTAATATACCCACTCCTATTTTTAGGTGTATATGGGCACACTTATGTATTTTAGTGCTAGCATTAATTTTGTATTATGAATTTAATTGATTTTATCCTTTTTTATTGATCAGTATAATCATGTATATGCGTGTTGATATCGGAATAGAAATGATATATGCCGGTACATGTGTATAACTACTTTGTATTATGTATGTAATTTAATATAGGCTCCTTCTTTGTGTATGGATAGGTGGAGATTTGTGTATAAGTACGTTGGCATTATTCTTGTATACACACGTATAAATCTGGTCTTCATAAGTGGGTACATGGATGTGGAAAGGCGAGAGCGTGTATAGATAAGAAACTTATATGTATATGTAGAAGATTCTTGTTTATATATATATATATATATATATATATATATATATATAGGAAAGAATATTAAAACGTTTTGAGTTTGAAAGTGTTTTTTTGACAGTATTTGTATATTTCTACTATTATATTTTATATTTCAGACCGCCCTCGGTCCTTCATCAGAAACAAATGATTTTAAAATTTGAATTAGTAACGTATTTCGGGAGATTTCGCGAGAGAGTCAATGAAGAGTTTGTTTACATCACGTGACGCGTTTGTGGAGAGAGTTTTTGTTTTTACATAAAGTGACGTTGAAAGCGACAGATTTAAAAAAAATATGTTTGTAAACGTAAACCTATCTTTAATAATGCTTGTAAATTTGTTTTAGATAAAAAAAATTTTTTAATTGTATCTAAAAAGTTTTAAAAATATTTTTAAATATATCTAAAAACGTTTAGTTATTGAAGTATTTGTAAAGATTCAAAGCACCTAAGTCCCTATTTAACCCTAGCTTGTGTGTATTTAATTTTAAAATCCAGTATTTTTCTTTCTTTCTGCGTGCGTATGTAGAACTAAAATTGGAGTCTATTAGTAAACATTTGCAATTTTCTAAGGTGTGACCCGGTTGATTGAAATGTGCTCCGACTGGGGAATATTGATTATTTTGGCGTATATTAAGTTTGTGATTATTGAAGAGAAAAAAAAAGCTATTACCGGATTCGCCAATATATCCACTATTGGGACATATTGAACAAAAGAGGAAGTATATAATGTTTTCGCTGTCACAAGTGAGGCGTGGTGGCTGCAATTTGATTTTGGTGTTGGGTACAGAGAATATTGTGTCGTTTACCAAATGTTTACAAATTAGGCACCTGGGTTTCTGACATTTTAAATTCCCTGATAGGTTTGTGTTTTTTTAGATATTTGTTAGAAGTGAGGATAGTTGATAGGTTTGGTGTTTGTTTCATTGCATTTATGGGTGGTTTATCGAAAATGTCTTTGATTTTTTTGTTTGATTGGAGGTTCTTATTAAAGATAGGTTTACATTTACAAACATATTTTTTAAAAAAATCTGTTGCTTTCAACGTCACTTGATGTAAAAACAAAAACTCTTTCCACAAACGCGTCACGTGATGTAAACAAACGCGTCACGTGATGTAAATAAACTCTTCATTGACGCTCTCGCGAAATCTCGCGAAATACGTTACTAATTCAAATTTTAAAATCATTTGTTTCTGATGAAGGACCGAGGGCGGTCTGAAATATAAAATATAATAGTAGAAATAAACAAATACTGTCACAAAACACATTTTCAAACTCAAAACGTTTTAATATTCTTTCCTATACCTATTAAGACAGTATACGTGGATCACTATGCTATATATATATATATATATATATATATATATATATATATATATATATGTATGTATATATTTATATGCATGCCTGTATAGGCACATTTATATGTACATATGTGTAAATATGTTCATGTGTGTATATATATATGTGTATGCGTAGGTATGCTCATATTTAAGGATATATGTGTATACATATTCATGTGCTTGTGAGGACGTGTAATAAATTTATGGTCACTCATTCCGCCCAATTAACTTTTTCTCCCCTAGCCTTGGTGAGTAGCTTAGTTTTGGACAGGTCACTTTTTAGTTTTGTCTGGGTAATTCTTATATTGGGATGTAAGGTTTTTTAAGAAAGGGTAGATACTTTTTATTTTACTACTATCTATGAATGGATGGAATAAAGTTGCTATTAATGTTGTGTGAGTTTATTTTCTTTTATTTATATGATGTTTGTTTTTTTTATTTGGAGGATTAAACATGAGTATTAATTACCTTTTTGGAGGGAATTATTTCATGTGAATGTGGTATTTTTTTGGTTAATTAAATTTTAACGAAAATATTTTTACTAAGATTTTCCAAAAATAACATTGCATAAATAATTTCATTCATTATCAAATTTTAAGTCAAATTAATCTGATTTGAAATAAATATTACTTGTTTATGGTATGAAATTTAGAATAAAAGTATTTCTTAATTACAAAGGTCTGACTCGTTGACCTATCAAGTAGGCGATGACAGCACCTATCAATCAATCTTGAAATATGGTGACCAAAAGTTGACATAACCCAGTTTAACATTTTGTAAGGGGAACAATCCTTATAATATGTGACCTGTTAATAAGACTTTTTTAAGTGTGTGTGTGTGTGTTGGAGGGGAGATAACAGATACAAAAAAATATTTTTACTAAGATTTTCCAAAAACAATATTGCATAAATAATTTCATTCATTTGTGAATAAGTCCTGAAAATTTCAATAAAATCAGACAATTAGTTGATTTTTATAATAATTTTTAAATTAATCTCTTTCAACGCCAAAAAACGACTTGTTTAATATTACCTTTTGCTTAATAATCACATTACGTAAACATGGCGTAAATCAATGACGGAAAACATAAAAAGAAATTTTAATGGAAATTTAGAAACTGTTAGAAAGGATTAAAAATTAAAACAAATAATGAAAACGAAATTTGATCTTTCCTCTTAATAATAAAAACATTTTGATGATAAAAGTTTGTTTTTACTAAGTTTGAGCCCTTTTAACGTCAGGCTATGCTGTTTTTTCGGCAACTGAGTGGATCTATCTACGCTAATATCACACAAATTTCGGCGGTAAAAGAAGAGAAAAGTTTTCTATTTTTAGTTGTGATGAAATATCAGCACTTAAAGGCTTACTGTATTATAATTTTTATATTATAACAACTGTATTACAACTTTTATATAACTACTACTATATTGCAACTTTTAATTTTTACAACTACTGTATTACAACTTTATATTACAACTACTATGTAGAAAGTTTCGCGTTAGACTTTAGGTTTGTCGCAGTTCCTGTTTTGGTAGGGACTCTCCCGTTTTCAGCCATTGTTTCGGTGATATGTATAACATTTTTATTCCCTATCAAATGCAGGTTATTGTGCCAGATACAAAAACTTAGTCTAGTAGGAATAGTAAAACATTATAGACGCAAAATTACGAAACAAGACATTTATTTACACAATTACGAAAGAGATACAGATAAAAAGTTTGTACAAAAAATTTCCTTTCAAATAAGTATTTTCTCGAACCTGATTGGATATGACAAGTCACGTGATGTGTTTTCTACGACGTCCGCGGTTGAACTCCATATGGTCTGGAAAAGAAGAGTCAGGTTGCTGAATACATTTTCGAGCAAAACTCAGTCAGCGACTGTGTAAGTTTTAATCGGAGCTTTCATTATTAAAAGTGACTGTTTTTAATTTATCTAAGCCTCGCATTGTGCGTTGTGGTGCAGTGGATATCGGCTCGGAACTAGAAATCGGTGAGCCGAGTTCGAATTCCAGTTGAATTCCTTGCATTCACTTACGCGTATTAATCCGACTTTTCATTCCAGTTATGGGTTAAATAATAAAGACTGGGTTCTATAGCCTTGGCTGGCAACCAGTCTACCGCAAAAGGTAATGGCAACCTATTGCAGGATATTCTTCTACCCAGTCAGTCATGTCTCTTTCGAGACATGATCGCCCAACGCGTGTATCACTTATGGCACTTAACTGACTGAAGTCCCGCATAAATTTTGTCCAGCCAAATGATATTTCTGTCAACACAATTTTGTTGAGTTTCTTTTAAATAATATTACGCATTGTATAATATTCATCGAGGTTTTTATTTTTAAAGTTGTTAATTTATTCACCCTCTTCGCACAGACAAATTAGGAGTAGTCAGGACTTCATAGAGTTTCTGTTGAGAGATTATGGCCAATGTATATAGTAAGAATGGTAAGTAAGAATATGTTTTGGAATCTAAATCTAAACTTATTTATAAATGGAACTTTGTGTGTGTGTATCCGTTACCTATAGACTCTGAAACGGCTGAACCAATTTTCTTGAAAATTTACACAGTTGTACTATAAGCGTCTGCAAGTGTTCTTAGCTAGGTTTTGTGTCGAGGCAGCCCCGATAAATATCGATAATCAAAAAAATCGAGTTATAGAAGGAGTGGTCCGATTTTAATCAAATTTGATACACTCATAGACAAAGACATAAGAAACGATATTCAGAAGTTTCAAGGTTGCAGTTCTTACAGTAGTGCAGAAAATTTGATATCGATACCAGGAAATCAAAATATGATTTACATCCATTCATTTTTCTTTCAGTCTACGATTTTGCTTTAACTGGAAACAACTATTGCTTTTTAGTCTTTCGTGCCAATGTCCAAAGTGTCTGAGCTCCAGGACCATGGATTAGTTTTCATTGCACCCAAGCAACGCCGGGCTATACTGCTAGTATTGTATGATTTGGTTGGTTCAGTGACTAGCTAAGTTATAAGACCGATCACGATTTGCTTCTCGCCGTTTCCATTTTTGGCATTGCGTCAAATTTTTGTATATATACAGGGCCGTAGCTGATGCTAAAAAACAACACCGGGCACAGAAAATTGCCCGGATTTATTAGTTGACAATATAATGGGGTCATCAGTGTCATCCATTTCCAGAAACTATGATTTTTTCGGATTTTTTCGGCTATTCCAATGGAAATTAGGCACAGAACGTGAACAAAAGCAGGAAATTGGGTTCGGACTTTCTGAGTATAACCAGTCTTTTCTCCCAAAATTAATAAACAGATTTTTACTGCGTTCATTCAGATGTTCTCTTCGTTTTTCTTTCTTTCTTTCTTTCTGAATTGTTTAGTTTGATTTCTGGCGAAGACATTTTTCCTTGCCCGGATTTTCACTATGATTGCACGGATCGGCCCTGACCCGTGCCTGGTGTGCCCCGTAGTCATATACGGCCATGTATGTATATATATATATATATATATATATATATATATATATATATATATATATTACAATCAGCGACTAGATCTCAGACGAGGATCAAAGCTTTGCCACGACATACGTAATCATAACAATGCGTCAGCCGGCGATAATTTTTCAACATTGAAAAACATACGAAAGTAATTAATGTCTTCTCTCTTTTATTTTCCATATTTAAATTACTGCTACCGTACACAGCCAGCCAGCAAAAGAACGTATATATATATATATATATATATATATATATATATATATATATATATATATATATATATATATAAGTCTGCCTTCTTCTGCCGAGCGCCTATGATTCAGAGGTAGAATTGACGACTGACGCCCCTTCGGTCGGTTTTCAATCCTGGGTAAAAGTAATCGGATGACCAACCGTACTGATGATCTGTGATACAGCGAAACAGATCTGTCTGCGGATGACTATATACATGCATAACAGCTTATATATATATATATATATATATATATATATATATATATATAAACAACTTAGAAATTTTTATACAATGCTAACATTTTTAAAATAGAAAAAGAAAATTATTTAGGTACAAGTTATTCCTTTTTTTTCATTGTTTTTTATAAAAAACTATTTGCGTGTCAGCCTTGAATCTTATACGGTGTTGGCTCACAAAAACACTTTATTATTATAAACTAGACCGATAAAAATGAGCCAGTAATTAAACTAAGTAACAAATTGCAAACTATCTTAGTTTAAAGTGACAACCATTCAAATATAATAAAGAAAAAAGAGTAGAGAGAGATAAGCAAGAACGTTTACATTCTGAAGAGACATACATTGAAAAATACTTCTCAATTGATGATAAAGTTTCAGCATCTTATCAACAATTAAAAAAGGAATCATAAGAGGGAATTCTTTTTTTATTATACATAATTCTTACAAATAGAGGCTTCAGTACTTAATAGATTTCATTGAGTTTTGAGTTGAGTATCTCATGACAAGGGAAACAAATCATGTAAATTAAATTCTTTACTTTTAAAATATTGTAGTTACCTCCCTTGTAATAGTTTCGAATTGTCCGAAAATGTTATATGAAGGCTTTTTACAATTTCTTTCTTGATAGTTTTTTTTTTAAATTATTGTTGCAAAGCACACATCGGTTTAATATTTATTCTACTACCATACATGGAAGAGAAATCCAAACTAAAGTAAGTTTGGTTATTTAATGTAGACTAAATTAGAAAAGCAACTAGGTTGATACAAGAAGAATTAAAAAAATAATTGACAAGTTTTATCAAAGAAATAATAATAATAATAATAATAATAATAATAATAATAATAATAATAATAAAGACCTGGAAATTGAAATAGAAAAAATGTGGAAATTGAAAACAAGAGTTGTGCCAGTGATAGTATGTGCACTTGGAATGATAAAAAATGGAACAAAACAACACATTGAAAGAATCCCTGGAAACCCCAGCTTAAGAGACATACAAAAAATTGTCTTATTAAGTACAGCCCACACACCAAGGAAAACTTTATCTATGTAATGCTGAGGATGATAGGGAAGATAGAAAAACATGAAATGGAGCCATAACAACACGCCACTACCTGCCTTAGGTCTCCCCGCAGACTTGGTTGGTAGTGAGACCAAAGCAGAAATCGAAATATGATGAGAAATGACATAATAATAAAGACCTGGAAATTGAAATAGAAAAAATGTGGAAATTGAAAACAAGAGTTGTGCCAGTGATAGTAGGTGCACTTGGAATGATAAAAAATGGAACAAAACAACACATTGAAAGAATCCCTGGAAAACCCAGCTTAAGAAATATACAAAAAATTGTCTTATTAAGTACAGCCCACACACTAAGGGAAACGTTATCTATGTAATGCTGGGGATGATAGGGAAGATAGAAAAACATGAAATGGAGTCATAACAACACGCCACTACCTGCCTTAGGTCTCCCCGCAGACTTGGTTGGTAGTGAGACCAAAGCAGAAATCGAAATATGATGAAAAATGACATAATAATAATAATAATAATAATAGCCAAATACTGGTGTGAACATCACTCAGCACCAGTTGCAGAAATAGAAGATGTCACTATT
>JBBBDQ010000713.1:2637500-2712500 GCA_037127315.1 Ascarosepion bandense
CAAAATTAAAAAAAAATCTCAAAATTATAGATTCCAATCAATATAATTTCTGTTTGAAACACACCAAAGTATTGTGCTTGCTAGAAATAGTAAATTTAATCATTTAGCTTTCAATTAAAAGTTACATAAAAGTTACGTATCGAAAATGAGTGGAGGTACATAGATAACAGGGTCTAGTTTGCACTAAAATAAAAAACGTAGACATTGCTCATGTTTATAGCCGGCTCTACAAGCATCCATCTGAAATATGGCACATTTTAGTGGCTGTTTTGCAATCGGCAGTCTTCTAAGCCCCATCGACAGCATAACAGCAAACACGACATTATTATTATTATTGTCATTTTTCATCATATTTCGATTTCTGCTTTGGTCTCACTACCAACCAAGTCTGCGGGGAGACCTAAGTCAGGTAGTGGCGTGTTGTTATGGCTCCATTTCATGTTTTTCTATCTTCCCTATCATCCCCAGCATTACATAGATAAAGTTTTCCTTAGTGTGTGGGCTGTACTTAATAAGACAATTTTTTGTATATCTCTTAAGCTGGGGTTTCCAGGGATTCTTTCAATGTGTTGTTTTGTTCCATTTTTTATCATTCCAAGTGCACCTACTATCACTGGCACAACTCTTGTTTTCAATTTCCACATTTTTTCTATTTCAATTTCCAGGTCTTTATATTTTGACAGTTTTTCAAATTCCTTGATTGCTATGTTACAATCCGCTGGACAAGCCATATCAATTAATAGACAAGTTTTCTCCTTCTGGTTTTTAACAATAATGTCTGGCCTGTTTGCTTCAATTTTTCTGTCTGTGTAGATGGTGTAATCCCATAGAATGGTTACATCTTCTATTTCTGTAACCGGTGCTGGGTGATGTTCATACCAGTGTTTGCCTACAGCTTTTCCATAATGTTTGCATATTGCCCAATGTAAATATTGCCCAACTCTATCGTGGCGATTTTTATATTCATTTGGGGCAAGCACAGAACAGCCTGAGATTAGGTGGTCTATTGTTTCTTGGTGTTTATCACAAAACCTGCATTTTGGATCCATATTATTATGCATAATATTTGCCTGAAAGTTTCTCGTGAAAAGACTTTGGTCTTGTGCTGCAAGAATAAAGCCTTCAGTTTCAAACTTTAATCCAGATGCACGTAACCATCGATGAGTATTAACTTTGTCAACATTGGATTTATTGGCACGTACTGGATATTGGCCATGCAGAGGTTTGTCTTGCCAGCGCTGTTTCATCTGTTCAAGTGCTTTATCTTTGGCTTTCATTTTCATATTCTTTGCCGCAATAGCCGGCTCTTGGCTTCCGTTCTGCTTTTCTACAGAATCTACTAACTGTAAATCTTGTTTGAATTTACTGCCTTCTTTTATTATTGAATATTTTTTCTTTCTTTCTTCATGTTGCCTTACTAATTGTATCATCCAATCCTTTGTTGTTTCTATGTATGTTAGTAAGCCAATAGTTGTTGTCTTGTATGACAATTCCAGCTGAATAAGACCTCTTCCACCTTCTTTACGGGGTATGTATAGACGGTCTACATCAGCCTTTGGATGATGCATCTTATGCTTAGAAAGATGCTTTCTTGTTTTAGCATCCATTCGCCTGATGTCGTTTAGAGTCCAGTTTAAGATGTTAAAGCTATATTGGACAACTGGGATTGCAAGGCTATTAATGGCCATAACTCTGTTCTGTGAATTTAATTCAGTTTTTAATATCATTCGTAGCCTTCTATAGTACTCTTTACGCACTATTTCTTTCATTTTTTTATGGTGAATGTTTTCGCTCTCATTTACACCTAGGTATTTATAAACTTCTTCTGGTTTCAATTCTTTTCTTGTTACAGCAGGGTCTAGGCTAATTGAGGATGTTTCTTGTATTGATCCACGTAAAACTGTAGCTTTAGCACATTTATTCAAATTAAATTTCATTCCAATGTCTTCGCTGAAGCATTTTACAGTTTGCAGAAGACCTTCCAGCTCATTATCATTCTTAGCATATAACTTCAAGTCATCCATGTAAAATAGATGGCTTATTTTCTTTTGTCCTATTTTATAACCACATTCTGTCTTATTAAGTTGACTGGTTAGTGCTATTAATGATATGCAGAATAGTAAGGGAGATAAAGAATCACCTTGAAATATACCTCTTTTGATGTTTATTTCATCAGACTTATAGGTTCCATTTATATGATTGAGGTAAAGGGTTGTTTTCCATATAGACATGCACTGTTTGATGAAATTGATGATGACGGGCGATATCTTGTATATTTAAAGTCTTTAAAATCCAGTCATGTGGCACACTATCGAATGCCTTTCGATAGTCTATCCAGGCTGTACTAAGATTTTTCTTTGTACTGTAGCAGTTTTCCAGGATCATTTTGTTAATCAGCAATTGGTCTTTACAACCATAACAGCCACGTTTGCACCCTTTTTGTTCAAGCGGTATCATGTCATTTCTTTCTAAGAATAAATATGTCTGTTTTGTTAAAATAGATGTTAATAGTTTATATGTTGTCGGAAGACATGTAATTGGTCTGTCGTTTTTCGGGTTGTTTGTGTCACCATTCTTGGGTAGAAGAAATGTAATTCCTTTGGTCATCCATGCAGGAATTTTAATGGGATCGTCAACCATTTCTTGAAGTTCTTTGGCTAGTTTTTTATGTGCTGCATTTAAATAATATAGCCAAAAGTTAGGAATTTTATCTATTCCTGGGAATTTCCAATTGTGTGCTTTTTTTTAGTGCAAATTTAACATCATCTTCTGTAATTCCAGACCATGTCTGTTCGGGTTTATTTTTCATTCGTTCTATCTCTTGCGTAATCCAATGTACTTCCTTGTTAAGTTCTTTAGGGCAAGCCCATATCTTTTCCCAGAACTGTGTGACTTCTTCCATTCTGGGGGGTACTGTCACTTCAATTCTTTTTTTACCTATTTCCCTGTAAAATCTCTTTGTATCAGTCTGAAAAATCTTGTTTTGTCTGTAAAATCTTGCTCTTTTTTCATAGCGTCTTATTCTTTGAGCCTGCAGTTGGATTTTTTGCTTTATTTTTTCTTTATTTGATAAGACTTCATTTACATTCCTGATGTTATATTTTTTTTCGGCTCTTCTGCTTTTCCTAGTTCTTACATTTATTCCTCTACTCAGTTCATCCAGTATTGATAGTTCGCTTCTAAGTTGTTCGATTTCTTTTTGTATTTTTCTTTTCCAAGGTGGATCTTCACGCCTGCGAGACTGTCTTGTTTTTATTTTGATATTCATTTTTTTTGTTGCTGCTGTTGCTGATGCATATATTACTTCGTTAAGATTTGTATGAGGGTCTTCATCCAGTATTGATTTCAGTGCTGCATTGTAGAGTTTAATAGTTCGGAGGTTATGTTTTGTTGGTTGTAATTTTGGGAGCTGTTCACGTTCCTCCATTGTAATATTTTGTATTTGACTTAGATGGTTTTTTATTTCTATCTTGTCTTCCTGTATATTGTTCTTATTTTCCGTCAAATAATTATCTTCGATGTGTTCTGAACTCGTTTTATTTTTGTCTTTTAACTGACTCAGATCACATCTTTCCAGCACTTTTAAACTTACAGCATTATCTTCGCAGTGATTTGCGTGTTTCACGGTTTCTACATTATGACCTGTGGCTTGTTTGGTGTTATTACTTTTTATTTCTGATTCCGGTTCCTTTTCATATTTTGTTGATTCGTCTCTTCTTGTTACAATTCTTTTAATTTCATTAGTTTCAGCCTCTGTCAGTCGGTTATTACGAATAATGTACCTACGTACATTGGCTAATTTATTTTCGTCAATATACTTTCTATTTGCATGACCAACTTTTTCACGACAAATGTCATATGTTTGGCGAGTCATGTTTTTTTGAGGTTTGAATAACGTTTCCTGAAATGCAGTCATAACGACTTTGTACTCCTCACGAGACCATTTTATTTTTTCTTTCTTTAAATATACGATTGTAGATCTAGCTGGTGAATTTTCAGGACCATCATTAGGATTATCCTGGTTGTGGGGACCTGAAGATTCATTCTTTGTGTAGGAGTTTGTTCCTATGGCAGATTTTTCGACCTCAGGTAGGTTCCCTCCTGAAGGACGGGCTCCCTGTTTATCCACTGGAAGAGCCATACTGGACTTTTTATTTCTATTTGTATTTTTCATGTTTTTCCCACGAGTGACGCACGGGTCCAAAAGTCCACCCAAAGTTGCCCGGCACGTTGGGTAACGGTCTTTTACAAACAGGGTCCCGAAGCCTGTAGGGGATCGTTTGTGACCTCATAACGCAGTAGCCATTCACTCCTCGGCACGATTAACACCTTGAGTTGCGGGTTGTTGTTCGGAGTTTTCCTTCTCCTAAATGGGCTGCCAAGCAACAACTGACATAGACACGATTGGAATTCAAGGAGAAAGACGCTGGTTAAAAAAAAAACAAAAAAAAAAACCTTTGGCGTAGCAACGGCTCAACGAAACAAAAACAAAACATCAATACTTAGAGTATTTTGTTAAAAAAAAAAAAAAAATTTACGAAATATCGACAGTTAAAGGAAATGTAGTACGGATGATTTTATTTAGGTTTATTTAAATAGCAAACAGATCAATTAATTAAAATAAAACAGAATTTCATAAAAAAAAAAAAAAAAAATTCGATAATATCTAAAGAAAAAAAAATCCTGTTTATATTAAAACAGAATTTCATATTGAGAAAAGGAAAAATTCAAATAGAGAGACGCTGGTTGAAAAAAAAACAAACAAACATACTTGGACGTAACGGTCGTTCAACGGAAAAAAAAATGTAATAATTTGTTCGTCCACTTTATCATTTATTTTTTCAATAAAGTCGTTGGTCAAAAAAAATTGGGTTATCATAAATTAAATAAGTAAATTAAATCAATAAATAAATAAAAAATAAATATATCAATAAATACGTAGACTTTCTATAAAATAATACCGTATAAATTGTTTTTCATCGGATTTAATTTATTTTCTTGTTTTGTTTTGTTTTTAAGAAAATTATAATAGTTAAAAAAAAAAAAATTTTACGAAATATCGACAGCTAAAGGAAATATAATACGGAAGATTTTATTTAGGTTCATTTAAAGAACAGATAAATTAAAATAAAACAGAATTTCATAAAAAAAAAAATTTCGGTAATATCTAAAGAAAAAAATCCTGTTTATATTAAATCAGAATTTCATATTGAGAAAAAGAAAAATTCAAAGAGAGACGCTGGTTGAAAAAACAAACAAACTTGGACGTAACGGTCGTTCAACGGAGAAAAAAAAATCACTGCACTTAGAGAGTATTGTTAAAATAAAAAAAAACAATTGTTGCTACTATCAACCTTTGTCCTTGTAAAATTCAAAATTTAATAGGAAAGAAAAAGTGGACATACCTTTGAGTTTACTACCGTAAAATTTAAAAATAATAATTTGTTCGCCCACTGTATTCTGTGTTATTCTTTCATTAAATCCAACGAGAATAAGATTATCGAAAAATAAATAAATATATAAAATGAACGAACAAATATAAATAAATTATTACATATTCTTTCTAAGAAAGAATATCGTAGATCGAACAATTTTTTAGTGTTTTTCGTCGTATTTTTTATTTTTTTAAAATTTTTTTCGTATTATTTTTTTATTTTATTTTATTTTTTATTCGTATTATTATTTTTTATTTTTTATTTTTATTCGTATTATTATTTTTTTTATTTTATTTTATTTTTTATTTTTTATTATTATTATTATTATTATTATTATGTCATTTTTTATCATATTTCGATTTCTGCTTTGGTCTCACTACCAACCAAGTCTGCGGGGAGACCTAAGGCAGGTAGTGGCGTGTTGTTATGGCTCCATTTCATGTTTTTCTATCTTCCCTATCATCCCCAGCATTACATAGATAAAGTTTTCCTTAGTGTGTGTGCTGTACTTAATAAGACAATTTTTTGTATATCTCTTAAGCTGGGGTTTCCAGGGATTCTTTCAATGTGTTGTTTTGTTCCATTTTTTATCATTCCAAGTGCACCTACTATCACTGGCACAACTCTTGTTTTCAATTTCCACAGTTTTTCTATTTCAATTTCCAGGTCTTTATATTTTGACAGTTTTTCAAATTCCTTGATTGCTATGTTACAATCCGCTGGACAAGCCATATCAATTAATAGACAAGTTTTCTCCTTCTGGTTTTTAACAATAATGTCTGGCCTGTTTGCTTCAATTTTTCTGTCTGTGTAGGTGGTGTAATCCCATAGAATGGTTACATCTTCTATTTCTGTAACCGGTGCTGGGTGATGTTCATACTAGTGTTTGCCTACAGCTTTTCCATAATGTTTGCATATTGCCCAATGTAAATATTGCCCAACTCTATCGTGGCGATTTTTATATTCATTTGGGGCAAGCACAGAACAGCCTGAGATTAGGTGGTCTATTGTTTCTTGGTGTTTATCACAAAACCTGCATTTTGGATCCATATTATTATGCATAATATTTGCCTGAAAGTTTCTCGTGAAAAGACTTTGGTCTTGTGCTGCAAGAATAAAGCCTTCAGTTTCAAACTTTAATCCAGATGCACGTAACCATCGATGAGTATTAACTTTGTCAACATTGGATTTATTGGCACGTACTGGATATTGGCCATGCAGAGGTTTGTCTTGCCAGCGCTGTTTCATCTGTTCAAGTGCTTTATCTTTGGCTTTCATTTTCATATTCTTTGCCGCAATAGCCGGCTCTTGGCTTCCGTTCTGCTTTTCTACAGAATCTACTAACTGTAAATCTTGTTTGAATTTACTGCCTTCTTTTATTATTGAATATTTTTTCTTTCTTTCTTCATGTTGCCTTACTAATTGTATCATCCAATCCTTTGTTGTTTCTATGTATGTTAGTAAGCCAATAGTTGTTGTCTTGTATGACAATTCCAGCTGAATAAGACCTCTTCCACCTTCTTTACGGGGTATGTATAGACGGTCTACATCAGCCTTTGGATGATGCATCTTATGCTTAGAAAGATGCTTTCTTGTTTTAGCATCCATTCGCCTGATGTCGTTTAGAGTCCAGTTTAAGATGTTAAAGCTATATTGGACAACTGGGATTGCAAGGCTATTAATGGCCATAACTCTGTTCTGTGAATTTATTATTATTATTATTATTATTATTATTATTATTATTATTATTGTTGTTGTTGTTGTAGTTGTAGTATACTCATTTTCTTCTGGGTCCCAATCAAAGACCTAGGGTCAGAAATGGATTCATGTTTTCCACTGATCATTTTTGTAAAAAAAAAAGAAAAACCTAACATCATACACATTACACAATGATAAAGGCCCTTCGTAAGGTGTGAGCTGTACTGATAAGTACAATTTTTTTTTTGCATTTTCCTTTAATGAGCAAATCAAAACCTTTTCGAATCAAACCGAGGGCTCCTCCATCCAAAAATGGATTTATGGAATGATTAATTTTCAAATAAAGTAGATCTGTAAACAAACAATATGAATAATAAAAAAGAAAGTTTTACAGTATTAACCTTACCATCTTGATAATTTACTTTAACTATACGATCTCTCTTCTTATGTTATTTTATCTTTATTTTATATTACAAATTGTGATCTATTTACTGCGTTAAATTTAAATTCTTTTAATTTTAATTTTAAATTTAAATTTTATTATTAATTTTAATTTAAATGTTTTTTATTTCTCTAATTTATAATATTAGCCCTAATGAATTCATATCTTCGTGTTGTTTTTAAATTTCCTCCAATTTACGTTTAATGAATAATTTCTGTTTGTTTATGTGATTTCATCATTTAAAAAACAAATAATGCCAAAGGATTTAGCTTGAAACAATATAACCGATGTTTGTATCTGTCTGTAGTTAACTTCCGGCCAAAATTTAGAATTTCTCTTTCTTAGCCGTTTCTATTGCCTTTCCCCATTCTTCCCTCGGTACATTTTCTCACTTTTTTCTCCTTATTTTCCTCTTCACTTTCTACCCCTTTTGCATCTTTCATTTTCCTATTTCTTTCCTTTTCCTTTATAGAAGTTATTTTTTTTTAAATGCCAAAAGTTTTAAGTCCAGACATCATGTAACCGATATAAATATATGTGCACAATTCACTTTCTGCATAATTTTAAAATTTCTCTCAACCGTTTTCATTGGCTCTTTCCTCTCAATAGTTTCTCACTTAATTTTCTCTTTACGTTATATTTCCTCTGTATCTTTTCCTTTTACTCTTTCTTTTCCTTTTCTTGATTTCTCATCTCATTTTCTCATTTTTTCTACCGTCTTTCTTTTTTCCTTCTCTTTTTTAATATATTTTTACTTCGTACAAAAAGATTTCCAAAAATAAGAGGAAGTGGTGTTTTTTAAAAGAAATTTAAAATTAAACGTATATTACCATCATTATTAACTACCTGATGAGACATTGCTCATTCACTGTCGAAACAAAATGTACAATTTTGTAGTAGTTTGTAGATTGTACATGTTCTAGAATAATTATTATTCATTGCTCTATTTTTATATTGAGCAATTTTAAATTAATGTGTTGAACGTTGCAATTATTTTCTTCATTCCTTATTCATTTGCATATATATATATATATATATATATATATATATATATATATATAAATTACAGCCTTCAATTAACAATCGCCAAGAATTAAACCTAGATTACGTAACAGTATAGACGACACCAAGACGCACACAACATGCACTTAACACGACAACAAAGGTCACACACACACACACACACGCAATCAGTAACAATAACCACACACACACTTCTTCCTCCCTTATAACAAACCGTTAACCAGGCTAAAGCACACACGCACACATACACACACACGCACAGATAAATAAGTTACGTAGATTTAATTACAATACTACACATAGCCTTTACACACACACACACACAGAGAAAATAGTTACAATAACCACGCTAACACACTTTCTCCCCCCGGGCCGTATTAGCAGTGGTGCCCATAACAAAGCACGCATCAGGACAGACACACACACACACACACACACACACACACACACACACACACACACACACACACACACACATAGAAGTAGATTCAATTACAACTCACACAACAAGCAAACACCATCAGATAAATCAAACAGATAAGATAACAGCCATGTAATTGATATACTTTGACCCGATCAAAGTCATATCAACTGCTAGATCCAACGAACTGATTCCATCAGACCAACAAAAAAACCCATCTTGAACACACACACACACACACACACACACGCTCTCTCTCTCTCTCACACACACACCATTAGACCATAAAAAACAACTAGAACACACATAGATACACACTCACGCACACACGCACACGTACATACACGCACACACGTACAGCAGCAGTGGATAAAGCCAGCCATTCATAGATGGACAACTAAAAGCACGGACAGTTTGACGTTTTCTCTGCCATTCTGACGATGTGATTATAGTCTCGAAATATAAATATAAATAAACAGGTCATACAAACACCTCCCGACCTTCCTTTATTTCATTCAACGCATTGTAACAGCCTTCAAGACATAACACACACACACACATATATATATATATATATATATATATATATATATATATATATATGATCAACCGCATACAGTCCTCTTTCGCTGTATCACATCTTATTAGTACAGCTAGCCGATTGCTTCTAGCTGGGATTAAAACCCGATCGCTTTGACATCAGTCGGAAATTCTCCCCCTAAGCTATCAGCGCACGGTGGGGAAAAGCAGATTTGTTTGAATATTATTTTTAATTAGCATTTGATTAGATAATTTTGTTAATCATTTCATTACCCGGTCAAGGTTATATGTTATATCTGACACCCACTAACTATTTGCGTCTTATTGCCTTGCATGGGGTGAAATGATAAAAAACGTATAGAAATATTAATTTAAACACCGTTTTAATTCTTATCAATCATTTATGCATCCATTCATTTTAAGGTTAAGGTATGACAATTTTTTTTGCACTACTTTAATAAGAACAAGAGATATTTTGGAAAGCGTTCAGTCGTATATTAATAATAGTCACTCTTTGATCATGGCAATTTCAATACATTTTCGTCTGAGTAATTTATATTCATGCTCTTTTTTTTTATAACAGCTTTTTTTCCAGGTCAGGGTTATGAACACGATGGTGTTACACAAGTGCAATGAATGTGCTAAATGTTAAGTCTTTAATTATTCGCGTCAGCGAAGGAAACTCTACCGGCAAAATCACAATTAGTCATTCAGTATTTTCGTTTCTTTTATCAGGGAGGATCATGGATCTCGACTGGAAACGAGGCGTCTCGTTTTGCTCGTTTTTCCTTTCGTCGGCATTTCTTTCAGCACCTCGGGTTTCGAGTGGCAAAGTCTGCGAACGGTAGGATCACAATACCTGCCAGATTAATCAATACACCTATTTACGTAACTGGCAATTCCCAACCAGGTAAGGAAATATTCCTCAGTTAATCACAAAGACGATGAACAGACCGACTGTTAATAGTCTCTCTTCTGTTCTATAAGTGGATATCGAAGGTGGAGAGAATATTCTAACCGAAATTAAGATAAAATCTTTCTTTGTAGTTTTAATGAATTTGTGTAAAACATTGTAATTAGCAAGGAGGCAAATAGAATTCTGTATGCATAATGACATTTTCAGTTAGTATCTATCTATCTATCTATCTATCTATCTATCTATCTATCTATCTATCTATCTATCTATCTTAGTCTATTCCTAAGTCATTATACAAATCTATCTATCAATCTATCTATCTATCTATCTATCTATCTATCTATCTATCTATCTATCGCAGTTTGTCTCTCTCTCTCTCTCTCTCTATATATATATATATATCAGTGTTTCTTTCACCCTCTTTATCTATTTTGATATCAATATCCATCAATTATTTACATGTATATTAACTTTAAATCTATTCTCTCAATCGCCGAGGAAGCTTTAATAAAAGTGAAACATTAGATTGATATACGTTCCCTATTTGTTCTTTAATCTATCTATCTATCTATCTATCTATCTATCTATCTATCTATCTATCTATCTATCTATGTCACTCTGTTAATATCTATCTATCTATCTATCTATCTATCTATCTATCTATCTATCTATGTCACTCTGTTAATATCTATCTATCTATCGATCTATCTATGTCACTCTGTTAATATCTATCTATCTATCGATCTATCTATCTATGTCACTCTGTTAATATCTATCTATCTATCTATCTATCTATCTATCTATCTATCTATCTATCTATCTATCGATCTATCTATCTATGTCACTCTGTTAATATCTATCTATCTATCGATCTCTCTATCTATGTCACTCTGTTAATATCTATCGATCTATCTATCGATGTCACTCTGTTAATATCTATCTATCTATCGATCTATCTATGTCACTCTGTTAATATCTATCTATCTATCGATCTATCTATGTCACTCTGTTAATATCTATCTATCTATCTATCGATCTATCTATCTATGTCACTCTGTTAATATCTATCTATCTATCGATCTATCTATCTATGTCACTCTGTTAATATCTATCTATCGATCTATCTATCTGTCACTCTGTTAATATCTATCTATCTATCTATGTCACTCTGTTAATATCTATCTATCTATCTATCTATCTATCTATGTCACTCTGTTAATATCTATCTATCTATCGATCTATCTATGTCACTCTGTTAATATCTATCTATCTATCGATCTATCTATGTCACTCTGTTAATATCTATCTATCTATCGATCTATCTATGTCACTCTGTTAATATCTATCTATCTATCGATCTATCTGTCACTCTGTTAATATCTATCTATCTATCGATCTATCTATGTCACTCTGTTAATATCTATCTATCTATCGATCTAACTATGTCACTCTGTTAATATCTATCTATCGATCTATCTATGTCACTCTGTTAATATCTATCTATCTATCGATCTATCTATGTCACTCTGTTAATATCTATCTATCTATCGATCTATCTATGTCACTCTGTTAATATCTATCTATCGATCTATCTATGTCACTCTGTTAATCTATCTATCTATCTATCTATCTATCTATCTCAATCTGCTTCTCTCTCTCTCTCCTTATCTCTCTCCTCTTCTTTCTCCCTCTCTCTCTCTCTCTCTCTCTAAATATATATATATATATATATTTATCTATTTCAATATGTTCATTATCTATCTTCTTCGGTCTGTTCATTATCTTATCTTATCTTATCTTATCTTATCTTTGATAAATTCCCTTATTTAGAAATCTTAAAATTCTAAATCTTCTTTCATATTACCCAAGCGCTTTACCAAACCAGTTTTTCACTCATTTCTAGTCACTATCATCATCGATTCTTTCATTCACAGATGAATCAGAAGAGTCGTCTATTTCTTCCGTCTTGGCCGCTCACTCAGTCTCCAGCTCAAACAGCCAATACGTTTTCGATGAAAAACTGGATCTTAGCGGAATACTAGCGCTTGAGTTTGGAATACGAGAACCTATAGCGGCGACCTCTGTCCAAATGTCGTTGGACATTCTGGATCAGATGGCCCTCTGTTCAAATTCCGCCCTTGTCATTGGAAGTGACACTGGAAGAACAGCTTTTGAGCTGTCAAAACAGTTTGCTAAGGTAGGTTTTATGATACACTGTTTCACAATGAATAGAAATAAGTCCATGTTAACAGCAAATCAGAACAATTGAGGTAAAGATAGACATAGGAAAGCATTGCGAGACCTACTTGATAGGCCTGAGCAAATGGATAGCAGAGCGGGTTTGGGAGAGATACCTAGAAGAAGTCAGGAGGATGTCGTTGTGGTGCAGTGGATATCGACTCAGAACGAGAGATAGGGGAGTCGAGTTCTAATTGCAGTTGAATTCCTTGCATTCATTTACGCACAAATACCCATTGGAAAGGTATTAATCCATCTCTTCTCTCCAGTTATGGGTTAAATAATAGGACAGATTGGGTTCTATAGCCTTGGCTGGCAACCAGTCTACCGCAAAAATAATGGCAAATTACTGCGGGATAATCTTCTGCCCAGTCAGTCATGTCTCTTTCGAAACATTTTTCACCCAAAGCGTGTATCACGTATGTCCCTTAACTAATAAGAGGAAGAATTTTTGAGAGCGACAAGAGACAGAGCCACATATATATATATATATATATATATATATATATATATATATATATATATATATATCAGATTAAATAAATTATATTATGTTTTTGAACATTCGAAAATTAGATTTTGTAATCATGCTAACTTACAAAATCTAAAATTTGAATCTCTAGAATCTCTAGAAGCGATGAACCTTTTATAGTTTTAATCTTAGTACCACGATATTCACGTTTAACTGTATGGTTTCCCTCGTTATGTTATTTTTATATCTAATTATGTGCCCTGTCCTTTCAGGTGATCATGGCTTTCCACATCTCCCTATCTCTGGTGGCTCTTAGCACGCTGTCTCCTGTTACACCACGCAACCCTCGTTCCGTCATCCACCTGATCAGGTCCTTTAAATATGTTATCCACTGCTTTTCCCTGTCTCTTTCTCCTCTACCTGACCTGTTAGTATCAGGTTCTCCAAGCCCTCCTTTCTCATTGCATGCCCCAAGAACTTTAGCTGTCTCTTCCTGATGCTCAGTATTAATTTCCTTTTCGTTTCCATAATTTACCAAAACCTCATCATTGCTCACATGTTCGGTCCAAGATATTCTCAGCATCCTTCTGTGGAACAATATTTCAGCTGCTTCAAGTTTTTCCTTCATTTTCGAAGATAGTGTCTAACATTCTCTACCATATTGAAGAACCGGCATCACAGCAATCCAGTACTCTCTTTGTTTCTAGCGAAATTGTCCTGTTTCTTAATACTTTACTTAACTTCTGGAATGCTTCCTTTGCCATGCCAATTTGCCTTCGGATCTCTGTATCGCACTTTCCGTCTTCTGTTAGAACACTTCCCAGATATTTCAATTTTTGTACCTGCTTTATTTTAGTCTCCCCCATCTGTATTTGGCATTCTGGGCTGCCCTTTTTGCTGATGACCATGCATTCGGTTTTCTTGCAGTTTATTTGTAGTCCTTTCTTGTCACTCTCTTCAGCTACCTTCTGTAGGAGGTCTTGCAGTTTTCTTTCCGTGTCTGCTATCAGCACTGTATCATCTGCGTACCTTATATTGTTTAAAATGAGGCCCCCGATGACGAATACTGGCATAACTTTTAGGGTCCTCAGAATAGTCTCGCTGTACAAGTTGAATAGATCCGGTGAAAAGACACATCCTTGTCTTACGCCCCTTTTCTATCTTTGTATATCTGCTGAATTCATTTCCATCCCGTATGCAGGTGGTTTGCTGCCAGTAGAGATTCTTCATTACTCTTAGGTCTTTCCCAAATATGTCGAGGCTGCTGAACATCTCCATCAATTCGTTGTGGCGTATTTTGTCAAACGCCTTCGCATAATCAATGAAGCACAGCTATAAGTCCTTCATTTGTATTGCCCTTTTAGAGAGCATCCTAATCATAAATATAGCGTTCCTTAAAACAAATATTTGTATCCACTACCCATCCCAGGCCAGAGTGATAAAAAAAAGAAAAAAAAAAGAAACGAAAACAAAACAAAAACAAAAGAAACCTACCACTTGGCCGGTTATGCTGTCTCCCACACCTTTCTCTTTTTCGTTCACCTTCTTTTACTTTCTCCCCCACTCTATGCCTTTTCTTACGTCTTCCTCTCTGTTAAACCCAAACGCCGGGTCATCAAAGGTTATATATGACTGTACTTTACTTCATACTTTAAACCTGGTGCTTTGAACCTTTCATCATAACTCTTCTAGTTTTTCTCTTTCTCTCCTGTTTTCCTGTTGTGTTCTTTATTCACTCAATGTCTCTTTTACAATCCCACATTCTTGTTTCTCATTTTCCCCAATCCTTTACATCGAACACAAAAATTATCAATATAAGGAAGCGATGATGAGACATTGTCCTTTCAATGTCGAAACAAAATGGACACTTTGTAGTAAATTGTAATTTGTACATGTTCTAAATTATAATTTTTAATATATATTCCATAAGGTTGCCTAATATGTGGCTTTCCTATAAATACTTTCCTATAGGTTCCTATAGGTTCCTATAAATACTTTCACATAAATACTTCCTCTAATCATTTTCGATATATTAAAAAATGAAAATGTTTTATGGAAGCTTTTTTCAGTTTTATTTGAAAGTTAAATGATTAAATT
Source organism: Ascarosepion bandense (assembly GCA_037127315.1). Classification (NCBI taxonomy): domain Eukaryota; kingdom Metazoa; phylum Mollusca; class Cephalopoda; order Sepiida; family Sepiidae; genus Ascarosepion; species Ascarosepion bandense. The sequence goes on from JBBBDQ010000713.1 coordinate 2,652,783, forward strand.
TATTATTTCCAATATGCAAAATACTCTGATGCATTTCCAACAGAAATTATATTGATTTGAATCTAAACATTTGTGATTTAAAAAGATTCTTTTCAATGTCTCTCACGACTATGTACAGGATTCCACCACCCTTTCAAAGAATGCCAAAAGCTTGTAGCCTATATTTCACTAAAACAAATATTTGTATCCACTACCTATCCTAGGGATGTGCGTTGTGGTACAGTGGATATCGGCTCGGAACGAGAAACCGGGGAGCCGAGTTCGAATTCCAGTTGAATCCATTTGATTCACTTACGCGCAAATACCCTTGGGAAAGGTATTAATCCGTCTATTCCTTCCAGTTATGGGTTAAATAACAGTACAGATTGGGTTCTATAGCCTTGGTCGGCAACCAGTCTACCGCAGAAAGCAATGGCAACCTACTGCGGGATAATCTTCTGCCCAGTCAGTCATGTCTCTTTCGAGACATGATCGCCCAAGCGCGTATCACGTATGGCACTTAACTGACTGACCTATCCTAGGCCAGAGTGATAAAATAACACAATTAAAAAAAAAACAAAAAAAAAAACTACCATTTTGCCGACCACACCTTTCTCTTCTTCACCCATCTCCTCCCACTTTCTTCCCCACTCTGTGCATTTTCTTACTTCCCCCCTTTTGTTAAATCCAAATGGCAGGTCATCAAAGGTTATATATGACTAGACTTTACTTCCTATTTTTAAACCTGGCGCCTCCCTTTGAACCCTTCATCATGTATTTTTTAGTTCTCTCTCTTTCTCTCCCTTTCTCCTCTTTCCATTCTTTATTTGCTTTCTCATTTTCTCTACCCACTTTTCCACCCATACAAAGGTTTACCAATATAAGGAGGCGACTTTTCCATCTCCCTTCAAAGAATATCCTATACTATCTGATCTGATGAGACATTGTTTTTCAATGTCGAAACAAAATGTATACTTTGTAGTAGATTGTAATTTGAACGTGTTCGAAATTATAATTTATAATAAATATTCATAGCTCTATTTCTATATTGAGCACTGTTTTAAATTAATTCTTTGAACGTTGTTAATATTTCCTTCGTTCCTTATTCATTTATATATATATATATATATATATATATATATATAATGTCATTAATATAATAAAGAGGATATATATATATATATATATATATATATATATATATATATATATAGTACTGTGCAAAAGTTTTAGGACGCGAACTATTTTATCTTTTATGAGGCATTAAAATAAATTTTAAAATCATCCGTCTTAACACTTTTGCACACTACCGGTAGTGTGCAAAAGTATTAGGACAGGGAACATTTTCTTAAAAACCTGACTGAAATTCAAATACAGGGTGAAAAGCCAAGTAAATTGCAAATAAATATTGATTATTTAAAACTAGGTGTAAAAGAAATGTATTAAAAAGAAGGTATATTTAATTTTTCCTATTTTCTATTAAACAAGTTATTTTGAGAATACTCTATTGAACATCTAGGGGATATTTTGGATAAAAAAAATTATAAATTTATGTTAGTTCGCAAGGCACACTTTGAGATGCCCACAAACGCAGAGGCTAAGGAGGACCAGGAGCCGCCGGTTACTGGACAGACGTTCCAATGTTTGGCAACCCTACAGAACTTCAGTATAAACTACATTTTTTGCTTTACCTTGCGGTGCTAGGGCAAAAACATCACTCTTACTCCCCACACATGCGCAGCCAAAGTAAAGTTGACCGTGCGAGAAGCATGTTTCTGTAAGGTGCAATCCCGGCACTGACAACGTCTGCAGGCGTTGCTCATACTGCCAATTTGCATGTGAACACGTGAAGCGTAGCTGACGGAAGGCGCGTAGTAGAAAGCACGTCGTAACCAAAATGGTTTATTGAGACTCGTTATCCCTCGGTTAGCTGCCCTATATCGGTTATTGTTTTCAAGCATAGCATTCGGTTGCTGTGGAGTATGTGATGGACTATCAGATGCAACGGAGGAGGCGACCCTCGCAAGCCTAGCGGACCGCTGTTCTGTACTTTCGGCAGCCCGTGAAGCTCAAGTTGAGGCACAGTTGCTTAAATTGCGAGCCCTCCGCTGTTTAGTACTTTCAGCCGACCGTGAACGTTTCTTAGCAGCGGCGTCCATTAATCTCCGAGACCGTCGCTGCTCTGTACTTTCAGAAGCCCTTAAAACGGCCCTATCAGCAGTAGCTTGAGCGTTAAGCTCAGCCCGTAAGGAGTCAACCAACTTGGAGCGCTTCAGTTTTTTACGGAAGCAATCACTGGATAACTTAATGGAACGCCTGTCATAAGTTTCAGTTGCCCTACGTTCTGCTGAACGCAGTGCGTTTTGCGACACTCGCACAGCACTAACAGAGGGGCTTTCGTTGGCCCTCACACACACGCACAAAATTAATTCTTGCGTGACTTTATGAAAGTGAAAAATAACAATTTGCTAATATTTTCTTTATTATGTCATTCAGGTGTTGGCCATTGACTACAGCACAAAACTGCTTGAATTTGCGGAAAGAATGAAAACTCACGGTCAGGTGACCATAACCAATGCGGATGGCGTCGAAAGGAAGTATTTTGTTGACAACGACAGCCGACCTGAAAACGTGATTTTTAAGCAGGTACGATATTTACTTACAGATTTGGATCAATACGTTGGTAGCCTGACACGTTGAAATTTGCTGAATTTTGATTTGAAATTTTCACTGTATAATTTTCAGTGTATATTACTAATATTTAAGACTGAATTACATATACTGACAAGGAAGGAGACTAGCCAAAAATAACTTTTTATTAAGTTTTGATGGGTTTTTTTAAAATTTTTTTATAAGCGTTTCACTCCGAGCAAGGCATGTCACTGCCACTACTGTGCAGGGGGCTACGTAGAGTGGAGAAAGGATGATTAAATATAGGAAATGTCAGAGGGTGGGTGATAGGCGGGTAAGGATACCGAGAATGAGGGTTGGGTAGATGAGAGTGGTTGAGTTGTTTTTTACGGCTTAGCAACCTTTTACAGGTTATTTGAAAAGAAAAAACACAAATAATTCTAAGACCTTTTTGAGATAATAATGATTTTTACCGATGCATATTCTTTTAATTAGCTCACAGCTGAAGAGAGTCATACATTCCCTAACGGTATTTTCGCGTAAGTAAATATAACAAACACGACTAGATTTAGAACTCGCTCTCTAGTTTCCATTCCGAGCCGTTACCTACTACACCACCCGCACATCCAAGCTTATAGCAACTGGCATTTCTAAGCGGTCACCCATCTAGTTACTGATCAGACTCCACGTTGCTTAACTTTGATGATCGGTGTTTCAATGTGATATATTTATTTGTACTCATTTCACCCCAATCAAGGCGGGACTGCCACTCGTGAGCAGGGGGTTACAGTAAGAGAAAAATAGGGTACAGGGTGTGAGGAAGAAAGGCTGAAAGATGGATAGAATTCAAGGAGATAGATGATGGCAATTGACGTTGCATTTAAATTTTTGGAGATTGCAGTTATCAAGGAAAGCAAGTAAACGGAAGGGAGTTCCACAGATGGGAAGTGCGATAAAACGAACTGTTGGAGTTGAAGTGACTGTTACATTTAACTATTTTGATGGTAAAAGGGTGGGACCTACATGCCAATCTAATAGCACTCTTAAATTCACGTGGACGAGGCACCAGGGTAACAAAAAAAAGCTCGTCAGAGCAGTTGCTATGAAAATATTTGTAGAAAAGACAGAGGAAAGTCGAATCACGTTGATGAGAAAGAGACTGAAGACGAGACGTTAAGTCAGAATCGATTACATTGCCGATCCTTATTTGGATTTTGTCAAGAACCTAAGAATAATGATAAATAAATGAGTGGCAAGATGGAAAACATGACTCGTAACGCGTTTCGTTCCAAGAAGGCATTACTTCAGTCAATGCTTTTTTTTTTTTTAAAGAAATCGTCTTCTATAAAAATGTGTGCAGCCAGAGTTTACATTATAACATCAAAGATGCAAATATTGAACCTTTAAATTTAAACTTTGACCTCCGATGTGTCATGTTAAACTGAGTTCCGTTCAGCTTTTTATGACTTTTATCGTTATTATTTTTAACTAACCAACCAGGCAATGAATATTACTTTTATGTGGGAATAGATATATTGCTCGATCTTGACTCAAATATACTTTAAAATATATGATTCGATAATAGAAATAAAATTTATATGTAGGATTGATTCGTTATATATATATATATATTATTAGAATGGTTTATAAAGCATTTTAGCACTACAGAAAAAATTTAATGTTTCAGAACTTAGTTGTTCTTCTTCGGGTGATATTTTAAAACAAATAGTGAAAATGATTTATTTTTGAAAATAGAAAACGAATTCATGGTTATTTAGGAAGTTAGGGAGTAGAGTGAGTTCAACACTATGATTATGGGTGTGTCTGGGTTACTCAATCAAAGAGTGAGAATTAGGCTGAACTATAAAGGTGAACGTTTAGGTCGTATGGAGGTGGGTTGTTGAATTATGTCATGATAAAGTGATCCTCTTTGTCTGTCAGGGGAAGATACATATTTCGAACATATAGTATTCAAATGTATACGTAGTGATTTCGAACAGCAGATAAGATTTTAGGAGTTTGGAGACGTTAATTTTAATACTACAGAATTTGAGTTAGGAAAAACAAATAAGTATTGTCTGAGTCAATTGATAAAATAATGGTTATGTAATATTAGAGCACAAGTTACAGATAAACATTATAACTAATTAAATTTTAAACTGAAATATTTACGGTGTTTACATAACACTCTTAACTCATTTCTATGGTTCAGTAGTACTTTACTTTTAGAAAACTTTATAATATGCAGTTTTTCATTCCGGCACAGACGGAAAATGTCATAGAATTATTTACAGATTCTCGTTTTTTTTGTTTTTTTTTAAATATTCCATTTTTTTTTCTTTTGGGTTTTATTCGTTTCTTTTAACTGCCAAAGATGATATAGTACATTGGTAAACAATAGAATCTATTAGACGCCTATTTTTCAGTGGAATTTCGAAAATTACATAAATTTGTATAATTATTGTTTTCAGTTTTAGAATAATTATTGTTACTTTGGTTAACGTAGTGATTTAAGATTTTATTATGATTTTTAATAATTTTTTCTAGATTATTTATACAACGATAACCTAATTTAAGGGTATTTTTATTAAAAGATTACTTAGCAGGCTAATACTAGGGAAATGTTTCTTAATTAAACTGAGGAACTTCTGTCCTAACTTAGTGCAAACCATTCGGTTAAATGGGGACGTATACCAAATGAATTTTATATTTCTATTTTTTTCTGTTATGGTTATATCGTTTTGTGTATTTGATATCATGGTTTTTATAGACACTATTCTTAAGAGCATTATTATAAAAATCGCTATGTTTATAAAATATGTCTTCACTGGATGGGATTTTACTAATTCTTTATTCAATGGAGGAGAGTAAATGTTTGATTATATTGGTGGGGTGATTAGTAAAAGGCACTTCAGTAGTACAAGCTAGTAGAATTTTTCTTAGGATGTTGGGATTAATTTTGAGTGGGGGTAATGAAGGATTACTGTAAACATTTCTTATAATTATATCAATAGTTTCACTGACGGGTACATTAGTAAAAAGGTTTTCCTTTTACTCTACATTAAACAATTTAAACCTGGTTTGAATACAATCAATTTCGATATTTCCAATAACGTACTCAAATGTCTGTAATCAGACCAGGGACCACAACACCACTATTTTGTCACTGTCTTCGGCCATCCGCCACGGTAGGGATGGACTTATATTTTCAATTCAATTATCTTTATTGTTAATAGCTTAAATGTTCTATGTTTACTGTGTGTTAATATTTACTCTTTGATAATGGCTTATGTGAGCCGAAAGCTTAGACCCGATAAAAAATTCAACAAATACTGTGATTTTTTGTTGTCTTTCAACGACATCACCATCAAGTATATCAGACGGTATGAACGGATCCTACACAAAATTAATAGACAAAACTTGTCTATATTATTCAATGAAACCTGCATTAATGAAAAAATGCTGCCAAAATACACACAATATATATATATATATATATATATATATATATATATATAAGTCCAAAGAGTTTTCGGTGGACCTGAAGAGACTAACACTACCTTTAAATTTGTTGTTTTTCATTTTATTATTATTATTTTTTTACTTTTTTCAGTGCAATCTTATCGATTACATCCTAAACTTTCTGACTGACGAAAAAAAAAAAAATTGGAAAAAAATTTCAATATTTACACAATTTTAGTGGGGGCTCAGTTTTTCATACAACGTTATAGTAAATTGATCCTCCATTTTGGAACCACTCGCCGGTATAACATTACCACCACCTTTAAATTTGTTGTTTGTTTTCATTTTTTTTTTACTTTTTTTAGTGCAATCTTATCAGTTACACCCGAAACTTTCCGATTGACAAAAAAAAAAAAAAAATTGGTAAAATTTTAATATTTAAACAATTTTTGGGGGGAGTGGGGCTCAGTTTTTCATCCAACCTTATATAGTAAATCGATCCTGGGCAACTGGCTTTTTTGCTTGCGCATATTCAACAACTGAATCCTTTGCAAAATTTTTGAATAAAGCGATTCTTGGAGTTTCCGAGGAAGATGCTATCGTAAAAACTGAAGAAAACTTGAAAAAGACAAAAACAAGAGCAACAATTTGTCTCGAAAAATCAAAACAAAGCGACCCAAACGCGAGTGTATCCAAAATAGAGGATCGATTTACTATAACGTTGTATGGGAAACTGAGTCCGCCCCTAAAATTGTTTAAATATTGAAATCTTTCCAAATTTTTTTTGATTATCGGAAACGTTATGTAATAACCGATAAGACAGCACTGAAAAAGTAAAAAAAAAAAATAAAAAAAATGAAAAAAAAAAAATGAAAGATGGTGGTAGTCTCCTTCAGGTCGGCCGAGTTTTTTTTTTTTTTAAATCGCAATTTCATGCTGACTTCGAAGTTTCGTGAGGACACTGTTATGATCTTCTCACTCGTCAGTTAAAATAACAAACTCTTCGTACTTATCAATATTCTATCTTCGCCCTGATATTGAGCACTTTACGATAAAAAAACCTGCTTGCTAAAATGCATTTCATCAGTAAAACTACTAAAAAGACGACAACTTTGGTACTAAACATTATCACAATTAAACACTGCATATATACAGTTTGTCCAGAAAGTTCGTGTGCACTTTAAATAATTTATAACTTTATTTGTATTTGCGATAGAATAAATTTGTAAAAAGGATTAGAAAGAAGTAAATCTATATTTTCTACGGTTTTATTGAAATTTTATTTAAGTTTCTACATGTCCTCCATCATTAGCAGTACAAAGGGTAATACGATTTTGCAGTTCACGAAAAACTGATTTACAGTAATGCCTGAAATCACATTAGTTATTTTAGATTTCAAATGAACTAGGTTTGGTTGTATACACAATTGTTTTCGCATGTCAGTTGAAGCCATGGATCAAACTGATTCTTAAAAGGAAATATATTTTTACTTATCTAAAAATTGTTGCAAATTTTGTGGTGAAGAATTATATACTATAACTATACTTAAAACTAGGTACATTAAACTTTATAACATTTTTTACAGATTATTTCTATCACAAATACAAATAAAGTTATAAACTTTTAAAAGTGCACACGAACTTCATGGACACCCTGTATATATGTGTGTGTGAGAGAGAGACGACTGAGCCACGAAGGATATTGCCGATAAAGCAAATTAATATATATTATTATATATATATGTAAGATATTTGCTTTATCGGCTATATATATATATATATATATATATATATATATATATATATATATATATATGTCATCCACATACAAGCCTGTTTCGCTGTATCACAACTCATCAGTGTGGCTAGACACATCCATTTGCTTATGGCCGGGATCCGAAACTCGACTAATCTGGTGTCAGTCGGAGTCGCTACTCCCTAAGCCATAGGCGCATGGATGCAGAGAAGGGAAATTTTAACGTGTTCTATATAAGCCGTGTATACACACGCCAGTCACCGAAAGAACTCAATTCATTTGTGAAGAGTCACGCTTATAGCAGAAGTGGAAACTGTTTTTAAAATTTTCTTCTCCAGAGAGCTCAATCGTAATGAGAGCATAATATATATATATATATATATATATATATATATATATAGTGACGTAAAATTAATAAATATACATATGAGGAGGGTGAACATATGTATAGTTAATAAGGTGTTAATCAGGTGTTAATAAAACAGTGCTCAATGTATGAACAGAGCTGTATGATATATATATATATATATATATATATATATATATATATAAATATCCATATTATCCTACGTCTATTGCACAACTTGGAGTTTCAGGCATTGACAAGCTCCAAAGGAGAGTCTGTAATGTGATAGGTACTGATCTGGCGACTCGACTGCAGCCACTTCCCCATCGTCGAAATGTGGCCATCCTTTGTCTGTTCTATAAATACTTTCATGGCTTCTGCTCGGACGAGCTTAAGTCACTGATGCCTCCTCAACAGGTGTTTACTCGTGCAACCAGTCTGGCAACTGGGCCCCACCCATTCAGTCAGGTTAGCCAAATGCAGACGACAATTCTACTCCTGCAGCTTCTTCTCTCGCACTTCCCGCCTGTGGAACTCGCTCCCGTATTCTTACTTTCCTGACGGCTACAACCTCCAGAAATTTAAATGCAAAGTTAATACTCATCTACTAACCACTGGACTCTAGCTCTCTCCCCACCCCTGTATAACCTTCCCTTTCTCTCCACCTATGTATCTGTCATCGCACCTGCTTTCTATTGTTCCTTTCTAACTAGTTTGTACTCCTCACTCTTTTCTAATTAATCTTTTTACATTTATGTAACCCCCTGCACATCAGTGGTGTTTCCGCCTTGCTCGGGGTAAATGATATATATATATATATATATATATATATAGTGACGTAAAATTAATAAATATACATATGAGGAGGGTGAACATATGTATAGTTATATTATTCAGGTGTTAATAAAACAGTGAACAATGTATGAACAGAGCTGTATGATATATATATATATATATATATATATATATATATATATATATATTAATAAATATCCATATTATCCTACGTTTATTGCACAACTCGGAGTTTCAGGCATTATGCAGTCATCAGGTACATATTTCAAACTGACAGTTTAATAGATTTAAGTTCACTCGATGTTCATGGGAATTAAATCTTAAGATAGTTCTTTTTTTAGTAACAAGATTAAAATTTGATATTTTACGGTTACATGTGGATAAAAATAAAAAATAAAAATAAAAATAAAAATAAAAGTATAAATAAAAATAATAGAATGCAAGGAGAATAAATCAAAGGGGCGTATGCACCATCACACACTTTTTATCATCCGAAATATTCCTCACGCATATACGTAAAAATTGCCCATTACTTTGATACGTGTATTAATACGCTCAGAAACAGGGCAGTAGCTGATGCTAAAAAAAAACACCGGGCACAGAAAAAATTTCCCGGATTTATTAGTTGACAAAGGAAAGAGAGCTTGGAGAATCTGATACTAACAGGCCAGATAGAGAGAAAAAGAGACAGGGGAAAGCAACGGATAACATATTTGAAGGACTTAATCAGGTGGATGACAGAACGAGGATTGCACGGTGTAACAGGAGAAGGCGTGCTCAGAGCCACCAGGGATAGGGAAACGTGGAAAGCCATGATCGTCTACATCCTGAAGGGACAGGGCACATAGAAGAAGAACATAACGAAAATTCCCTCACTGCTCTCTTTTAGTGTGCGCGTGGATATATTGATGTACAACAATGTATAGAAATAAAATTAAAAAGTGGTTATTTATTTTCTAACCACAGATATTTACTTGATTTAGTCGAGTGCAAAATTGAAGGAAAGTTAGTGTCTGTTGGGATAATTTTTCAAGTGAAGAGGAGCTGTCTGCTTTGAAAATCAGCATTCGAAATTCTGCTTTTTTCTCCTATAGACTCGAACACTGCCCAGTGGCCCCGGTATGAAAAGAGTAAAAATAATTTGATCACAGGGTTAACGCCAGATAGTATTTATTGTAAGAGACGCTGATTTAGATATAGTCGAAAATGAAGAAACCTAGTTTCTGTTAATAGGCTATTTGTTTATTTGCCGTATTTGATGGAATATAGAATTGTCTTTTGCAGGTGCTGCCATACTGCAAAATGCCTAGCCGATTTTATTGCCCAGAAAATTGTCTTTTCTTTAATGCCTCATTCAAACGTGCCAAAAGCGTTGGAATAGTTTCTGTCCTCTAACAACCCTTAAAGAATTATTACCGAAACTAACCAAAAAACAGAAGAACTTCAAGGAGACGCCATTGAAATTGGAGTTTATGAAGCTATCTTGAATCTTATTACGATTTCTTTTGTTCTGCATACATTTTCTATTGTCAGTGATTAGCTTGTTGAAAAAAGACATTTTTCTGTGCCGACACGGAAAAGAAAGATAGGTATATAAATGTTGACCGATGTTCATTCGCGTAAGTTCTCGTTCAATCATTTTCTCTCGCTTCTGAAATTGGCATATATATATATAGTCATTCGCAGACAGATCTGTTTCGCTGTATCACAGCTCATCAGTACGGTTAGACTCCGACTGCTTTTAACCCAAGATTGAAACCCGACCGAATTGGCTTCATTCGGCGATTCTACCTCTGGGCTATATATATACTCTCGAAAAATTTTTTTGGATATTCTACAAATCTATGGGTAATAGATATTTCGCAGCTAAGTAGCCGCTCCGCAGACCCAAAGTCATACTACAGTTAACGTTCAAAATCACCAACAAAACCGTCACATACAGACGCTCACGTGCCAATATCGAAAATAGATATTTGTAACGGCAACCTACAAAAAATTTTCCTCGCTCCTTCAAAAAAAGAAAAAAAAAAAGAAAAAGAAAAATATAGAAAAAGTTTAAAAGGAAAAAGAGAGAGAAAAGGAGAACGAAAATTATAAGGAGAAAGCAGGTTAAAGTTAACGTCTTAGATTGGCACATCGCGTCTCTGGTCTAAATATCTCACTAACATACGTTAATGAAAGCAAGAGTATTAACCAGAAATGCAATTAGTATGTTTTCTTTAAAAAGCATGACATAGAAATTTAACATTACATTTAGTTTAAAGCTAATGGGTTGTATCTACGGTATAAAAACAAATGGTAAATTTTACTTTTTAATGCAAAATATAATATAAATACTAGTAGTATTATTATATTATAAATGTAGTAATAACATAGAAAATATGTAATATATAAAAATATATAAAAAAATATATAAAAATAAGTATAATACTACTAATAATAAAAAATATAAAATAATCCTAAATAATAATAATAATAATAATAATAATAATAATAATAATAATAATAATAATAATAAAGAAAAATATTAAATAATAAAAGAAGGCAGTAAATACAAACAAGATTTATATTAAGTAGATTCTGTAGAAAAGCAAAACAGAAGTCAAGAACCAACTACTGCGGCAAAAAATATGAAAATGAAAGCCAAAGATAAAGCTCTTGAACAGATGAAACAACGCTGGCAAGACAAACCTCTGCATGGCCAATATCCAGAACGTGCCAATAAAACCAATGTTGATAAAATTAATACTCATCGATGGTTACGTGCATCTGGATTAAAGTCTGAGACTGAAGGCTTTATTTGTGCAGCGCAAGACCAAAGTCTTTTCACTAGAAACTTTCAGGCAAATATTATACATAATAATATGGATCCAAAATGCAGGTTCTGTGATAAACACCAAGAAACAATAGACAATCTAATCTCAGGTTGTTCTATACTGGCCCCAAATGAATATAAAAATCGCCACGATAGAGTGGGGCAATATTTACATTGGACAATGTGCAAGCACTATGGTAAATCTGTAAACAAACACTGGTATGAACATCACCCAGCACCGGTTACAGAAATAGAAGATGCCACCATTCTATGGGATTACACCATCTACACAGACAGAAAAATTGAACCAAATAGGCCGGACATTATTGTTAAAAACCAGAAAGAAAAAACTTGTCTATTAATTGATATGGCTTGTCCAGTGGATTGTAACATAGCAACCAAGGAATTCGAAAAACTGTCAAAATATAAAGACCTGGAAATTGAAATAGAAAAAATGTGGAAATTGAAAACAAGAATCGTGCCAGTGATAGTAGGTGCACTTGGAACGATAAAAAAGGAACAAAACAACACATTGAAAGAATCCCTGGCTTAAGAGATATCAAAAAATTGTCTTGTTAAGTACAACCCACACACTAAGAAGAACTTCGTTTATGTAACGCTAGGGAAGAGAGAGGAGATAGAAAAAAACCCTGAAATGGAGCCATAACGACACACCACGACCTGCCTTAGGTCTTCCTGCAGACTTGGTATATGAACCTGCTTACTCTGGTCAGAGTAAGTTATTAAACGCAGGACTCATTGGGGAATATAAATCATCTTTTTTTATTTAATTTTAAATTTAACAACAATATCCGAAAATCAGCTAAAAAACAAATGCAATAAAACTCTGATATAATTTAATTAAAATTAAATTATATCCAATATCGACCAATTAAAATTTATTAAAATTTCATGGATTTACGTGGAGGGTGGGGGAGTAACAGAGTTAAAAATATTTTTACCAAGATTTTAAAAAAATAATTTCCTAAATAATTTCATTCATTTGTGAATGAGTACTGAAAGTTTCATTAAAACCCGACGATTATTTGATTTTTGCGAGAATTTGCAAATTAATGTGTTTTTCACCGAAAAAAAATGGGTGATGCAATCATTACGTTTTCCACTGAAAAAAAGACGTAACGTTTGTTTAACTGCTAACTCAAATCAAAAATATTTCTGACAAAATTTCGAAAATATTAGAAGGGATTAAAAATTTTTAAAAAATAATTAAAAATTACTTTGATCTTTCCTTTTAATAATATAAACATTTTGATGGAAAAAAATTGTTTTATTAATTTTGGGGCTTTTTTTTATTCATACTATGCTGATTTATGCTGTTTTTTAGCGAGTTTTTGGAGGTACCTAGTTGGTTTGGTTTGGTTTTTTATGGCATATCAACCTCAATCGGTCATTTAATAGCGACAAGAGTTTTTAGTTTAGTTTGGTTTGTTTTACAGCATATCAAACTGAATGGATTATAATGCCGGTAAAAGTTTTTACAATAGATTAGTATGAATAGAATATATATTATTTGTAAGAAATAAGTTTGTAAATCAGGCTTCTTTGATAATTCTTGTCAAGAAGGTTTTGTTGAGAGTCAGATGTATTCCTGGGAATATCTTTTTATTTTTTAAATGTATTACTAGCAATATTTTTTCTTTCAAAAATGTATTGTTAGAACTTTTACTATAAAAGCCTATTTTTTAGAGCTTGACCCCAGTTTGACCCCAGGTTAACTATTTGCCCATAGCTAGTACCCTACAACCCCAGGTCAGGCCACGACCTGGGAACAACAGCAATTAATGAATTCTATTTGAATTCTATTAAACACATCAAAAAGATTATGTTTCTCTGTCAAATTCCATTTAAGCGATGATGTTGAAAGTTGCTCTGTGTACCAATAATCATGCATAATAACAAAAGTAATCGGTTCTATGGTCACCACGTTACCGCGACCTCAATCCTTTAGATTTTTATCTTCAGGGTCATCTAAAACAATTGGTTTAATCAGCAGACATTAATAAAGCAGAGACGCTTTATCAACGTGTCATGGGGATCTGAGCAACCATACAATGTGGGAGTATTTGAAAGGGTTTGCCAGTCAATGATCTTATAGTGGGTTATCCGTTCTAGTAAAGTGTAGTTGTGTGTTAAAACAGATTAACTGAATTTGGCTTTGTTAGTAGATAGCCCACTATAAGGGGGGGTATGAAACAAGAAAATCAAATTGTGTATAGAAACAATATATATATATATATATATATATATATATATATATATATATATATATATTAGTCATCCACATACAAGCCTGTTTCGCTGTATCACAACTCATCAGTGTGGCTAGACATATCCACTTGCTTCTGGCCGGGATCGAAAACTCGACCGATTTGGTGTCAGTCGGATAAATATAAAACTTTAATCCAAAAGGAAAAGCAGGAAGGTAAATCCCATAGAACCGATCCTAATTAATATTAATTACATTAATATTAAAATATGATCAAGGTGGAGGGCTCAATGCAATTAATATTTAAATTACAGAGCCACTTATAAAATAAAATAAATTTCGATGTTCAAATCAGTTGTATGGCCATTTTTACATGAAATCCCCAAGAGAAATTTCACGCATCATCGGCAACTTTATTTCAAAATAAAGCAAGATAAATTCATCATCATAGAAACGTTAACAGAATGTGTTGACAAAATTATTTGTCAACACGTTTGTTAACGTTTTTATGGTGATGAATTTTTTTCTTTTTTCCTTTTTCTTTCCTTTCTTTTTTCTTAGCTTACTTCCCTGTCAACCACCACTTCTTTCTTTCTTTATTTTTCCATTTCCTTTTCTTAGAACTAGACAAGACTACATTTTAACTTACAACTCAGTTTAAAAGTAAGGTTTTCCAAAAATCTAAAAATAGATATTGCTTTCTGTCTACTTTCTTTTAATCCCACCCCTTCATTTTTTCTGTGATGTATATCTTTTTTAAACTTCTGCCGGTAATATATCTTGCTTTATTTTGAAATAAAGTTGCCGATTATTTTTCTTATGGATTTCATGCAGAAATGGCCATACAACTGATTTGAACATCGAAATTTATTTTATTTTGTATATATATATATATATATATATATATATATATATATATATATATATATATCAATTAAGGTTTTTTACAAATAAAAATAACGTCTTTTGGTTGGTACAAAGGTCGTTAAAATGTTCATAGCAGTAAATGCCGAAAAGATTTTGTGCGTATGTATGTATGAGCGTTTGTCTGTTAGGAATGTCTTTGATGTATCCGCCCTGTCCATCGGGTAAGTGGCTCAGAACAGTGAAGAAGATGAGAGAGAAAGGAGAGGCGAGCATGATGTGATCGCTTGACGTGGTCAAGTGACGTGCTAATTATGCTTGTATTTTCTCAACTGGCGATGCTGCCTGTGTCGGCTTTTTATTTCGTCTTTGGGGTCCAAACAAGTCATTTGGGAATTCACACCTGGATTTAATTCTGGGCTTCCCATTGGACGATGAACACAATTCACGTCGGCTCGCGAAAAAGAGTTTGATATTTATTTATTTTTGGTTTTTCTGTCGCAACATTTGCGTGGAGCCAGATGCGCAAAGACCAGTTTTGGTCATTTGCTTTCTGGACCTCTGAGGGCAAACATCCGGTCCCTGGTATCGCCACAATCTAACGAGTGCATGTGTGTGTAGAATCAAGTGGGGGCATTTGTTATGGGTTGTTGCGTTGAGGTACAGCGATGGCTTTTTAGACATGTTTATATGAACATTTTACCAAAAGAAACAAACCATAAGTTTTCATTTTAAACCTTAAACTGTTAGTAACTCGAACGGCATACTGGCCACTCCTCCACTATATACCTTTATTTTCTTTGGCCAACGATGATTGTTAAATCGGTACTTCCACAGTACTTCACACATTTTCGATACCTAAATTTATACGGCCAATAACAGATAAATAGTCAGTTCTTTTAGAAGATTCTCACCAAAATGAACTCGTCAAAAGACTTAAGAAATATTCCCTGTCTGCTCTATTTAATAGGACATATTACTACGACTAAGGAGCTTTAACGTTTGACTAAAGACGTTGGTCAATAAATCACTGTTGGTTAAAGTGTTTAAAAGCGAAAGGGGTTTTGGAAATAATGTGCTAAATGTTAAAAACAGTAGAGCAACAATGACTAATAGATAAATAAAACATTTATCTTACTTTGACGAGTGGTGTATCTGCGACACTTGAAGTCGGAAGATACGTCTTTTAAACATCTATCTATCTATCTATCTATCTATCTATCTATCTATCTATCTATCGCTGTTCAATACCTACCTATCTATCTATGAAAGTGTTCTGCAATCTAAAATCCACGATAAAGGTCAACGTTAACGTTCAGTTATATTCAGGTGAAAATCTTAGTCCGAATTGCCGATTCAAAAGCCTCGACCTAAATACCTGTACCTATCGCCCCACCGTGCCCTGTAAAAGCCCCGTTTTACTGGCACGTCGGTGTGTGTCAAACCATACGTTGGCAGTGCATTTTACATCAGAAGTAATCGGTGAGCTATCAATTGGAGAAATAAGCAAAAAAAAAAAAAAAAAGAAAACAGACACCCCCCCCCCCCACCAAAAAAAAAAAAAAAAGTAACGATGAAAGTGAAAAATATTGTAGGAATTCTGACGGTAAATCAGCATCCAAAGCCAGGACCGTTTCTGTCTGCGATTGGCATCTGCTTTTCACCAATTTTCTTTACTACTACCATTTATTCTATTTCTCTCTTTTTTTCTCCCTCTCATCCACTCTAATATTCTGTCATATTCATTTTCTCTTTTATCTATCAATTCTCTCATTTTCTCTCTCTCTCTCACACACACACACTCCTCTCTGTTAGCCATTCTTTCATTCTCTCCTCTTGATATATATTACATGCATAATATATATATATATATATATATATATATATATATATGTATGTGTGTGTATAATATAATTGATGTTATATATAACATCAATTATTTAAGAGATAATTTTATATTTGCATTAATCCTACACACACACACACACACACACACACACACACACACACACACACACGTGTGTATGTGTATTGTGTGCACCATTTCAGTAGTGAGCAGCACTAAGTACGAATTAGACGAGATATTCCGAGACATGGTCAATGGAACGAGAACGATCTATTGCAATATATTAAGTAAAAGATTCTGTTAAAAATTCCCTGAATTTTACTCGGATCGATAAGTATTTAATGAGTAAACTATGAAAGGAATGAATATTCTTCCATTTACATTTTTCCAATTATGGGCATTATTATATCCACAATATAATAACACCTTATTTCACGGACTGAACGGTATAGCTGAAAAGATAAGGAATGGCAAACATGCTTGGTTCTCAAAGAGTTGTGTACCGTTAAGTCATACACAAAAGTAGATGTCCATATTTACATTTTTTCCACGAAGAGAAAATATAATATACGCAACAACAAGCTGTGTGAAAATTGGTCTTTTTAAAATCAGAAATAGTGGATTTAAGATATTTTCTCAAAGAGTGGTAACTAGGGTAAGAAAGGGCATGTCAATTTTAACGTTCCCAAAACTACTCTTCTTTAATCACGTGAAAGGTCCTTCATAGCTATTAATAACTTCCAGGAGACGTTGCACCTTCTCGGTCAAACATTATTCACTGACATGAAATGGAACTATTATATTGAATCAATTGCTAGGTCTGCTGCTAGGAATGTCGGTTCACTGTGACGTGCTAGACAAATTTTCTCGACTGAATGTATCTTGAAATCTATCTTTCGGCCGTGTATCGAATATTGCTACTACATCTGGTCTGGAATATCTCTTATGTATCTTACAGAATCCGAAGAAGAATATGTAATATTATCCATCCTGATCTGGCAACTCGGCTCAGTTACTTTCTCATCACCGTAACGTAACATCCGTGTGCCTTTTATATAAATATTTCATTACAATTGTTCGGATGACAGCTTGGGAATACCAGATGCAGTAAGTTTGGATGCATGGTATAATGGAGAGAGCCGTGTTCCAATTCCAGTCGGGTTCGTTATATTCACTTACGCGCAAATATCGTTCGGAAAGGTACGAATTCACCTCTTCTGCACCATCCAGTTACGGGGTAAATAGTAGAACTTGCATCAGTAAATCATTATTATCCTCCGCCCCCCAAAATTCTTACAACTTAAAACTATTTTCTGACTTTAAATAACCCGCAAAAGCCGTAAAAAGAAACCAATCAATGGGATAGAGAAAAGGCGACCAGGGTGTCAGCTGGAGATAAGATGTAGGTTGTATGTCCTGAAACCAAAACGTTTAGTCTGTTTTATGTCATCGCAAATAACACCGCTGACAGAAGCTCTTCGAAATGAATTCTATGTGAAGCTTTATTTTTTGTAATTATATTTTTAATTTAAAAGATTTACAGCAGAAATGGTACACTTCGAATTTGTCATATTCCTTTACGCACTAATACCTTTGGGAAAGGCAATAATTCATTCACCAACTATGGGTTGAATAGCAGGACAGACTTGGTCCTTTGGTCTACCAAAAAAAAAAAAAAAAAGCAATGGTAACCAATTGTGAGAAAAACTTCTGCCTAGTCATGAATCAAAAGAGACCTGATCGCCTGAGCACTTGACTAACTGATCCTACCTACCATAATGACAATTGCATTCCATGCAGAGTCACTCAGGAGACTACAATGATGACATCTTTGTTTCCATAAGGGTGTCTGCTATACTGATTTCGTGCCCTAAGTAGACATTTTAGCTGAAACGATATTTTTCGTTATTTAATACACACACACACACACACACATATATATATATATATATATATATATATATATATATATATATATGCGGTACAAACCCAGGGTAAGGTTGATAAATAATCCGGGATAAGGTTGGGAAATAATCCAGGAAGATCCTAGTAATATCGTTAAAATATTAAAAATGATTCAATAGAGAGCTCAATGTAAATTAATTTAATTTAAAGAACGGATATTTATTTATTTATCTGTAAATTCAAATGAAATTTAGACGGGAAATAGCCATTTTCAGCATGTCATTTTAAAACATGCATTGTCAACCCCGTTTAAACAAAGAATGAGGAAAAATTCTAATGCCGGAGACTTGGTCTAGTAAAGAAAGTGGTTGGAAAATATAGGCTTTTATAGGGTTAAGCTAGCGGATTTTTAGTATTAATTTCTTCTATGGTAGTGGGAGGTATGTGGCTTGACCATTAGTTTAGTAGCGGTAGGTAAGGGAAAGGTAACTGCTTAGCCAAATTTAAAAAAAAAAATTATTGTGACGAAATGGAAGAATAAAATAAATTTTGCAAATTATTTCTGTGACGACACATTCTGATGATCTCCACGTTTATTCAGAAGTACATTCTGATATTGAAATTTCAAAATTTTAATTTTTTCTGTTAAACATAGATTACATCTGTCTCTTAAGCTATTAGGGGTCCTTGTATAATAAATAGTGTAAATTTATGTAACGAGAAAAATGGCATCAATTTTTGTTGTTTTGAATATGTACATACGTAGGAAAGTCCTTAATAAGGCTATTCTTTTCAGTGAGTATTTAAGAGTTCACGTTCAGAGGACGTGGATATATATATCGATATATATTGTAGAAAAGCGTGTTTTTTGTTCTTACACGGATGTGGTGTTTTTGCGAAGAGTTTATATAACGATAACTTGATAATTGCAATATTATATTGAGGCACATGTCGAAAGTATTAGCATCGAACTCACTACTCAGTCGCATGGTTCCAACTGGCTAACCATTATGCCACGTTGAGATAACCATTTTCGATATATATATACCAGGAGAAATACTATTAATAAAATTACATGACAAATGCAAAAAATATATGATTTTTTTAAAAAAAACCTGTAATCTTAAATATTTGAAGCATTCGAATTGCATTTACAGTCTTACTGACGAAGATAATTGCTGAGAAAATTACCAATTAATTAAAAAGAAAATTAATATACGCAATGAACTGATCTTAACTTTATAACTGAAAATCGTCAAAAACATCGAATTGTTGTTGAAACAGTGAACTCGAATTTAGCAAGGAGAAATAACCGAAAGAGGAGTTGACCTCGATAAAAGTCTATTGTTTGTTTGTTATTTGACACCACTCAGAAGGTGCTGATCTCCTCCTTCTCCCTTATAATAAGAAGGGAGAGGAACGATCCTCAATGACATTATCTTTAAGGGTCAGAGCCACCCTCAAGACAATGTCGGCTTCACGCTCAGAGACCAGCACTGTAGCTCCTCATCGTGGTGTGTCGTCCGAACAAAAATATCAGACGTTCGTGCGATGCATACTTAAGAAATGATCCTTAAAAGTACGATCGTTAAATAGACAGCGCGGCTTCGTATTATCACTCACACTTACAGCAACACTGCCTTTAGGCTAGCTCATTTGCATATTCAACAACGAAATTCACTTTTTATTAATTATTGAATAAAAAACCTACTTTATTTTTATAAGTTATCTTTTAGTAATTTTAATTCAAATAATTTTATGTTTATCTATATTAATTTTCTACTCTAGTAAAATGTAAATATGACTTTATAATATTGTTCATGTAATACAGGAATTGGGCAAAGGAAGAACGCGCTATACTTCTTGATTTTAGACAGCCTATAAAAGAATGTAACGTAGCAAAAAGTCCGCGTTCCTTTAAGTTGTCATTGAATAAGGAAAGGGTAAAACATTAAATAGAAAATCTACTAGGGAGACATTTAAGTAAAAAATACCAATGAAAATATATATAAATATATTGTTTTAATTATTAACAATTCATAACTGATGCTTTTCAGGATCATTTCTTTAGTCGTTCGTAACTACATATGTATTGTCGGATTTCGTAAGATTTGATTGCACGGAAAACCTAAGCTCGCACACACCTAAATCTTTTCATGAGCCAATAGAACAAGCATATGCATTTATACATTCACCAATAGAAAAGCTCTTTTCATAAGACAGTGGCTCACCAAATTTTACAATGTGCTGATGTCTGTGAAAAGAAAATAAATACAACCTTTTTATTGGTCAATCAGGAGCAAAGAAAAAAAAATCTAAATGTTGATTAATTTCTATTTTCCCCAAACGTGAGGAGGCCGATACATACATGCATACACAGAGAGCTACGTGTCGTCTGATGAGACGTCAAGTACGGGCGACCTGCATGTTCTTACTTTCTAACTTTCTATTTCGCGTTGCACTTATTGATTCTCTCTTTTTTTTTCTCAAGTACTTTCAATGTACGTTGTGGTGCAGTGGATATCGGCTTGGAACGAGAAATCGAGGAGCCGAGTTCGAATTCCAGTTGAATTCCCTGCATTCACTTACGTGCAAATACCCTTGGGAAAGGTATTAACCCGTCTCTTCGCTCCAGTTATCGATTAAATAACAGGACAAATTGGGTTCCAGAGACTTGGTTGGCAATCAATCTACCGCAAAAAGCAATGGCAACCTACTGCGGGATAATCTTCTGCCCAGTCAGTCATGTCTCTTTCGAGACATGATCGCCCAAGCGTGTTTCACGTATGGCACTTAACTGACTGACTTTCAACAAAGAACATTAGAGAGACACTGGTTGTCAACCGGCCATTCTATAATTTAGGCGACATGCCTTTTCCACACTTTCTCACACTCCCTTTCACACTACAATAATTGATTCTCCCCTTTCCTCATTGACAGCGACATCACAAGGCTTGCCAGTTTGTTCGAGATACGTTACATTTTTCGTATGTTTCCTTGGAGTAACGTCCATCGCAGGCAATGACCGTTGGACGACTAATCGACAGTCGAGCCAATAGTGTCTGGCCGTGGTAATGCAATCACTCATGACGCAATATTTTCAAGGCCAAACAAATTTCATCATACAATCCGAAAATAAATTTCTATTACTACACGCAACTGCATATGATCTAATCTAAGGCAAAAATAGAAATCTTTTACACCATGTAACTATGGCGAAAGAAAGGAAATTAAAGCAGTATTTCAATTAATTTCCACAAGGATATATATATATATATATATATATATATATATATACTTAAAAACAGGGCTCAATATAAAAATAGACCAATAAATATTTAACTTTTACATTAGGACATGTAAATAACTGCTACAAAATTGTACATTTCCTTTCGACATTAAAAAGCAATGTCTCATCGGGCAGTTGTTTTTCTATGTCGAAACACTGTGCTGTTTTGTTGTAGTTATTTACATGTTCAAACGTAAAAGATGAATAATACATATATATACAGAATATGACGGATATAGTAATATATTTATTAGCCATCCACATACAAGTCTTTTTTCGCTCATCAGTGTGGCTTGAGGCATCCACTTGCTTACTGGCCGGGATAGAAACTCGACTGATTTGGTGTCAGTCGGAGTCGCTACTCCCCAAGCCATCGACGCATGGAATCAGAGAAGGGACATTTTAACGTGTTGTATCTAAGCAGTGCATACACACGCTAGTCACCGAAAGAACTCAATTCATTTCTGAAGAGTCACGCATATTGCAGAAGTGGAAACTGTTCTGAAGAGTCGCACATATAGCAGAAGTGGAAATTGTTTATATTTTTTAATTTTTTTATAATCGTTTAATTCCAATAAGACAAGAAATCCACTGGTGAGTAGGGGGTTATAGTAAGAGAAAAGAAAGCGAGATAAAAAAAAGAGATGTAGAGGGAATTTTGGAGAAAGAATAAGGGAACGATGGAAATCAAGATGAGAATTGACGCTGCATTTAAACTTTTGGGGATTGTAGCTATCAGGGAAGCATGTATGTGAAAGGGAATCCCACAGGCGGTAAGTGCGAAAAAAAGAAACTAATAGAGTTGAAGTTGCAGTTCCATTTGACTATTTTGATGATAAAAGTGTAGAACCTAGATGCCATTCTAGTAGCACGAGTAAGTTTATGTGGTCAGGTCACCAAGAAAAAACAGTTCGTCAGAGCAGAAGTCGTGAAAATATTTGTTGAAAAGACAGAGGGAATCCATTTCCCGTCGGTGAGAAAGTGAGTGAAGTCCAGCCGCTAAATCGGGATTGATTACGTTGCAGATTCTCCTTTGGATTTTTTTTCAAGTGCCCCGAGTTGAATGGCAGGAATATATATATATATATAACTCTTATGGAGTTGTGTGTTTACACCCACTTTACATTTTAATTATTTGATTAAAATTTACTTTTAGACGAGCTCCATCTTTCCCCTCGTTTTTGTATGTTAAGCCTTTGTTGTTCTCATAATAAAAATAAAATACCCCCACCAACACTGGCTACTGAATCTTAGGAGGGAATTCATCAGTAAGTGCCTCCACAAGGCAAATTTTTTGAATACTTAAATTTAAAATTTAAATCCCCGTTGACTAGATGTTAGAATATCAATTAAAAGGATTCAATTTAAGTTTTAATCTTAATTTTACCCTAACGTTTACCTTAAAAAGTATTTTAAACCCCTAAACTTCCTATCCCAACCTCCTTTAATTGCCGATCTTTAGAAAATATGGATTCTTTTACTAAACCCCTTTTTCCTTGGTTAACACATATATGTATATGTATATATATATATTTTTTTTTCTCTAATATTTTTTTCTCTAATAATTTTTTCTCTAATAATTTTTAAACTGATAATTTCCTGTAATTGGCATTTAGCTCGCTTCTACCTAAAAGTTTTAATTAAATAAACTTAAATAGAAATTTTTAAAATCTTATATTGAAACCCATTCCTTCTCGCCTAAATACACCTCTTCAAACAGTCCAAAATCTTAACCTTAAAAAAGTAATTTAACTCCTTTAGTTGTCTATCTTTATAAAATATGAACTCCTTTACCAAATCCCTATATATATATATATATATATATATATATATATATATATATATATATATATATATACTTCTTTAATAACTTTAAATTCATGACTTCCTGTAATGGATAAACTTAATTAAAAAATTTTAAGATATTACATTTAAATCTATTCCTCCCCTTCCTAAATATACCGTTTCAACACCCTGTAACCCCGCCACTAACAGCTCTGTCCTGTTGTACTTTGTGACCGTTGTTAACCAAAAACCCTTCCACACTCTACCCCAGGGCCTTCGCCATTTGGAACAAAACAATGTCGCTGACGTGACGTAGAATCTCTATTAGAGATCCTATGTCGAAATGTACATCCGACACTTTTGAATTTTGTAAATTGTCTCTAATTTATATTGGCTCTGTATTCTTAATACATTGAGCTCTCTGCCTGCATCGCTTTTTTAATGTTAAAAATTTTTAAATATTAATTAGGATGAGGTTTTTGGAATTTACCTTCCTACTCTTCCACTTCGGATTAAAGAAAAACAATATATATATATATATATATAGATTACGCTGCATGACCAATAAATATATCAAGTTACATTGTGTTCTCCGCGGGGTAATTGAAAAATCTTAGGCCCAACCGGCTATCCAAAATATGGAAGAGCTTTATGGTCGACCCCAGAACTTTTAAGGACTATCATGTATAGGTAATTTATACATTCCACCATATCTATTTTATATTTCTTCAGGCTTTCTGTTTTTTCTTTTGATAGTTGACTTGGTTGTCGAACGAAATTGGCCGGCATGATTTGATTATGGTGACGCTCCTTGAACGAGTACACAACCCCAAGGGTAAATACATCAGCATTTCTATTTAATGATAGAAACAACTATAGGAAACAAACGCGATTGTATTATTTATTTACAATGTAAACAACTTTTCTATTACCTACGCCCGAAACCGTTCAGAATAAATTAATGATAATAGAGAAACGTTGAACTCTGGAAGTTGTATCTGAATATTTAATGCATTAGATATTTACTAAGCTTAGGATACGTGAGCAATGATGAGATTTTGGAAAGGATGGAAACAAAAAGGAAATTAATATTGAGCATCAGGAAGAGACAACTAAAGTTCCTGGGACATGCAATGAGGAAGGAGGGCTTGGAGAACCTGATACTGATAGAGGGGAAAAGAGACAGAGGAAAGCAGAGGATAACATATTTGAAGGACCTAATCAGGTGGATGACGGAACGGGGGTTGTGTGGTGTTACTGGAGGAAGTGTGCTCAAAGCCACCAGGGATAGGGAAACATGGAAGGCCATGATCGCCTACGTTCTGAAAGGACCAGGTACATAGAAGAAGAAGAAGAAGAATATCCTTTGCGAAAGGCCAAATAAGGCGAGGAAGTCAGTAAAGGAACGGAGATTATGTTGGGCTTTCAATCTTCTGAATGGCGACGGCATGTCAGCTCTGATTTGTCGAATCGTTGAGAAAGAGAAAGTGAGGGCTGGTGTAATGATTTCCAAACTCGACTCAGCGAACTGAAGCTGCTCAGATTTACATACCACTGTTGAACTTGGTAAAGATAGGAACCTACTCATCACTAGTTCCCTTCACAAAATATAACACGTTTATATCATGTCCCATTGATGGACGGAGAAGAGACGAGAGAGCTGTTGCAATATGTAAAGCAACATTCATTGTAATTATCCTTTGTCTAAGAAATATTTGCAAAAGATGTTGCTTCCTCGACAGAAACGAATATCTATCTATCTATCTATCTATCTATCTATCTATCTATCTATCTATCTATCTATCTATCTATTAGGTTCTTTAAAATATTACAACTGGTTCCCAAAAATAAAATTAACTATGACTCAACCTAATATATATATATATATATATATATATATATATATATATATATATATAAAAATTAATCCATATACATGTGGAAATACACACATGTACAAAAATATTATTCAGGTGTTAATGAAACAGTGCTCAATGTAGTATAAACAGAGCTATTGATTATATATTTTAATAAATATACATATTATCCTACGTCGATGACACATTCGAAGTTTCATGCATTATGCAATCAGCAGGTGCATATTTCAAACTGGCAGTTTAAGAGATTTGAATTTAAGTTCACGCAATGTTTGTAGAAGTTAAATGTTATTTCTTTTAATTTACCAAGAGCATAATATAAATACACAAAAATTAGATGAAAATGAAAAATATTAAATCTAATTTTAAAGAAAACATTAAAGTTATGTGATATGAATCTAAAGAAGGTAAAGAAAGAAACAAACTTGCAGAGGAATCAGTATAAATCTGGATCTCAGTATTTAAGTAAGTATTTGTTTAGGACAGCATGTGGTCAATAATTCACTCTTTTGTTATGTAGATTAGGGCTATTTATGATTTAAGACGTCTAAAAGACATAAATTTCATTTTCTTTTTCATTATAATATTTGGTTTTAGCGACGATATCTCCAGGTAATAATTGGGTTGTTTATCCATTGCTAATAATATAAAGATAAAGCGTTGCTATTGCTGGATTTACTATTGTTTAAGGACAGCATATGGTTGTTGAAACGATATGTCCACTTATTTGCTATGGATCCAAAATAAAATTTATCATCATCATCCGAATTGTATAAAGAATGATTTCAGGGATACACTGGTCATTTAGTGGACAGGTCTTATATTTTCGGCAGTTGCAATTATTTTTAGAACGGTCACGATTAGTAGCGGTAGGGTAACTTATTATTCAGGTTGGACTTGTATTTATTTGATATCACATTATGTTGCTAAATATATGTTTTTAACGCAACTTCAACTAATTTTAACTTTGTTTTTGTTGAAAATCTTTTTTAGTGTGAGTGAATGCTAGAAATGTTTGTGAATTAAATTTAGGAAGAATTTTCCAATGTTTGTTTAGAAATTACGGATGAAGGGTAAGTTAAACTGAATAATGTTACGTTTAGGTAATTTCTGCTTATTTCTGACTATTTTGTTTTTAACAGAGTAATATAAACCAGTGTTGAGTTTTCTTTTTTTAATTGTATAAATTTATTGAATTTTGGAGTTGTCAAAAATTATGTAAGTTATTAACAATACTATAGTCGTGATTTGATTCATTGTAGGTGTATTTTTGATTGAGTGAATCTTTAGCATACGGTTTGTACAAATAATTGCTCAGGTCAAAGGTTACATCTAAGAATTTTACAACTTTAGCGTTAGTGGTTGTAGTTATATTTAGATCATGGTCTTTTAAAAACTTAAATGTTTTCTACGTCTATCCGTATATATATATATATATATATATATATATATATATATATATATATATATATACTGTAATGGTTGTTACAATGTTTTTAAATTCATTTAAAATGAATTTAAAAACATTGTAACAACCATTACAGTATAACGCTCTACATTTGTATTGAGCACTCTTTATAAAAGTAAATGCATGAACGAAAGGTAAATAAACCTACGAGTTCAACCACTTAGTTACAATTACAATATATATATATATATATATATATATATATATATATATATATATCCGATTGAATACAGGACGAAGAAAGAATTCTTACAACGTCCAAAAAATTAATTTAAAACAGTGCTCGATATATAATGTATATGGATTGTGAATATTTATTATAATATATATTATATTATAATAATATTATAATATTTATTATAAATTATATTTTAGAACATGTACATAATTATTCTATATATATCCACTACAAAGGTACGTTCGTTTCGACATTGAAATTTCAATGTTTCATCAGGCGCCTGATGAGACATTGAAGTTTCAATGTCGAAACGAACGTACCTTTGTAGTGGATATATATAGAATAATTATGTACATGTTCTAAAATATAATTTATAATATATATATATATATATATATATGTAATGTGTGTGTGTGTAGTCAAGCATCAACAATTCATTCAAACAACTTATATGACATTCAACTGGGTTGTTGAGTTTTTGTTTCATTGCATTTGGCCACTTTTCAAATAAGTTGTTGCATATTCAGATCTAAATTGCGAGTAAATTGCCCAAGGATTTTGTTTAAGTAATTTCTGTTGTGTCGGATGTCGTCGTAATAATAATAATAATAATAATAATACACACACACACACCCTATATATATATATATATATATATATATATATATATATATATATATATAATACAAATAAACTAGAATCCGTAAGTTTACACTAATCAAAATTAACATAAATATTCGAAAAAAAATGCCAACAAACAGAATCTAAATCCGTCAAAATCCGACGAGAAATATGTCGTCGGATATTGGGGATAAAAAAAGAAACCAACGGAACAAGAACAAACAGTCAAGCATCCACAGGAAAGAAAAAAACCCAAGACGGAACCTAAACACCAGAAAAGTGCTCGATACGAAAGTACGGAAGTAGAGCAAGAACACGAAAAATCTATAAGTGAGCCACAACAGGTTGGCGTCAGTCGGTGATTCTACCCCTAGGCCACGAGTGTCCAGTAGAAGTAGGCAGGCTTTTTTGCGCGTATAAACACGCCCAATAGCTAGAGTGCTCCAATTCATTATCGAGTGAGCGGTGCGTAATGCCGGGGTAGCTACTGTTTACAAAGTCTACCACTCCTCCAGAGTGCTCAATCAGGGTATATATATATATATATATATATATATATATATATACAAACATTGGTTGCAATGGTTTTTTTGTAGCGTTTTTATATTATTTAAATTTTGCGCATGCGCATTGTTTGTTTTTCATTTTGTCGTCTTTACAGTATAGTAGGGTCAGGTGAGCACCATCTGTGAGAAAAAAGAGCACTATGACGCAAATCACTCCACCAGAATTTTGGAAACGCCTCCGTGCTGTACTGCTTAGCATTCACGTCGGAAGCTCCAGCGCTAACAACTAAGAATGCTTGGGTGTCACATCACTAGTGATGGCCACGTTATGACTCCCTTTATCTTCTCAATGGGCCTCAGACTCAACACAAAGAACTACATCAAGTGCCTTGAAGTTGTAGTGATAACCTGAGTCAAAAGGATGGCTACTGGAAAATTCTAGGTCTCGCAAATGAACTCTGCACCATGCCACACAAGCAGGGAAACCCAATTAAGGCTGTCAGACAATTTCTGAGACCACACTTCTTCTATGTGCCCTGTCCCTTCAGGACGTAGGCGATCATGGCTCTCCACGTCTCCCTATCCCTGGTGGCTCTTAGCACGCCTTCTCCTGTCACACCAGGCAACGCTCGTTCCATCATCCATCTGATTATGTCCTTCAAATATGTTATCTATTGCTTTCCCTTGTTTCTTTTTCCCTCTATCTGGCCTGTTAGTATCAGGTTCTTCAAGCCCTCTTTCCTCATTGCATGTCTCAGGAACTTCAGCTGTCTCTTCCTGATGCTCAGTATTAATTTCCTTTTGGTTTCCATCATTTCTAGGACCTCATCATTGCCGATATGCTCGATCCATGATATTCGCAGTATCCTTCTGTAGGGCCACATTTCAGTTGCTTCAAGTTTTTCCTTCATCTTTGATGTTATTGTCCAGCATTCACTGTCATATTGAAGGACAGACATCACGTAGCAATCCAGTAGTCTCTTCCTAGTTTCTAGCGAAATTGTCCTGTTTCTTAATACTCTACTCAACTTCTGGAATGCTTCCTTCGCCATACCAATTCACCTTTGGATCTCTGTGGCGCACTTAAATGGCCACCTAATTTCCAAGATTGCAACCAGCTTGATTTCTATGTATGAAATCAAGGATGAACTGAAGGCAAAGATTATGGCAGCATTCACCAACTTAAACAAGGAGACTGTCCAGAAGAGTTGCAAGAGTTTCTGAAATTGTCTGGAAGCTGTGGCTGAAGTCAATGGTGATTTCAGTGAATAAATTTACTCTTTAGTATTTCAAGTTTTTTTGTGTAATTTTGGTAAATATTTGTATAAATGATTATATCGGTGACATTTTCATTTACGCGTTATTTAGACGACAAATCAACCATCTCAACATGTACATACATAGGTATATACGTACATATATACATATATACATACATAGCTCTCTGTCTGTCTGCCTGCCTGCCTCTTTGTCTCTCTCTCTCTCTCTCTCTCTCTCTATCTATCTATCTATCTAAACTTATTTATAAATAGAACTTTGTCTGTGTGTGTGTATGTATCTGTGTGTGTGTGTGTGTACGTTACCTACAGACTCCGAAACGGCTGAACCGAGTTGTACTATAAGTGTCTGAGAGTGTTCTTAGGTAGGTTTTGTGTCGAGGTACCCCTGATAAATATCGAAAATCGATAATCGAAAAAATCGGGTTATAGAAGGAGTGGTCTGATTTTAATCAAATTCCATACACTCATAGACAAAGACATAAGAAACGATATTCAGAAGTTTCAAGGTTGCAGTTCTTACAATAGTGCAGAAAATTTGATATCGATACCAGGAAATCAAAATGTGACGTACATTCATTCATTCTCCTTTCAGTCTACTGTTTCGCTTTAACTGGAAACAACTATTGCTTTTTAGTCTTTCGTGCCAACGTTTAAATAGTCTGAGCTCCAGAACCATGGATTAGTTTTAAAGCTTTCATTACACCCGAGCAACGCCGGGCTATACTGCTAGTATACTATATACGATTGGTAAATTGTTGCAATTATTTTATTATTTCAAATATTGTTTAGGCTGAGTCTGAGCTCCAGGACCATGGATTAGTTTTAAAGCTTTCATTACACACGAGCAACGCCGGGCTATACTGCTAGTATATATATATATATATATATATATATATATATATATATGCACATTTCTAAAGTAATTCCTGGTGAGTAATGACTGACCACAATTAAATATTTCCTATAATCTTCAATCTATCCAAGAAGCTACATCATTCAATGGTTGAGAGGTTTGAATTGCGTTGGATTTACTGACAGTTTCTGCTGCGCAGGAAGACACGTTTCCGAATCCTGCAGAAGAGTGCATATTTTTATTAAATAAATTTTCTCCAATATTCAGACCATTAGACGAAAATAAATAAATATAATGTTCAATGAATAAACAGTGTCTACTCAAATATGGTTATTCACTAAAAATAACGTTTAATCGAAATGATGAACGAAAATACACCACTGTATATACATATATATATATACATATATAGTGTTTAATTGTGATAATGTTTAGTGCCAATGTTGTTGCTTTTTCAGGAGTTTTACTGATAAAATGTATTTTGGTAAGCAGGTGTTTTTTTGTTAAGTGCTCGATATTCAGGTGCAGATAGAGCGTTGATTAGTACAAAACGTTTGTCTCTTTAACTGAGCAGATTCATGACGACTTCGAAGTTTCCTAGGGACACAGTTACATATATATATGAATTAAGATCAAATATACAGTGCTGTGCAAAAGTATTAAGACAAGAACTATTTTGTCTTTTATGAGGCATCAAAATAAAGTTTAAAATCACCCCTGTCCTAACACTTTTTCACACTACCGGTAGTGTGCAAAAGTATTAGGACAGGGGTGATTTTTCTAAAAACTTCACTGAAATTCAAATACATCGTAAAAAGCCAAGTAAATTGCTAATAAATATTGATTATTTAAAACTAGGTGTAAAAGAAATGTATTAAAAAGAAGTTATATTTAATTTTTCCTATTTTCTATTAAACAAGTTATTTTGAAAATACTCATTATTCTATTATCCTTGGATATGACTGACTATTTTTTTATTCCCCCCTCTTGAATTGATAAATCTAATGTTACTTCGCAAGACACAATTTGGGAACAAATACAAGCTGCTTGGCAGGAGATACCATTAGATACATTGAAGAAGCTTGTGATGTCAATGCCTGACAGAATGAAAGCTGTGATGAAAGCAAAACGTTATTATACTAAATATTAAATTTATTTTGTAACAAGTATTTTTTTCTTGTTAAAGCATTTGTTGAGTAAATCAAATAAAATTACTTTAATTAAATTGTTTATTTTCTGTCAATATGCCTCATAAAAAATAAAATAGTTCTTGTCCTGATACTTTTGCACAGTAATATATATATATATATATATATATAAATTTAGTGTATCGAGGCAGCAAATAATTTTCTAAACATATACTGTTAAATATAAGAGACAATGAATGTCTATTATGTTTAATCATGAGCCGTTCTAAATGTCGTATTTTGGCTTTAATTTCAGTTGAAAATAAAGACAAAAATTCTCCAACATTTGGATAATTCGGATAATTTTTTATTAATTTGCTTCTAAGCTTTCGGCTCACATGAGCCATCTTCAGAGAGGTTATTTAGACGGTAATACAGTAACATCCACCAGTATATGTTTAGAAAATATATGCTGTGTTGCTTCGTTTATGGTATAATTATAAGATAACACAAACTTGAATTAATGATGTTTATTTTTGGTATAAAACTTTAGGTCTTTACATCAAGTTACAACCTTTAAATTTTGTGTGGATGCAGGAGCAGACTAGCTAAATTCTCATCACTGTGGGATGATAGTAGTAAACGGGCCTATCCCTTCTGGACTCTAGTCCTCAACTGACTAGCGTCTTTCCTTTTTCAAATCTCCTACACAAAATTCTTGTCCTTAACTCCTACTTCTTACTCCTACTCTTACTGATACTCCTACCAAAAGAAACGGTTCCTTATTTTGCCGCCTAATTTTGAGTTTTTGGCGTCAGTGTGTCTATCTTTTTCTATTTTTAGAACACTCGCCATTTTATAAACCATAACAGAAGTTACCCCTTTAGAACGGAGTATACTACTACTAATAATACTCGTTATATTTCTCCCAGGAAACTTTTCGACCTGAACGAGATTTTGTATTTATCATGGGAGAATCTTCTTTTTTTATTTCTTGTATTTATTTCTTGTTCTGAATCACTAAGCGTTTTGTTTTTATTAATCTTTTCTTCTACTTGTTTCTCTACTATTTGTTTTTGTTCTTCTATATATGGTTTCAACCTGTTCACAGAAACTTGAGTATACATATCATTATTTATCTTAACCAGAGAATATTTAGGTGTTCGTTGAAGCACTGTGTAGGGATCTGGGTTTGAAAACCCCTGCTTTAAACCACTTACATGCATATTATAATCTGCCTGAATGAGAGGCACTGAAGACTTTTTTCACGGTATGGTATTTTAAATTGGCTTTCTTTGACCCGCTCATTTCCTTCAACAAGGTACAGCTCGTTCCTCTACTTAAATCCCATGCTCTTCCAATCTTCAGACGACTTTATATATATATATATATATATATATATATATATATATATATATATATATATATATAAAGTCGCACGAAAGACTAAAGAAGCAATAGTTGCTTCCAGTTAAAGCGAAACCACGGAAGGAAAGGAAGACGGCCTCGCCACTAAATGAAAGAGAATACACAAAATCTGTCTGGTAACAACAGACACCAATTAATCAAACACTAGCTAACCACGACGCCGTCCTAAAACTTCTTAAGGTCAACAAACAAGATGAGTTCCCCAATCACAAAAAAACCTACACAAACACACAGAGCTGACCAAGTAATCAAACCCCTCCACACACCACTTTCTTCGAAATTCTAACCAAAAGATATACCCGACCGATAAAAACGTACATTCCAACAGATAATGCCATTAATCAACAATTTAGCACTTACACACCAAGTTCTTCAAAAGTCTAACGGTCAACACGGAAGACACATTCCCTTCATTATCAATAACCCCAACCAACCCCACAACAACAATGAACCAAATAGAAACAGCGGATGATTCCTGTTCTTGCTTATTCCTCCTGATGATACGTTGGACACCCAACGTTGAAACAAACATATGATTGTAGAGGACATATATAGAAAAAAAATTATGTACATGTTCTAAAACATATTTTATAATAAATATTCACAGCTCTATACATCATATATCGCGCACTGTTTTAAATTAATGTTTTGGACTTAAAAAAAAATTCTTTCTTCGTTCTGTACTCACTCGGATATATATATATATATATATATATATATATATATATATATATATATATTATCGATTTTCTCCACTATTGTAAGAACTGCAACCTTGAAACTTCTGAATATTGTTTCTTATGTCTTTGTCTATGAGTGTATAAAATTTGATTAAAATCGGACCACTCTTTCTATAACCCGATTTTTTCGATTTTCGATATTTATCAAGGGCTCCTCAACACAAAACCTAGCTAAGAACACTCGCAAACGCTTATAGTACAACTGTGTAAATTTTCAAGAAAATCGGTTCAGCCGTTTCGGTGTCTATAGGTAACGGAAACACAGACACAGACACACACAGAGACAAAGTTCCATTTATAAATAAGTTTATATATATATATATATATATATATATATATATATATATATATTAAGCACTTACCATGTTACGATGGTATGCAAATTTAACTTTCATACCAGTTTGCAAGAGTTAACACTTCGATCATCAGAAATATTCAGCTATTATGATTTTCTACCAAACTACCTTCTTCATGTGCAATGTCCCTTCAGGACATAGGCGATCATGGACTTCCACTTGGCTCTGTCTCTTCTAAGGCCAGCGCCGTCAACCATTTACTTAGACCTAACAAGTAGGTCTCGCATTGCTTTCCCCTGTCTCTTCTTCCATTTATTCGACCTGTGAGTATTAAGTTCTCCAGGCCTCTTTCCTCGTTACGTGTCCCAGGAACCTCATATGTCTCTTCATAATATTTAGTATCGGTTTTCTCCCTGTCGTTCCACACGTGCTCTGTCCATGGTATCCTCAGCATCCTTTTGTAGAATCACATTTCTGCTGCCTTAAACCTCTCTTTCATCTTTGATGAGATCGTCCAGCATTCACTTCCATACAGAAGGAGAGATATCACATAGCATTCTAGCACTATTTTCTTTGTTTCTAATGAAATTTTCCTGTCTTTCAGTACTTTGGCTGGTTTTAATGATTATATTAGTAAATAGAGTATCCAGATTGGTTTCATTTACTAAAGTACGAGTCGTTTACAATATCTGGTAATTTTAAGTGGCCTCTAATCTAAGTACTATGAAGATAGTCTCTTTTTTGCCTGACAGGCTCTTCAAGTGATTTTTACCTTATTTGTTATAAAAAAAGCAATTTTATTGTTTTATGACTTAAGAAACACATTATGTGAAAAGAAAAATGTATTCAACTATGGAGCCGTGATATTTGTTTTTAATTTCTTTTTATAATCGTTTCACCCCGAGCAAGGTATTTCACTGCCACTATTGCGCAGGGGGTTACATAGAGGGGAAAGTGGTGAGAAAGGATAGTTAGATATAGGAAATGTCAGAAGGAGGGTGATAGGCGGGTAAGGAGACAGAGAATGAGGGTTGGGTAGATGGTGAGAGTGTTGGGAGAATAGGTGCAAGTTAGTGTGATAGGAGGTGTCTATTGACCCTACATTTAAACACCTGGAGATTGTAGCTGTCGGGAAACCAGACATGTGGAAGGGAATTCCACCGGAGGGAAGCGCGAGAAAAGAAGCTGTTGGAGTAGAAATTACGGTTACATCTTATCTGTTTTACTGTAAAAGGGTGGGACCTAGTTGTTAATCTAGTATCTCGTGTAAATTCGTGCTTAGGTGGCACCACTGATCTAAGTTCATCGGAGCAGAAGCCATGAAAGTACTTGTAGAAGAGGCACAGGGAAGCCACATCACCCCGGTGAGAGAGTGGTTGCAGCCGGTCTGCCAAGTCAGTATCAACCACGTTACAGATCCTCCTTTGTATTTTGTCAAGAAGCCCAAGGAGAGCAGCAGGGGCACCCGACCAGATATGGCAGCAATATTCAATACACGGGCGGATGGTAGATTTGTATATGTGCAGGATAGATTCAGGTGGGAAAAACTTCCGGGCCCTGCACAGAGAGCCGACTTTCATAGCGGCGGATTTGGCAATGGATTCGATATAGTTATTCCATTTGAGGTCCGCCGAGAGTGTAAGGTCAAGGAGGCAAAGCAACATAGTTCATTTTTCCGTAACCATTTACGATTTCATACAGTATTAAAAAAATGATTAAACTGCAAAATATATTCATCAAAACAAAACGATGAAAAAGAGACGATTTAGATAAGTTCTCATTTATTTTCCTCTTGTTGCAGCTTGGTTGGTGCGTCTTTGGGAAACAGTTTCTGGAAAAGGGATAGTGGTCATCGTCAGTAAAAATCACACCTGGACTCGTGAAAATCTTCTACCAATACTGAATCCCCGGTGAGACAAGATTTTCATCTTTTAATCCAATACTTTTCTTCATTTTTGAAATGCATTACTCTCAATGTTCTTGACACAATTCCTTATATTTTCAAGAGATTTTTCCATTTGTAATTTTATAAATTAGCATAATTCGCACTGTTCCTCAATAATAGGCTATTGTAACAGTCCTGAATCTTTCTTGACTAGCCATGTTTCAGGTTGATTCACTGAATCGTGCTAGACATTTTTTCTTACCAGTTCATAAATACATTTTTGGTGCTAAAAGGATCTCTATCAGTGATGTCCTGCCTTTATTGCCGATTTCGGGTTTTTAAACATCATATCGGGTCCAGCAGATTTACAAAGATAGAAAGAGACGTAAGACAAGGATGTGTCTTTTCACCGGATCTGTTCAACTTGTACAGCGAGAATATTTTGAGGACCCTAGATGCTATGCCAGCATTTGTAATCGGAGGCCACAATTTGAACAACATAAGGTATGCAGATGATACAGTGCTGATTGCAGACACGGAAAAAACTACAAGACCTCCTACAGAAGGTAGCTGTGGAGAGCGACAAAAAAAAGGACTACAAATAAACTGTAAGAAAACTGAATGCATGGTCATCAGCAAAAAGAGCAACCCAAAATGCTAAATACAGATGGGGGATACCAGAATCAAGCAAGTACAAAAATTTAAATACCTAGCAAGTGTTCTAACAGGAGATGGAAAGTGCGACACAGAGATCTGAAGGCGAATTGGCATGGCAAAGGACGCGTTCCAGAAGCTGAGTAAAGTACTAAGGCAGAAAAATTTCACTAGAAACAAAGAAGAGAGTACTAGATTGCGATGTGATGTCAGTTCTTCAATTCAAGTGAATACTGGACAATATAATCGAAAATGAGGAAAAAACTTGAAGCAGCGGAAATGTGGTTCTACACAAGGATGTTGCTGATTTCGTGGATCGAGCATGCGGGCAACGATGAGGTGTTGGAAAGAATGAAAACGAAAAGAAAATTAATAGTGAGCATCAGGAAG
The DNA here is from genome assembly GCA_037127315.1 of Ascarosepion bandense. Taxonomy (NCBI): domain Eukaryota; kingdom Metazoa; phylum Mollusca; class Cephalopoda; order Sepiida; family Sepiidae; genus Ascarosepion; species Ascarosepion bandense. The sequence goes on from JBBBDQ010000713.1 coordinate 2,689,785, forward strand.
AGACAACTGAAGTTCCTGGGACATGCAATGAGGAAGAAGGTCTTGGAGAACCTGATACTGACAGGCCAGATAGAAGGAAAAAGGAGACAGAGGAAGGCAGCGGATAACATATTTGAAGGGCCTGATCAGGTGGATGACGGAACGGGGGTTGCGTGGTGTAACAGGAGAAAACATACTAAGAGCCACCAGGGATAGGGAGACGTGGATAACCATGATCACCTACGTCCTGAAGGGACAGGGCACATAGAAGAATGGTAGAAATAGAATCGAGTGTTAAAATTCTACATTTTACACATTTTCTTTCAATTCGTATGTTGGAGGATGAACGTTAATGTGTGTTCCTACCACAGATCGGCCTGGAATGGGAATTTTCGATGGTTTTGTATCTACTGAAGCACAATGTCCATGAACCCTGCGCTACCATCGCTGCACCTGTACCACGTACTGCCACACTTCCTAACGTGTTGCTTACTGTTTGCGCTCATGCGTTGTGCCCTTCAAGGCTACTCATTCCACTTTGAAATAAAAACAGAATTTAGCAATGAAATTTTACCACTGGATAGATAGCAATGTTTTTTTTGCGAGCAAATGTGATGATATTAACAAAAGTTATATGTGATTTTCAAAAGTCTTTTTCTTTCCAACCACTATGTGTATCTGCTCGCACAAAACGAGAATGTTAGTCTTCGATATGTAAAAGATTCCAAGATCTTAAAAAATTTCCGGGTTCACTTTAGATCCCAGGTTCTGTGTATGATGTACCTACTGAATAGGGTTACACTTTTGTAATTCGCTCAAAGGATTTTTTTTTAATATTAAAAGATTAATCGAGGTCAGTAGTTTTCTTAGAGAGCGATTCTTTGTTGACTAAATTAATACGTCATAGACTCCTTCAAAGTGGGGAATGCTGTTAAGATTGAGAATTATTGGAAATTGTTGAACGAGGCATTTTTTGACATTTGGATTCATGCCTTTCCTAGGGTTATTTGCGCGTAAGTGAATGTAATAAAACCGGTTGAAATTCGAACTCGGTTCATTGATTTCTCATCCCGAGCCGCTATCCATTACACCACCCAACCATACTTCTTCCCCCTCGGCTACTGTTTGTCGAACAGACTTCCGAGGTGATGCTTTCGTCGCTACTGTATGGAGTGGTGATTTTCTAAGCCTAGTTTTAATGTGTCGCAACACCGAAAATGTGAGGCACTCAGTGAAGACTGAACACACCATTCAGTCATAATTGTTATAGCAAGAAAAGTCAAACTTGTTAATCATTACACTAGATCGAAGTGCCCAAATGATTTTCTAAGCGTAACTTAAAAGTAGCGGAAAACCGAAAAATATGTGGTACCCAGTGTGAATCAAACTCACTATTCAGTCGTAACTGATCTAGTAAGCAAGCATACTAAACATTACCTCACGTCGAAGTATCCACTGCTACACGGAGTGTTTGCTAGGATTGATTCAAAAGCGCTTATCCCTTTACGATCAATTCAAACCTCACCCGTCTAGAAAGTTTAAAATTCTCTTTTACGCATCATGGCGAAGGATGCATTCCAGAAGCTGAGTAGAGTATGAAGAGACAGGAAAATTTCGCGAGAGTACTGGATTGCTATGTGATGTCAGTTCTTCAATATGTAAGAGAATGCTGGACAATATCATCGAAGACGAAAGAAAAATTTGAAGTAACTGAAATGTGGTTCTACAGAAGGATGCTGCGGATATCATGGATCGAGCATGTGAGCAATCATGAGGTTTTGGAAAGGATGGAAACGAAAAGGAAATTAATACTGACCCCCAGTAAAAGACAGCTAAAGTTCCTGGGACATGCAATGAGGAAGGAGGGATTGGAGAACCCGATACTAACAGGCCAGATAGAGGGAATGAGAAACAGAGGAAAACAGCGTGTAACGTATTTGACAGACCTGAGCAGGTGGATGGCAGAATGGGGGTTGCGTGGTGTAACAAGAGAAAGCGTGTTAAGAGTCACCAGGGATAGGGAGACGTGGAAAGCCATGATCGCCTCCGTCCTGAAAGGACACACACACACACACACACACACACACACACACACACACACACACGTACGTGTGCATTGTGGTGCATTGGATATCGGCTCGGAACGAAATATCGGGGAGCCGAGTTCGAATTCCAGCCGAATTCATTGCATTCACTTACGCGCAAATACCCTTGGGAAAGGTATTAATATGTCTCTTTCTTCCAGTTATGGGTTAAATAACAGGACAGATTGGGTTCTATAGCCTTGGTCGGCAACCAGTCTACCGCAGAAAGCAATGGCAACCTACTGCGGGATAATCTTCTGCCCAGTCAGTCATGTCTCTTTCGAGACATGATCGCCCAAGCGTGTATCACGTATGGCACTTAACTGACTGAAGCGTCGTCAATTTCCTTATAGGCTACTACCCGTCATATTTTTATCGCTAATCATTATAGTCTACAAAATTTATTTCTTTTTGTTTCAGCCAAGAGACGAATTTTTAAACCTTGACCGATGTTACTTTCCATGAAGTTATCATGGAATCAATTTTCCTAGTTTCTGGTTATTTTCTATTGTTCGTAAATTGACGAACTACATTTTACTGACCGCACAAGCAGTAAAGAGCTGTGTAAATCGTATAGGTACTTAATATTTCTCAAACACGTTTGGATAGCATAAATCTAATAATAAAAAAATGTTTTGAAATTCCTATTTTGTTCAACAAAAAACCTTTTATTGTTTATTTTCGCAGGCTGATTCATCTTTTTGAGAAGGTTTGTAATTACCAGACACCAGAGGGCGCCAAAAGTGCAAACCTGTCTGTCTGGTCTGTTGAACGCAGTGATATCTAAAGATGCACGCACAACACGCCACTGAAGAGTCTGTATAGAAAGAGAAGCATTTTAAGTTTCCTGGTAACAAAACAATAAATCTACACGAAAAAAAACTGGTTTATTTTAAATTTTCTATCTGCATAAATATTTGAAATCTTATAGGTTTTGGAAAAAATGCAAACGTAAGATCGTGTAGCTCATAATAATTTTTTAAGTATAAACCGCAAATTGTTTGGTCCACTTTGGCACATTAATTATTTTTGTTTATGTATCCACCACTTAAATCTATGATTTTCTCAGTATATTTTATAATCTTTGAGAGTCAGAAAAAAGAATTTACTGCATTTTCGTTACTACTGTATGGTTTATGGAGCGCTTTAACCAATGGTTTATAGAGCGCCTTATGCTACCGTAATTGAAGACATATAATACGCACGATGTATAAAACGCACACCAATTTCACAAGGGCAATTTTTTTAAAATAATCATATCGACCCAAGCAAGGTATTTTACTGCCACTGTTTTGCAGGGGGTTACATAGGAGGAAAGTTATGAGAAAGAGTGACAGGTTATAGGGGGTGTCAGGAAGTGGGTAAGAGAAGGATGAGAATACTGATGAGATTGGAGTGGACGGAGAAGGGAGCATGCGAGAGAGGATGCAGGTAGTGAGAGAGAAGATGACTACTGACTTTACACTTAAATTCTTGGAGATTGTAGCTGTCGGGAAAGCAAGTAAATGGAAGGGAATTCCACAGGCGGAAAGTGCGAGTAAAGAAGTTGCGGGAGTAGAATTTGCGTTTACAATTTATTGGTTTCACAGTAAAAAGGTGGGACCTAATTGTGGCTCGAGTAAATTTATATATAGGGGGCACCAGTGAGCTAAGTTCATCGGAGTAGAAACCGTGAAAGCATTTGTAGAAATCAGGAAAAAAATAATCATTATCCAAAGGTAAGAAAACAAAATAAAAATCAAGCAATTATTACAACTGAGCAAAACAGTAGAATAACCATTAAAATTTTATTCATCTTCAAATTCATAAAATTCGTCGTCTTTGTTATCAAAACTCTGATACTCATTTTCAATACTACTATCAAATCCATAAAATTCGTCGTCTTTGTTATCAAAACTCTGATACTCATTTTCAATACTACTATCAAATTCATAAAATTCGTCGTCTTTGTTATCAAAACTCTTTGATACTCATTTTCAATACTACTATCAAATCCATAAAATTCGTCGTCTTTGTTATCAAAACTCTGATACTCATTTTTAATGCTATTATCATCTAAGTTAAATATTGCGTCATCTTCCGTTCCATTGAGAGCATTGTTATGCCACTTTTGAAAAAAGATTTCAGTTTCTGGTCTAATATTACCTTAAGGCTGTTTTACCCATTCGCAGACTTGTGCAATGTTGGATCTTTTTATTCTTTCTGTAATTGTAAGGTCTTCATCAGGTATTACCATCCACGTGTTCCATTGATCCTTCATGTTTTGCTATTAATATTAAACGTGATGAAATTAATATAATGAATATTATCAATAATAACACTTTTAATCTGCATAATAGCCTTTTAAATAACGACAATAGTATATGAAAGTGTCTCTAAAGTCCAAGCTAATAGAAGTTGCCGTGTAGATAATTTCGTCCGACTATCGGAAATTTTAAACCTATATATAATATATAAGACGCAGGAGAATTTTAAAAGATATTTTTAGTAAAAGAAAGTGCGCCTTATATGCCGTTAAATACAGTAAGCGATGCTGAAAAGGTCGATGCAAAAAAAAAAAAGTTATGCAAAAATACTGGTCTACGAGCAAAAAAGAGAACCTTTTAGCTCTTTTTTAAGTTAAAAAGTATTTTTTACAAAAAGTGATCTTTATTATTAGAGAAAGTACAAAACATCACAGTATTTCGTGTTATTGCCTTTGGCTTGAATACTTGCCTCAAGTGATATTGAATGGAACAAGGTCCAGATTTTCTCATTGGAATTTTTTTCCAATTCGTCTTGGGCTTATGGCCATATCACGTTGAATACACCAGTTCTCGCTCGATCACCGAAGTTAAGCAACGTTGAGCCTGGTCAGTATTTAGATGGTTGACCGCTTGGGAATACCAGGTGCTGTAAGCGTTTAGTGACGGATGTGTGTTGTGGTGCAGTGGATATCGGCTCGGAAAGAGAAATCGGTGAGCCGAGTTCGAATTTCAGTCGAATACCCTGCATTCACTTAAGCACTGGTACCCTTGGGAAAGGTATTAATCCGTCCCTTCCCCCTAGTTATGCGTTAAATAAAAGGGTAGGACATGGGTACCCTGCCCTTAAAAACAAATCACAATGAATCTTGATACTCGAAAAGAAAAGAAGTATTACTAGACACAAAACTTATATAAAAACAACAATAAATTGTTGAAAGAAAAACTTATTACCAGCAATAAATAAATAAAATTTACTTGGCAATAAATGACCCACTGAGGTTGATATGCCATTAAAACAAAACAACCGACCAACCAATTTGTCTTGGTCATAATTTCACAGTTCTTGGAGTGTGTCTGACTTTGTTGGAGTAATGATGTGCGTTGTGGTGCAATGGATATCAGCCCAAAATGAGAAATTCATTTACACATAAATGTCCTTGGGGAAGGTATTAATACATCTCTTCTCCTTTCAGCCATGGGTTAAATAGCAGGACAAATTGTGTCCTGTAGCGTTGGTTGGCAACTGATCTACCTCAGAAGGTAATGGCAACCTACTGCGGGAAAATCTTCTGCCTAGTCGGTTATGTCTCAAAAGAGACATGATCACCTAAGAGAATATCAATTATGGCAATTAACTGACTGGCTTTCTTTCAGTTCCCAACGCAATGATTCGGTTATATTGACATCAGAACCTTGCGCTGGCCAGCCTTTCAAAAGGTGATCATCTTTATCCACCAGAAACCATTATGCTGCATGTGATGTGTGGCAAGAAGCACAGTCATGCTAAAAAGATTTATCACTCTTCGTAGTAAACGAAGATTTGACTGTAGCAGACTAATATAGTTTTTCACTGCCTAGTTCTCTGTTAACTACTATTGCTTTTAATGCCACAACATACCATCATCGTCTTTGTGGTACTGATTTTTTAAGCACTCTTAGATGTGACACAAGGCCGAAAGTATAGGGGTACCCAGTGAAGATTGAAATCACTAATCAGTTTCAAAAAGTTCTAGCGAGACAAGCTTGTTAACCATTATACCACGTTGAGGTACCCTTACCGTCTTTGTGGTATATTTTGCCTTTTTTCTTTCTCCCATTGCTCTTCTTTCGTGTACCCTTGAATTAAAATGTAACTCTATTTTGACTAAACATTGCTTTTTGCCACTTCCCATGTTAAAATTTCTTTAGCTATGTTCATTCTTCTATTCCAATGTTTTCCTTAATAACTTTTTTACTGTGTATGGGTAGATATTAGAAGGCTATCACAATGCGTTTAGTATAATAAAGGAAGATAAAGAAAGTGTTGGGTAATACCTGTTTATTTCATTAATATTTCGAGATCAGAATCTCATCTTCAGAATAATAGGCAAGTTTGGTTTCAAGTTGTCCGCTACTGCATCGTGCCTTTAAACGAATGATCCTCTTTCGCTGCTGCTGTCATTAATTGTAGTGAGTATGTGTGTGTGTGTGTGTACCTGTATGTGGGTTAGTTCATGTATGTGTGTGTGTGTTTATGGTTTATATAATTGTGCGTGGTAGTAAGATATGGCTTTTTCGCCTCTTTTTTTAAAGTAATAGCAGGCACCGTTTTATGATGCTAATTCGGGCCTGTCTCGTAGAACAACGGCGTTGTGAATATAAGGGCTGGTTATGGGTTGATTTGTCTAATCTTTATAGGTTTAAATCTTGGATGAGTCAGTGAAATATATACACTCTGTTTGGGTGTAACGGACATCAGAAGTGCAGATTAACTAAGCAATAATTAACTTATACGGGTGTTATCATTTCAATGGTAGAACCAGAGTTAGAAAAAGTAAAAATGGAGAATTTATACCAAATCAGACCTGGAGCTGTACAATCATCATTTTTCAGCTTTGACAGATTTCAAAATGGTTACAATGTCTTCGGGGTGATATTTATTTTTCACCATGCAAGCACTTTTCCACAGGGGTAAACTTGCAAAATCCACATGACCTCCGTTTTCTATTTTCATCTGTTCAGACTTTACGCCGAGAACCATTAACATTTTCTCCCATGTTCCATTTGTAAGGAAGAAGTTTCACTTAGCCTTTCATCGAGAACTGCTACTTTGTGAAACAAAACCCCAACGTGGATGCTTCCTCTAACACTACAGTAGGTACCACCAGTCGTTTTCGATATCTAACTTTGAAACTAAATTTTTAGAAATGAAAGTTTTCTTGAAATTTATATTTTAGTTTTCATTGAAAGCTAAATAATTAAATTTACTATTTCCAGTAAGCAAAATACTTTGGTTTATTTCAAACAGAAAGTATATTGACTGGAATATAAAATTTTGAGATTTTTTTTCAGTTTTTGAATTTTGCTGCCAGTTTTGAGCGATTGACACATTTGTAAACAAAAGTTAATTTTCGGTTTTAAAAATCTTGCAAAAATAAAATATACATCTGTGACACATTATTTTTGAAAAATTAGCAATTTTAATGTTAAATTAATCTGATTTACACAAGTATTACTTATTTATAGTATGAAATTTAGAATAAAACTATTTCTTAATCACATATTTGAACTTTTTGACCTGTCCGCCGTATATCAAGAACGTGTTGACAGGTGGCTAATTAGAGATAAAAGTGTATAGCGTTTATAAGTGACAAAATTGTATAAATGTTTTTTCGGGTAATGGAGGAAACTTTTAATTTGCACATGGAAAATACTATACAAAAAAAAAAGCAAACAAACTTCAAATACACAAAAAATTAAATTATTTTAAAAATATGGAAACAAAACGGTTTTTATTAAACTTTTTTAATTTTCGATAGGCAATATAATCATCAATTCTTAACTAAAAAATCTAACCGCAACAAATCATTGATGATTTAAAAAATATTTTTGAAATTTTATAAATTATTATAATAAAAAAAATGAAAACAATTCTTTTAAAATTTCATTAGAAATCGAAATTTTTTTTCTTCAGATTATAATGTCCTGCATTTTTATTATTTATTCAAGCAATTAAAAGTTTATCAAATTAAATTATATCAGAGTTTTATTGCAATTTTTATTCTACTCTTCGGAGCAGATTTCCCTATTCAGAGTCAAAATTAAAAAAAAAAGATTTATATTTCCCAATGTTTCCTACGTTTAACTAATAAAATTATAGACTGCAACAAATTAAAATTTATTAAATTTTCATGGATTTACGTGGAGCGGAGGTAACAGAGTAAAAAAAAAAACAACACATTTTTAGCAAGATTTTAAAAAAATAATAATTACAAAAATAAATTCATTCATTTGTGAATGAATACTGAAAGTTTCATTAAAATCCGTCACTTATTTGATTTTTTCAAGAATTTCCAAATTAATGCGTTTATCACCGGAAAAAGGTTATGCCATCATTACGTTATCCATTATAAACAGTCGTAACGTTTTGGTTACCCGCGAACTAAAATCCAAACAAGATTTTCTGCCAAAATTTCGAATATGTTAAAAAATAATTAAACATTACTTTGATCTTTCCTCTTAATAACAATATAAACATTTTGATGGAAAAAGTTCGTTTTTATTAAGTTTGGGACCCTTTTTTTATTCATGCTATGCTGTTTTTTATCGATTTAGTGGAGGTACCTACACTACGGTCTTAACCATTTCAACCGAATCATAATCTGTCCTTACAATTTACACGTCCTTCTGATCTACGTTTATATCACACATCTCACTCATATTGGTGGGTTACTGAATGACTCTTGACCCTTGTATTAGGAAATCATTAGTTTTTACGAAAGAAAAACAAAACAAAAAAAAAACGCCTAAATACGGCTCAAACATTAATTTTAGGTTGTTGAATTATCACTTTATTTCGAGTTTTGGTTCGAGGAAGATCGAAAAGTTGAAGAAGGAATTAGTTTCATTTTTTTCCTTTCTTTCAAATGAAATGTTTACCGAATGTTGATAGAATCAAAGTAAATTCTAATTCTATCAAATCAGTTATTTACAGACAGTTGGTAAAAAGAAAGTCAATTCTAATACCCGTTTTGCTTTCTAGCAAAGCAGCTATTTACTGAATTTTGCTAGAATCAAATAAATTCTGATTCTTATTTTGCTTTCTTTCAAATCAGCTGTTTACCGACAGTTGCTAGAATCAAAGTAAATTCTAATTCTCATTTTGCTTTCTAGAAAATCAGCTGTTTACCGACAGTTGCTAGAATCAAAGTCAATTCTAATACCCGTTTTGCTTTCTAGCAAAGCAGCTATTTACTGAATTTTTTTTTTAATCATCTCACCCCAAGCAAGGCATTCCACTGTCACTATTGCGCATGGGGCTACATAGGGGAAGGTAAAGAGAAGGACTGGTTAGACATAGGGAATGTCAGGAGGAAGGTGACAGATGAGTAAGGATACCGAGGATGAGGGTTGGGTAGATGGGAAGAGTGTTTGATAGAATGGGAGCAGGTTAGTGTGTTAGGAGGTGTCTATTGACCTTACATTTAAACTCCTGGGGATTGTAGCCGTCGGGGAAGCAATCGTTTGGAAGAGAATTCCACAGTCGGGAAGTGCGAGGAAAGAAACTGTTGGAGTAGAAGTTACGGCTGCATTTTATCGGTTTCACTGTAAAAGGGTGGGATCTAGTTGCTAATCTATTATCTCGTTCAAATTCATATTTAGGGGGCACTAGTGATCTAAGTTCATCGGAGCAGAAGCCGTGAAAGTATTTATAGAAGAGACACAGGGAAGCCACGTCGCGCCGGTGGGAGAGAGACTGCAGGCGGTCTGCCAAGTCGGTATCTATCACATTACAGACCCTCCTCTGAACCTTATCGAGAAGCCCGAGGAGAACAGCAGGGGCACCCGACCAGATATGGCAGCAGTATTCAATGCACGGGCGGATGGTAGATTTACAAATGTGCAGCATAGATTCAGACGGAAAAAACTTCCGGGCCCTACACAGAGAACCGACTTTCATAGCAGCAGATTTAGCAATGGATTCGATATAGTCATTCCATTTGAAGTCCGCTGAAAGTGTGAGACTAAGGAGGCGCAGTGTTTTACTCTCTGGGAGGCAAGCCTGGTCCATGCTAATGGGAGGTAGGTGAGATTGTCGATGATGGTTAATTGAGAGTTGCTAGAATCAAATAAATTCTGATTCTTATTTTGCTTTCTTTCAAATCAGCTGTTTACCGACAGTTGCTAGAATCAAAGTTAATTCTTATTCTTATTCTTCCACTGACATTTGTGTACATACGCCCGGGTTCTTCGGATAGATTTTTACAGACTGGTTAGCTGCAGACTCACGACTTTTTCTTTCTATTATTACTCTAAACGTAGTTCTTTTCGTCACGGTCAATCTCTTCTGATTATAATCTTGATTCTGATCCCAATTTCCTTAACGGAGAGCTTGTATTTGCCTTTAATTAGACTGTAACCTGAGTATATAACTCCATGACCGGAATTCACTATTTTCTGGGCGAGTGTCACTTTATCCTGAAAGTCTTAATTCTTTAATTTATTTTATTTCTCTTTCTGTATCTCTGGACATCGAGTGTTTGTTTTGAAACTATATCATCTCAATTTTACTGTTAGTTGTCATAGAACTGCTGGTCGGGCCACGAACAGATAAAATAATTGACCACTTGACTACGCGTGTACCCAAGTCACTGCACCACAAACTGGTAGTAGGCGTTTTTAATCACTCTGGCTGGCTGATTGCTTACCACCCGAATGAATCTTCCTGAATGAATTTCCAGAATCTTTGAAACCCAATGCCAAAAATTCATCTATGATACGCATTCATAGTCAAAATGTTTACACGTATATATAAATTAATGTGACATGAATTCATTTTCTTTTAAGTGAGTTAATATTGCCATGTACCACATGAGATGAAGAGACGACGCGGAATATATTAAACTAGTTCCAGTACCCATCGTGATGAATGATGCATATGGAGCAATGATATAAAAATAGGAATTTGGGTTGGTGCACTTATTCCCTTTGATAAGACAATTTTATGCAGCAAAGAAATTAATTGCTGAGTAAAACCACAGTAACAGAAAATCAAGAATCATTATTTACCCATCGGATTCGTAACTTTCATATTAATGCACCCATAATTACTATCCCGAACTTTAATTAAAAGCCATTCCGTGTAACCACGACATGTTTCAGAATTACAGTGAGAATATGTCCATCTCAGAAGGAATTTGCTTTTACACAAAGAAAAGAAAGACACTTCTGTGTTTCATTATTTGTCTATAAGTCTGAGATGAGGTAGTCGAATTATTTACATTGTTCTGACTGTTCTTCCATCGTTGTGCGCTCCGACATTTTTCTTCAAGGACACATAACCGAGCGTTGGTTCGATCCAGTGATTTGACCCAAAGAGTTTTGAGTTCAATACCTGGCCACAGCTGTGGTGAACAAAAAGCTTAGAATTGAGTTAAATGGAGATAACGAAGATATCCGGCAGTATCATGATTCACGGAACGAGAACAATCTACCCCAGTGATCTAAATAAAGAGTTCGATTCAAAATTCTAATCACACGAAGAAGGTTGGAGAGTACAACGGCCGAAATGGCGTGAATATGGCAATAAAGATGAAGACAACAGTCCGAACAATGTAAATTCTGTTTTCACATATATTAATAAAGTGTAATAATAATAAATTATATATCAATAAATAATTCATAACAATAATACTAAACATTAAAACAATAACAGATTTTGATATGACTGAACATTTTGTGATGTAGCATTCTTTCATTTGGTTGGATGTATAAGTAGTGCAATGGTTGGCGGTTCGGAACAGGAAATCTTAGTACCGAGTTCGAACTCCAGTCAAATTCGTTATATTCACTCACTTGGGAAAGGTATGAATTTATCTTTCTACTCCCGGATATGGGTTAAATAGCAGGAAAAGCTGGAACAACAGTCAAGAAGAAGGGCAACTCGGAATTCTAAAACGTATGTAAGAACATAAAATTGTGGAATTTCATGTAGAATCTATGATCCTGACAGCGTCCGGTGCGATAGAACACCCATACAAGTGCGCAGTATACTTGGATCCCAGCTCTAGACGGCGGCGTATATGGCGATAAATTTAAGTGTACTGAAAAATCCCGTTGCAAGAAGGTATCATGTCATGGAAAAAAATCTATATATTTTTTGCAGATGAATTGGATTGCTTGTCTTTAAGAGTGGAAATGGTTGTTTTAGAGAATTACCACCTGGTGCCGACAGCTGAAATCAAAACAAATTCAGCTCCTGAAGTTTCAGTAAGAACTGTTTGGAAAAATATTGACTTGCAGCAAGATTAAAAGCTCTAATCAGATTATAGTTATGTTACAGCCCTTTGAGCACGTCCTTCCCAGTGGTGTTGTGAGACGGTGATCCAGGTAAACAAATGGCTCTCTGTAATGTTCAATATTCAGAGCAGTTTCTGTTTTCATACAAGTGATGTGTGCGTTGTGGTACAGTGGATATCGGCTCGGAACGAGAAACCGGGGAGCCGAGTTCGAATTCCAGTTGAATCCATTGTATTCACTTACGCGCAAATACCCTTGGGAAAGATATTAATCCGTCTCTTCCTTCCAGTTATGGGTTAAATAGCAGGACAGATTGGGTTCTATAGCCTTGGTCGGCAACCAGTCTACCGCAGAAAGCAATGGCAACCTACTGCAACCTACAGATAATCTTCTGCCCAATCAGTCATGTCTCTTTCGAGACATGATCGCCCAAGCGTGTATCACGTATGGTACTTAACTGACTGACTGATAGCTGCTTGCGTGTGCAAGGTAGACCTGGAGACCGACGTTTCTCCTTGTGTATTTCTCCGCGGTTTACAGGCCAGGCACCACCCACTGGCATCATGACATGGGGTATTACAATTTACAAATTTCGCTAGCAAGAAGGCTCTACAAATTGTTAAACAGCTGAGAGAGAGAGAGAGAGAGAGAGAGAGAGAGAGAGAGAGAGAGAGAGAGAGAGCAAATGAACCAACAATGTAAAAAAACAGTCTCACGCTTCAGTGCGACCTTTAAAGCATACGATCTTCGTTTAAAGATCGCATTGAGGTGTGAAATTGACAGTTACTATACAGTGTCGATTATACACTGTCTATATCTATAAACCTTCTATCTCTATGATAAAGCTGTCTTTATTAATAAAAATTTCAAATATGAAACATTACAAAATCATTTTGATAATTATATATATTATATTATTATATATAATTGTTGTACCCTGGATATCTGAAAAGCGTTTGATAGGGTTTAGTGTGCTGGCCTTCTGCGCAAACTACAGGGCTACGATAAAACTGAACGATTGTTCGATTTAATACAATTGTTTTTGTCAAATCGTAAAAGGATAGTGGTTCTGAATGGGTATGCTTCCAAATCTTTTCATGTGAATGCAGGTGTCTCTCAAGGTTCTATCCTAGGTCCAAGGTTCTATCCTAGGTCCTACGCTTTTCCTGATCTTCGTCAATGATTTTTCTGATGTGGTACAGTGGATATCGGCTCGGAACGAGAAACCGGGGAGCCGAGTTCGAATTCCAGTTGAATCCATTGTATTCACTTACGCGCAAATACCCTTGGGAAAGGTATTAATCCGTCTCTTCCTTCCAGTTATGGGTTAAATAGCAGGACAGACTGGGTTCTATAGCCTTGGTCGGCAACCAGTCTACCGCAGAAAGCAATGGCAACCTACTGTGGGATAATCTTCTGCCCAGTCAGTTATGTCTCTTTCGAGACATGATCGCCCAAGCGTGTATCACGTATGGCACTGAACTGACTGAATTAGTTCTCAAGTAGGCATCTATGCAGATGACACCATCATCTAATTCCGTCTTAATATGAAATCTGTTAGAACTGAAAAAGCAAAATTCGTTTCTGCTCTTATAAAGAACCTCTAATCTGGTTTGGGTAAGACATGGCTCGTAAATTTTAATGCTTCCAAAACGAAGCTGCTCTCCATTAAACACTTTTGTTTAAGATTACCTACCTTTTATTAATATGGATCACACATGTCTTTGTGAAAGCAATGCACTGGGCCTCCTTGGCGTCACTCTCTCGGCCGATCTCAAGATTAATTAAAACATCGAATCAATAGCTTTATCTACTGCTAAGAAGTTTGGGTCGCTGTGCTGAGCCATGAGGTTTTTCTCATCAGAATCTATTTTGCACACTTATAAATAAACTATCCGTCCGTGCATTGAAGACTATTGCTATATCTGGTCGGGTGCTCCTGCTATTTATCTCGGGGTTTTTGACAAAATCCAAAGGAAGATCGGTAATGTAATCAGTCCCGGTTTGTCAGCGTACCTTCAATCACTTTCTTACCGACAGAATGTGGCTTCCCTCTGTCTTTTCTACAAGTATTTTCACGGCTTCTGCTCTAACGAGCTTCATTCCTTGGTGTCTCGCCCTTATGAATTTACTCGTGCAACTAGATTTACCGTCAAATAAGGCAAATGTAATCGCCAATTCCTTTCTGTCTGTTTATTTCCTCGCACTTTCCACCGGTGGAACTCCCTTCCCCATCCTTGCTTCCCTGATAGCTACAATCTCCAACAATTTATATGCAACGTTAATTGGTATCTTCTATCTTCTTGACTTCCACCTTCCTCTTACCCTTTCTTCAACATGCCCTGTACTGTTTTTTTTCCTTTTCTGTTTTCACTCTCCTCTCACTGTAACCTCCAGTGGCAGTACTGACTGGCGGGTGCTGGTGGTGAAATATATATATATATATTTATGAAAAGAAATTTTACGCTCAACAAAAAACGTCGAGAAGTAAATAACAGTAAAATAAAGCAGTTAAGGCGAGCTGATTTCGTAATTAAAGTGCTTAAAATTAAAAATAGAGCATTAATATATGGCAGGGAAGGCTTGAAAATCTCCTCACGGAATAAAAGAGATTTGAGGTGGAGGAAAAGTGGTTCTATTAAAGGATTTTAAGGATACTGCGAACCGATTATGTGAGCAACAACGGAAGAGGAAGTGAAAACAAAAAGGAAACGTATACATGATAATCAAGAAGAAACATAACGAGGAAAGAGAAAATTGGAGGGCAAGATATATATATATATATATATATATATATATATATATATATATATATATATAAAGTCATCTACAGACAGATCTGTTTCGCTGTATCACAGCTCATCAGTACGGTTAGACAGCGATTGCTTTTAACCCAGGATTGAAACCCGACTGAATTGGCGACAGTCGGCGATTCTACCTCTGGGTTATGGGCACTCGGTAGAAGAAGGCAGACTTTTTAGCGTGTATATTATCATTATACACACCCAATAGCTAGAGTGCTCTAATTCATTACTGATTGAGCGATGCGCACATGCCAGAGCAGCTACTGTTTTTTAAAGTCTACCATTCTTCCAGAGTGTTCAATATATATATATATACATTATTAGAAACAAGATTTGCTGTCTTGTATTACCTATAATATATGATGCATATATATATATATATATATATATATATATATTATAGGTAATGCAAGACACCAAATCTTGTCTCTAATAATAATAACCCCATCAAATCTAAACTAGCGACGACATATATAGTGTATGAATTTTAATACCCTGTACAAGATTGTGTTTCTTGTTATAAATCAATTACCTATATTTGCCATACTACCACTTCTCTGAATAGACGACTTACATGGCACCTATTTAGTAATAATAGTGCAATAAAAAGCATTCATTAACCCATAACTTACAAGAACCCTTAAGAAAAAATTTGGTTGAAATCATAATATCAAAGGGACTGCGCTATAAGAGAAGCACTATATATCAAACGATTTTCTCATACTATCAACATTACATTATTTAACAGTGGAAATGGAGTTTTTAAAGTTTTTTTTGTTTTTTTAAATAGACAGACGCTCACACAATGCCCAGCCGCGCGCATCACGGGATAGTTTTTAAGAAATTTCCTTAAACCCCCCCCCCCCCCCAAAACCCCCCACTAAAACACAAAAATTACATTACAGTCAAACTTGTGAACATGACAATACCGGAAAAATAACATCCTTTAAAATGGCCTGTGAAGAGGTTGAAAGCGCTCGGAAAGTAAAAAAATTATGGAATATGTTTGCATTTCTTATCTCTAGCAAAAAGAAAACATGTAAGAATACTGAAAATATTAAATAAAAAATGAAGAAAATCTTCCTTGTCGGTCGTCTTCAACGAACATGTTTAAATGAAAGATTACTACCCAAATATGCATTAACACACACACACACACATATATATATATATAATGTCATCTCAAGGTGCAGGACACAGTAGACAATCCCTGACTGTCCGAAAAATTCTTACAATCATGTTATCCCAATATATGGTCTCTATCAAGTCAGCCTACCTAAATTGTGCAAGTGTTTGGCAAAACAGGAGTTAAGATAGATAGCAAAATGACAAACTTTACTAAAAGTTACAAAGGAGAGGATTTTTGGAGAGCCATGAACACCCATGTGTTATATACTGCCGCTGGATCTGGACAAACAACAAGGAACACGTATATATAAAAATATAATTTTATATTTACATTCTTTGTCGGTGACGTTTGTGTGAAGCAGTTGGGCAACCGGAGAGAGGTCGTGCACTTAAAGGGACCGTCGGGAGTCGGAAGTCTACTCTGTCATTTCAGTTAAAAATTCTCGACTATATGTAGTCTTAAAACTGGGTTGTCACTTTGTCGACGTCATCTACAGCGGGATATATCTGTCAACCACTGTTATCCTTCGTGGACTTTTATCTATGGCCGGATGTATCTGTTAACCATATCATTGTCGGGCCATCACTTTTCAAGCTGGTTGTCACTTTTTGTTGACCTTAACTAAGGCCGAATGTAACTGTTAAATCCTTGAAATATATTACACTCCTAGCCATCTTATTTTTCAAAATGTTAACATGTGAGCATTTTAATTGCATCTCTTCTCCACTCTCGCTACCCCAAACAATCGAGGCAGTTGTACAAAAACATACATATATATGTGTATAACACATGTTGAGAAGGGATACGGAGCACAGAAGAAGAAACAGCTAAGTTAAACTATAGCTGGTCATTTGGTCAACGTTGTAAGCGGTTCCTATCGACTAAATGTTAGAAAGCATATAACACATCAATCAATAAATTCCGAGCCTAACTAATAAAACCACAACTTTTAGGCAAAATTCGACTTTATTCATCAACATAGTCTCTTTCTAGGGTGATACACTGATTCCAATGCTTCTCTAACGATTTGATGCCTTATTTGTAAAACGATTTGTTTTTGGCCTCAAAATACGCCTCAGTTTCCGATATCACTTCACCATTGGAGACAAATCTCTTTCCCTGGAGCATACTTTTGAGGTCTGCAAACAGCCAGTAGTCGCTGGCGGCCAGATCTGGAGAATAGGGTGAATTTGGAAGCAATTCAAAGTGTAATTCATGTAGTTTTGGCATCGTTGAGATCGACTTGTGACATAGTGCGTTCTTTTGGTGAAAGATCACTTTTTTCTTCATTTGTTGCCATTTTTTGACGATTTCTTCCTTCAAACGCCTCAATAATGCTACATAATATTCGCTCTTAATGGTTCTTTCTTTCTCAAGGTAATCGATGATCAAAATACCTTGCACATCCCAAAATACGGAGGCCAAATCTTTGCCCGCTGATGTTTGTGTCAATGACACACTCCTGAGTCAAATTAACTCCTGAGTCAAATCCACCACTTCACTGAGTCAAATTCACCACTTCACTCCTGAGTCAAATTCGCTGACTGCGAATTTGAATCAGGAGTGAAGTGGTGGATCAATGTTTCATCAGATGTCAAATATTTACGCAAAAAATTCTTGTTGCGTTGAAACAGTTGCAAACAATGCTCTGAATCGTTGACGCGTTGTAGTTTGTGGGTGCCACGTTTGCTCACAGTCGGTCAAGACTGTGAGCAAACGTGGCACCCACTTTGAACACAGCTTTCTTATTGACAAATGTTCATGCAAAATGGTGGATACACCGCCTTCTGATATGTTCAACTCATCTGCTATCTCACGTAACTTCGAGATTGTAGATATTTTAGGTGTTTTCCGGAACAACAGCCGATTTGGGGCGATCTGAGCGTTCAGCATCATTTGTGTCTGTACGACCGCGTTTAAAGTCATCATACCACTTCTTAACCATAGTTTTCGACGGAGCAGAGTCCGAACAACACTTATCAAGTCATTGCTTTGCTTGAACAGTAGTTTCCCATCACAAAACAATGCTTTATCAACACACAAAATGAAGATTTTTCCATTGTTTTGAAAATTTACAACAGTAGCTTCCCTTAACTGTAATTTGTAAACTTGTAATCCGATTGGGCCCAAATTTTGTCACTTGCCATTTGAAGGTTAGTACTTCATAAAAATCATATGGATTAGTGGCACCCTCTATATGTCAGGCCCGGGATTAATTGAGTGATGTGATATATTACATCTTATTTAGAAAAACAAAGTTTGTATAGTATTTACAGCAAGCACACGAAGATGTACAAAAGACAATGCAACAATATTGAAGCAAAAAGAAGCTCGCAGAAAAAAACAAAAATATGAAGAAATACGTCTTCCTGTAGCAAGTAGCTAATTCCCCAGGGCGATGAAAAATAAAACGTTATAACTAATATATTAGATATTATAAATACTTTTTAATGAAGAAGAATCCTGTAGGCGACGATATGGAAGGTAACGAAGACACTGAAAAACATTTATGAAACTTATGACATTTGTCCAAGATAACAAACTATTTGTGCAAATAAGTTTGTTTTTAAACAAATGAGATGTTTGTTCCGTGTTTTAAACTCTTTGTCAAAAATTAGTTTTTGTTATTATATTTTTTATATGGCATTGAGTGCTGGACAATCTTCGCGCAGATTTAAAACGATAGAAATGTGGTTATGCTGAAGAATGCTAAAAACACTATAGACCAAACATAACGTCAATGTTTTAGAGAAAACGAAAAGATAAAACATAAACTTAAAATATAAAAGAGACAGTTGAGTTTTCTTAAAGTCTTAACGAAGAAAGAGAGCTTGGTAAATTTGATATTCGCAGGACAGATTGAAGGCAAGAAGGACAGAGGAAAACAACGCATATCATGGATGGCAAAACATAGTTTAGGAGAGAAAACAAACAGACAATTTATTAAAAGCTACAAAGAAAAGGAAATTATGGAGAGCTGTAATTGACAATGTTCTGAAGAAACACGGCACAGAAAAGAAGCATATCACGGAAACCTTTGTTAGCAACTAACAAAAGACTACTGAACTATTATGTAATATGAGTTCCCCTATAGGGCAGTGAATGTTGGACAATTTCCTCACAGATGAAGAAGACACTTGAAGCAACAGAAATGTGGTTCTACAGAAGGATGTTGAGAATATCATGGACCGAATATGTGAGCAACGATAAAGATTTAGAGAACAAAAATAGTGAGCTGGAGGAAATGAATGGCGTAACAAGATTTAGGAGAAATAAAAAGAAAAAGAAAATATATTAAGCTACAAAGGACAATAAAATGTGGAGAGCCATGATCACCAACGTCCTGAAGGAACATGGCAAATAGATGAAGTTGTAACATGCAGAATATGCCGTCGCACATGGCCAGAAAAAAAAATAAAATTTAGTTCTTATTGTATAGTCGAGGTGGTAAACAATACACAGATGATAAATAATATCTTATTCAGTAATATAATAATCCGTAATAGATGTGCGTGGTGGAGCAGTGGATATCGGCTCGGAATGAGAAAACGGGAAGCCGAGTTCGAATTCCAGTCGTATTCCTAGCATTCACTTACGCGCAAATACCCTTGGGAAAGGTATTAATCCGTCTCTTCCCTCCAGTTATGGGTTAAATAATAGGACAGATTGGGTCCTGTAGCCAAGCGTGTATCACGTATGGCACTTAACTGACTGAATAGATCGCAATAATATGTCTGGTTGAGTTAGCAAGTCACACGCAGAGTAACAGTAGCCCTCAGCTGACACTAATTAACTTCCTCCCTCAACCGACTCACTCTTTCTATTTATAAGTGAACCCGGTCACGTGATCGAGCTACGTCACAAAACTTCGACTAAATCTTAGTTTTAAAAATATGGAAAAATGCGCATTATACAGAGACACTTGACTTACCGACGGATTTTCGTTCCAAAGGCCTGATTGCGAAATGAGATTTTATTTTAATCGTTTCATCTCCAAGCAAGGCAGTACTGCCACTGTTGCGCAGGGGGCTACATAAGAGGAGAGCAAAGAGGAAGAGGAGCAGGGGTGTGAAAGAATGAATAAGAGAGGGCTGGAGGCACTGGTGTGAAGAGATTCACGTGACAGTAGAGCTAAAAGGGAGAAGAACAAGATACAGGGGAAGTCAGGGAAAGAATGGGAGCCAAAGAGATAAGAGATAGCAATTGATGTTGCATTTAAACTCTTAGAGATTGTACCTAACAGGGAAGCAAATATACAGAAGGGAATTCCACAGGCGGGAGGTGCGAGAAAAGAAGCTAATAGAGTAGAAGCGACGGTAACATTTTGGCTGTAAGAGGGAGGGACCTAGTTACCAGCCTAGTAGCACGAGTAAATATGTGTAGAGGGGGCACCAGGGAGCTAAAAATATTTGTAGAAAAGACAGAGAGAGAGAGGCCACATCTTGTCGGTGAGAAAGTGATTGGAGCCGAGTTGCCAGGTCGGGATCGATTACATTGCAGATTCTCCTTTGCAAATGTCAAGAACTGCGAGATTCATAGAAGAGACACCCGACCACACATGATAACCGTATTCATTGCACGGGATGATGGTAGATTTGTATGTGTGCAAGATGGATTCAAACGAGAAAAACTTCCTAGCCTGACACAGTGACCCGACCTTCTTAGCAGTAGATTTAGCTATTGATTCAATCTAGTCGTTCCACTTGAGGTCGGTTGAGAGAGTGAAGCCAAGGAGGCACAGTGTATTGTTTCAGGGGTGATCCATGCTATGTGGAGGTAGAAGAGATTGTCTATGGTGGTTAAAGGATAGCATCCTTCGTTTTGGAGGCATTAAAATTTACGAGCTGTTTCTTACTCCCAGTCTACCACAGATTGGAGGTCCTTTATAAGATCACCACAGATTGGAGGTCCTTTACAAGATCACCACAGATTGGAGGTCATTTACAAGATCACCACAGATTGGAGGTCCTTTACAAGATCACCACAGATTGGAGGTCCTTTACAAGATCACCACAGATTGGAGGTCCTTTATAAGATCACCACAGATTGGAGGTCCTTTACAAGATCACCACAGATTGGAGGTCCTTTACAAGATCGCCACAGATTGGAGGTCCTTTACAAGATCACCACAGATTGGAGGTCCTTTACAAGATCACCACAGATTGGAGGTCCTTTACAAGATCGCCACAGATTGGAGGTCCTTTACAAGATCGCCACAGATTGGAGGTCCTTTACAAGATCGCCACAGATTGGAGATCCTTTACAAGATCAGCAGCGAGGTTTGCTTTGTCAGCCTCGGTAGATTTCTTATTGAGGCAGGAGTAAATGGTCGTGTTGTCAGCGTAGATGCCTATTTAGGATCTGATTACATCAGAGAGATCATTGATGAAGATCAGAAAAAGCGTGTTGTAACTAACTACTACTTAAGGCATAGAACATGTGTTTGTGTGAACGAGCTTCAGATGTTTTAAAATCATTTCTTCTCCTTCAAAACAGTAAAAAGCCACTAAAACGCAAGGAATTACTGAGTGTGGAAGAATAAGAAAAAAGAAAATGAAACAGTAGTAAGTGAGAAGACAGAAAGTGTGACACAGAGATCCGAAGGCGAATTGGCATAGCGAAGGACGCGTTCCAGAAGCTGAGTAAAGTTCTAAGAGACAAGAAACTGTCACTAGAAACAAAGAAGAGAGTACTGGATTGCTATGCGATGTCAGATCTTCAATATGGCAGTAAATGTTGGATAATATCATCAAAGATGAAGAAAAAAATTGAAGCAATTGAAATGTGATCCTACAGAAGGATGCTGCGAATATCATGAATCGAGCACACGCGAGCAATGATGAAGTTTTGGAAAGGATGGAAACAAAAAGGAAATTAATACTGAGCATTATGAAAAGACAATTAAAGTTCCTTGGAGCAGGCCCTTCAAATATGTTATCCACTGCTTTTCTCTGTCTCTCTTTCCCTCTATCTGACCTGTGAGTATCAGAGTCTCCAAGCCCTCTTTCCTCATTGCATATCTCAGCAACTTTAGCTGTCTCTTCCTGATGCTCAGTATTAATTTCTTTTTCGTTTCAATCCTTTGCAAAACCTCATCGTTGCTCTTTTTCCCTCTGTCTGACCTGTGAGTATCAGAATCTCCAAACCCTCCTTCCTCATTGCATATCTCAGTAACTTTAGCTGTCTCTTCCTCATGCTCAGTATTAATTTCCTTTTCGTTTCCATCCTTTCTAAAACCTCATCATTGCTCACATATCCGCAGCATCCTTCTGTTGAACCACATTTCAGTTGCTTCAAGTTTGTCCTTCATCTTTGATGATATGGTCCAGCATTCACTGCCATGCTGAAGAACTGACATCACATGGCATCCAGTACTCTTTTCTTTGTTTCTAGCGAATATTGGTTGAATTTAAAAAAGAAAAAATAAAGAAAGATTTAATAGCCGGTTGTAGGTTTAAGGGGTTCGTGAAAAGCGA